>JANCMC010004801.1:11690037-11720651 GCA_024363005.1 Charaxes varanes
TGAACGTAGCGGCCTTCCTAGCGCTCCCGCCCGTTGACGCTGTGAAGGTCACTCTGACCAACAGCATTACATGATCAGAAAAAAAAGTGACAGAGCTTCTATTTTTACTGTCACTGAGCTGCGTCTCTGATCGGCTTTAAATTTTGTGTGGCAATTATTTCTGTGAAGACAACAGATATTCTTGAAGTATCAAGAATTCATCGATAAGATCATAACTTATGGATTTTGCACATCCGGCCTTGTAAACGTGAAAACCTTGAAGTTGGCCCAGCAGACAGTTTATTATATTATCATACATGTTAAACGTGCTCCACGTATTATTGAAATTTAAATGCAAGTAGCGTTGCAAAAAAAGAAAGTAGTATGCTTTTAAGTTTAAATTTTTCGGATTGCTATTCAATCCGTCACAAATTTTCCAAACAAACATGAGATTTATTGTTAGCGCTTTACAAGTTTAGGATGAATAAATTTGTTGTATCACAATAACAGATGCAAGTTGCCAGGGTGACGTAACTTAAAAAGAAAATGTATGCGAATCCACACGGCCATGACTGCTGTTTTCAAATTCACCATTAATATTTAACAGGACCGAAGCGTTACTGAAAATATCTTGCATTTGACTTTTAAATATCTTATTGCGCACGTGGTGCGTTTAGAGATCACAAACTCTCAATACGTACAATATTTGCAAGTTCTAGATCAAAACGGATAACGAATATCGTGTTAGGTTTAATACTGAAATATCTCTACAATATTAATAAAATATACGAGCTACCATCGCTTTTGTTTATAGCAGAGAGTTAAAAAATCACGCACCATAAAAATATAGTAGACGTTCTAATCATAAATTATAATTGTCTGCTGGCTACTTCTTAATGAGTTTTTCTCAAGACAATTTAAGTAAACTGTTATGCATTTAAACGACTTTTTTTCGTGTCCTTCTTTGCCGGCCTAAGCAATATAGTAAAAAAATCTATCTTTTTATAGCTATTTACTTAACTATCATTAAGATAAAGCAATATAATACTTTTAAATCATAATTGCTCCTCTATCTAAAGCAACCTTAAAAATGTAGAGGCGTCCGACTCTGTTTTTAAGCCTACATAAGGCATGTACATTATAGAAGTCTTCTCATATAGAATTCACCATGAATCTATAATATTTATAAACATATTTCGATAAGTAATAGGCCTATTACAAACTATAAAATCTACCATTTGGCTAAGTATACCTGTGTATTACGTAGAATCATAGTGTAAGACGGTTAATGTGTAGAAGTTATTATATGTCAAACTCTTCTCAAGATATATATGTAAGTTTCTAACGAATGTGACCTTGAACTTTAAAAAAATACATACGTATATGTGTTATGTACCTATTCTATTATAATTATATTCTCTCGTTATAAAGAATGGATCATATATTGTAACACTCTATGATTATATAAATAAATGTTTAATGTGGTAAATTAGTTTTATTTCCCCACTTTGTTACGAGGGTCTATTTTTTTTATCGATCTTGCATCCTTTATTAAGCCCCGACGCAAAAAGAGAGGTGTTATAAGTTTGAAGGCGCTCTCTGTGTATGGTACTTCTCATATAGAAGGACTGATTTCGAGGCGTTTTTCTTCATTCGGTAGCCAGTTTCCTTGCGGCGGTTCTTAGCTATGTTTGGTGAAAATCGGTAAAGATTTTGGAAGATTATCAGCTCATTATAATAATTTATTAAGCATTTTTGGCTTAAAATTGAATTATCATGCATTTATCTAGCAGATTTCTTAGTCGAGAGTGTTTTAGCCTACGTTTGAATAAAATTACTTAAGCTGTTAACTAGTAATGGGGGGGGTGGAACAAAAGATAATAGCCTAGTCAATTAGGAAATTCAAGTGTCAAAATACAGCGCATACAGCTCGAAATTGTTATGATTGTTGAAGACATTATAAAAGCAACCCATCCTCATCGATCCGAGATCGGGAAATAATTATTTGAGATCAAAACTCACAAAAATCCGTTTTTCACGATTATCAGCTAAACGGCAAGTTTCTTCATGGTTGTTCATGTTGGAATTGTAGATCCGATAATTATCTCCAAAAAATACACTAATACTTTTGTCCCTAAAAGCCACCGTTACTCGAGTCTTAAAATGAAATTAAATTTATTTCAGCAACATGCAACACAATAGGTACAAGTGCAACATTTGCTATATAGTAATAGTAATAGTAATTTTTATTATATAAATCATGTTACATAGTTCAATATTACCCTGGCCCCTAAACTAGGTATGGGCTTCGACGTCGCACCTTACGAGTAAAGCGCGACTAGTAAAGTCACATTGTTTAGAGCCTCCCGACTCTCGGGCATGAGTATTTTTTATTTTAAAGTTAGTGTTTTCCCTGTGGTTTCATTTTCATTCGGTCCAATTCTGATAATTTAAAGTCGTTTTTTTTGTTAATTTTTTAATATTGTATTATGAACATTTATGTCTATCAAAAAATAAAATGTATCTGAAGTTTTTTATTTATTTTTTACTCACTTCTAAGGATCGTGACTTAAAACTGTTAAATACATCTTAACGAAACGTAAACAGCACATATTAAGTTTTGCGTTAGTGTGAATACTTATATGTATGTTATACACACACACGTAAAATCTTACGACTCAACTCAACCGTAATATTGTGTTTATAAGACAAGTCCCTAGGGCACGCATGTATTCGATAATGTGGTAGAAATTTACAAAAAACGTCAATTTCGCCCGTCAAAGGGAAAATTTCGCCTTGTTTAGTTTCTCTATCGGGGGAAATATTGCCGTTGGAAAAATCGACTTTGTTGAATCAGGCTCCGCTTACAACTGGCATAGGCCGCAGGGCGGGAAATCGGAAAAATTTTACGATTCGGAAATTTGGGGTGGGCGTGCTTTGGGATCACTTTGAAGTGGAAAATAGCAAAATACAAACATACTTCGTATGTATGTTGCTTGAATTATCTGGAATAGATGTATCAGAACGATGATGAAGATATCATTTTTTACTTTTTTTCCTTCATATTTATTAAGTAGCGCCATGCTTATAGCCGAATTGAGCCAGCGCGTCGGGGTACCAGTACCACTTTCTCACATGAGATCGCTTTGTCTTTTTGATTTTGATTTGATTGTCATCAAGTGCTGGTATTGTTGTCGCGTTTCGTTCGGTTTGTGAGACTTCCCGGTGGCCTAAACTTGTCATTAAAAGCCAGCAACGCATCTGCTAGCCTTCCGGTCATGCAGATGTCCATGAATGTACGGTAAGCACTTGAGTGCCTGCTGCCTGCTCGTTTGTGTTTTTAAAAATTTTAGCCATCTGGTCTTTGTATATATCGCATGCTTAATAGTAAACTGACCTAACTCAAAAAAGCTAATTTTTGGGAAACAGCAAAAAAACTTTTTGTCATCCTTGTCTACGCATCGTCTACATTTTCTTAGTATATCTGGAACGCCATATTCTTCCGACGTCCTCTATACCACTTTGATGTTGTATATCATAAAACATAATTATGACACTTTAATATAGGACCCACTTTAGTTTTAAACGGGTTCCTCGAACCATTTCAGCATCCATGTCACACTTGTCGTTCTCTACATTTTAATCAATGTCGATTTAGAAGCTAATTTTTTTCTCCTCTTCCAAAAATATTATATAATAAAATTCAAATTATTTTTAAATTTTCATGTTTCCTAATCTACTCCTAATTTTAAAAGTGGGACGCCCGAGACAATTTTATCCAAATTGGTCAAGTAATTTAGGAGAAATATGGGGACAAAAAGGCTTGTACAGTTGATTTTTATGTATAGATAAATATATGCAGATTAAGTTAAATATCAGAAGAACCTTAAAAACAGAAACACGAATAACGAGGTATAGCTGTCTATATCTCAATTTCCTATACTTTGGAGCCTCAACAGCTCAACGGCATAAGGTATGGACTGAAATTCGCAAGGTACCCGGTTCAAACCCCACCGCCGCACCCACTCCTAATACAGGCTTAGTAGGAGGGGAAAAAAGGGAATATTAGACATAACTAAAAAATACTCCTAATATTCTTAAACAAAAAAATCAAAGAAATGGTTAAAAACACCTATAATATACTCACATATCATTAAAAATACTTAAGCTACTTCAACCAAAAATTAAGTGCAATTTATATAATACATCTAAATCTGTTGTGATATTTTTGACATAATTTTAAGAAAAGTTGATATTTTAACGCGTTCTTCACCGAGTGTCGATCGCGGTAGAGATGAGCTGATAAGAGGAGGAAAATCATAAAACAATCAGCGTGATTATATATCTGATAAGCGGTCTCTTGTGTCGGCAACGCACCGTCTCGTCCGATATGGACCGGCCATGCTCGTACAGATTCCGCCCGAAGTAACCTCGCGCGTTGTAGTTATAGTAACGTTGTGCTATTAACAAAAAAAAAACGTTTATAATCTATACATTAATACGTGACACAAAAAAAATTGGTAACATTTTACGAAAATTGTAACACGGAAGAGTATGAAATTCAATTATAGTTTATATTAGACGATGGTGTGCAAATGCTGATATTTTTCTAAAATAAGCATTTTATTAAAATGTAAAAACAAAACCACACGCACACCAATGCCAAAGATTTACACACACATGTATACATATGACTATAAGATTATGTCAACGAAGTCATGACGACCGTTTCATGTATATTAATAAATGGTCAAATATAACAATGTCGTTAACTAAGAATTAAAATTTGAAAAATATAGGCTTAAATGAACATATAGCACATAAAATTTTGTGACCGAATTTCGACCAGCCTACGATCTATAGTTAAATATGTTATGTGGTTTTTTTATACAAAAAGGAGCAGGTCGTCCAGCTGATTATAATCGATGCCTAGATATCTACATTAAATAATGCTCTTTTTTTGAGTGTCCCTAAATTGTAAGGGTTAGAAGATATCGCACGTGGAGTTTTTTCTAATTCACTAGAACTAATTACTACTAGTAGTTGATAAACTAATCATAATATCATTGTGATATTTACATATGTTTGTCTAGACAAAGTGTCTGCAATTGTAGTAGCGATAACTAAAAGCAATTAAGAAATCACGAAAAACGCGTTACTCGCTTTTTCATTATGCCTAATGTAAATTGATGTACGTCGTTGTTAAAATATTTAATGACAACATCTTGTGCATTTGTAAATTTAAAAAAAAAGTGTAGATGTCATATTACCATAACTTTAAAAAAATAACAAAAGCGACCGTTTGCATAATCCTCATACATCATCCGATGTTGATCCGACCTTGACAACAGCCGTATAAGGGTGTAAACGAGTTATCGCCCACCTTAAACCTTTTGTCCTTGCGGTCACAAGTCCCAGGCACTGCTATGGTTTCTTCCTCTACAACGCGATGGACCCGGTACCCGCACAGTGAATCCGTGGAATGCTAAAAACTCTCATACTGTGTTATTTTTGTATTAAATGAAATAGCATTAAAAAATTCATAGCATAGATAACATAAACTCAATTGTACACCTCATCACTTAAAGCGTTATGGATGTGCTTTACACTCACTTATTCAATATCGAGCGATTTCGTGAACTAAAAATCATTTTATTCCTTTGGTATGGCACTTATTGATGAATGTAAATATACACAGATTAAAGTCGTGTTTTAACTCTTTTGTTACTTTGGACAGATATTCATTTTATTCAGTGTAAGAAAAAGTTGATTTAAAAAGTGTTTCCTTGGACGTCCGGATGTCTGTGTGTGTGTGGATCTGGCACGATCATGTTCGAAACAGTCAACTTATCACGTTAATGTTTTTCTATTAGCTTCAGAATTACGGCGCGCTATTTCCTACTGAAAATGGGCGTGTAATTCGGTATAGTTTCTTTATAATTTACGAAAAAATAACATTCGCTGGATGTACCACCTAGCGGAATATTATCGTACTATTAAGTATTGAGTTCTTCTACGAGATGGCGCATTACAGCAATGGCAGATAGCTCGTAATATTTAGAAATAATAAATATGAGTCGTGCACTTTGAATTTTAACTATTTTTTAATACACAGAAAGGTCATGTTGTGAAATAACAAATACCAAATTATTATTCCCTTCTAAAAATATTTTGTGAAAGTACTTTATTAATGTCTCCCGTTCGCTCAACCGTAAATAATTTGCGTGAGGGTGAGAGAATATGACGCGTATAGAATCTATACATTACAATACAATTGGAGTTTCTGTCTGTGATTTTTCCATGTGCTGTACTGTGACAAGGACGAGCGTCCTTTTCACAGGTCACATTATCAAAACCCCTCTCCGTTTATGTGACATCAAATATTTTTAAAATTTTATACATGTATTATAAATAATAATAAGAAAATAGCTATTGAAATTTTTTACAAGATCTAACGATATTGCAACATATCTCGATCAATCCAGATTCTCGTAAACCAGCCATCTATTGGTCGCTTAGGCCACCGAATGCCCATCGCCGGCCCGCTCTGCCTCCGTATTTTAAATCTCTGATATCTTCTAAGATATTCATTTTAATCATATGCTGTAAAAAGCAATTTTGATTTGCATAAAATGTACAAAGAATTTAGCGTATTTCAATGGATAAGCATTAATACGGTATTTTTTTGAATAGCTTCGTAAATAGTTCATTATATTTTTAAAAGATAAAAATGTTGCCTGTGGGGTATACTTAGGAGATAGACGATTTTTTAAGATGTATAATTCGATAGTACATTATTTTGTTCTATCTCTTAAGGCTTATCCAGCGCACGCGAAATAAGCACCCAAAAATACATTTCTAACGACATTTCGTAACAAATCATTGAAATTCCCGGTTTTTATCTTCTATTACATAAATATATTATAGATATAAACCTTCTCCTTGAATCGCTCTGTTTATTTGTAAAATCTGTACCGTTGCGTAGTTTGAAAGATCTACGCCTACAATGCTGGGAAGCGAATTTTATACTACGTAATGATGATACGACTGCATATGTTATGTACCGACTTCTTTTAATATTTATGATAAAGTTATTATATTATTTTAGCCATGGAGTTTCGAGACCTAGAGACCTTCTTTGTTGTCATGTGGAGTGGAGATCTCGACGATGATAGGTTACTGGTACACTTTTGCAAAGAAAACACTTGGATGACTCCACTTCGATGCAGAGGCGCATTGACACTGAACAAATCTTGGAGCAAAATTTATACCAGCGATCCTGACAGACGGTATCAGGTAAAACAATTATTGTAAAATAAATTTAGACTTCCTTTTATATTCTATACAATTTCTTTGAGGCATCATTATTTTTATTAGAATTGTGCGGATATTACATTTGATGCAGTGTAGTCTTATTAAAGAGAGTGTTTTGCAGTAAAAGCTCTTTTATTCCTTCTAAATAAAATAAAATTCTGGCTCCCGCATTATGCGTTTAAACGAACAATTTAAAACAAGAATTCACGTGATTCCGAGTTTAAATTTGAATCTCGGAAACAGCTAAAACGATTTACAAATTTAATATGCAGGGGGTTATAACTACCATTTGCACCACGTGATTTAATCGTCGTAATTCTCAGTTTGATTTGTGTATATGTAGATTCGCAAATAGCAGCTAGCTTAAATATATTAAGAAACTCCTACCAACCACGAAGGCACCAGAGGTTCCAATAAGCGCCACCTTTCTGCCAGCGACCAGGGCCCGAGCACTCAGTGGTACTCCCACGAAAGACGCCGCGTAGGTGGTCACAGCTGCTACCACTGCGTCGTGCGAAGCCTGAGGCCCTCCCTCGCCACTTGCCAGCGACACCCAGCCGGTGGCAAGGCCAAATGATATTGTTGGTATGTTAACTGGAACCAAGAATGATATTGTTGCAGTGGGATGCGGACGTGAGTCCACGACACGCACCATGGTTCGCGACTCCGGTCGTACGCCCATCCCAGCCCCTCCCAGTACGCACTTAATAGCCAATCGTTAACTATGACGACGTTATCAATGAAGCGTCTAATCGTATTCAGGTCAACCTATTCACTGCTACGAGTGTAGGCCAAAGACTAAAGGATGGTCTTTTTGACGGAGACGTTGTGCAGCTTGTGTACTCTGTGTATTGTTCCGTACTCTGTCAGGGTCGTTGTCTGTTGTTATTGCGTCATCCGAGTCTTGCAGGACGTTTTTGGGGAGCCTAAGTTCGTTAGAAGCTTGGGGATTGTGGAGCCGAGAGACCGTCGTCTGCGACGAGTTCGACTACGGTCTCTCGGCGGCGATCCTTTTTATTCCTGCCCGTGCGGCCGAGAGCCGATCAATCGTTTCCGAACAACCCCATCCTTTAGAATAAACCGATCCTCTGTCTTCATTTCTAAAACTGTATACAATAGTTATGTTTACAATGCTTATATCTATTCTCATTTCGAACAATATAAAAGAAAGATAAACTAACGACGATTAAACATTTTTAGACTGAAATATCTATAATATTGTAACGTTTAATTATAGGTAACGTCACGCTTGTAGTCTTTTTTGTCTGTAGTCAAATTAGGTAGGTACCAGTACCTCTTTCTCACATAAGATCGGCGTGAAATGGCGGCAAAGCTGTCGGTTTGTGAGACTGCCCGTTGGCCTAATCTCGTCATTAAATGCCGGCAACGAATGTGCTAGCCTTCTGGTCGTTAATGGTCGCTTGTGTGAGCCACCTGCTAATTTTCCCCTTGTAAGATAAAAAAAACATCCTCAAGCACAAACTTGCAAATAAAATAAATTGAATTTGAATCTAAAACAATACTGACACACCAACACACAAACACACATTTACCGCGACAGAAAGCTACTTACCAGAATAAATACCGACAAATGCAAGCGACATTATGCAGGGGAAGCCAAACAATTGGCTGCAAGAGTAAATGTATTCAGGGTTTGACATGCATTGCTTTGCATGACGCAAGAGAGGGATTTGCATGTAACAGTGCGGAGTTACACTCGCGTTTATATGCAGAGAGGAAACTGTAATAGATGTTATCCGCTGTAAAATATTTTCGTTTATACAGAGAATGCTTAATAAGTTTAAATTGGCTTACACAGTTTCGCATAGTACAATACAAGCTGGTTTCCGCACTTTGTCACGATATGACGACCATTGTGCGTGGGGGGTGTGGCTGGTCAGTTACTCCAACAAGCCAAGCTCTTGCCAGTCGAAAACCCTATATGGGATCCTCAGAACATCTTGGTATGCCGAGGATTTTAGCCCTTATTTCCGTCACCTCAGTGCAATCCAACATGACGTGGCGATGTGTTTCAGCTACTTCCATGCATCCTCTGCATAGTGGGCTGTCTGTAGCACCTAGTTAAAATAACTGTTTGTAAAGGAGGCAATGTTCGGTGATAAAATCATCAATCATCCTGCGCAGATTGGTTCTGTTCATGCATTGGAATCTGTAGGATAGACGACGAGTCAAGGAAGGCATTGCTTAACTGGAATGTAGTAAAGTTTAGGGGCACCAAAATATCTACCGACGCCAATGGATATCTGTACGATCAGAAGGCTAGATGCGTTGCCGGCCTTGAATGACGAGTTTAGGCCACCGGGAAGTCTCACAAACCGAACGGAACGCGACAACAATACCATCACTTGATGTGAGAGCATTGCCGCCACTTCACGCTGATCTTGGGCCTACGTGTATCAGTACACGTAGGCCCAAGACCAAATGTAAAGACAGGAGTAAAGGAAAGGGATAGATAAAAAGTATTATAAAGGTAGAATAGGAGAGAAAGGGATCGGATACTATTGTAACGGAAGATATAGGGAGAGTGATAATAACAGCTAGGGTAGCCCGAGGTTCCGTACCTGTAGTGGATCTGACCAGTTATCGGATAGATAAAAAAGAAGATCGAAGCCCTGGACTCCAAATCCACTTCTTATTTTTGTACACTTTATTTTCCAATAAATTTGTGAATGAATTTTAAGATTGACAATGTATACATTTCAAATTTTGCACCTCAGAGATCTTTTGATATAAGAGCGTGTTCATCACCAACCGTTTATGACGGTCAGACAATTTTATTACAACTTTTATGATAACTCGTCTGGAGACACAGCTTAAAGTGTTAGTACATTTTTGTCCTTGAAGACTACAAAGTTCTACAAAACTTTGCGCAGCACCTCACAGTCCCCGGCCACACGACACGATCATTGAAATGATCCATCAAATGAAGCTATGTCTGGTTCCGGGATAACTAACTGAACGCAATCAGAAGTTTTTAATGCTAATATGACACTTATTTCTTAGCATTCCATGAATTTCAAAGATATACATAGTTTCAACGTGATACAACTTGTTAAAGCCTCTAAAACTTGTCTTCAATGGATGGTTAACAATAACTGACTCCGTCAATCTTCCGTTCCTCTACGTAATCACCGCCTGAGTTGGCAAATAGCGGCAACCCATCAGCCCTCAACTTTCGGCCACTTTTGCATTAAAGAATTTTTGTCACTATGGACATTGGTCCTAGAGCTCATTTTTATAACATAGTTCATCTACATTGCAATATTGTAACAACATCGTACAGAATTTATTTTTAACGTGTTGTATGCATTCATGGCGTGTTGTACGAGAATAATCCTACAACGCGTTTTCCTATAATTTGGAATAAATCTACTGTGTTATAGGGGGCACATATAAATAGCAAATTATTATGTATTTATCTGGCTAAATAACATACATAAAGCTTAACAAACGTATTTAATTTTATATTGCGAGCGAGATTAATACGGATTAACAAAAAAAGGAAACAATAAAATACAACAATCCGCCATGACAGCTAGAACAAGCAGCAGAGCGTATGACGTTACCGTATATTATAAGTGCGTTCCAATAAGCGATCGCAACGTTTTAATGAGCTCATTCAGATATTTGACATATGACGACTGCGATCGTTACGGTCGCGGCGAAAACGTCGAGGTGACGCTTAGTGACACGCACTGTTAACATAAAGTGACGTCATGACAACTTCGAATGTTTTGAAGGGAATTCGGATCCTTAAACTTTTTTGCTATAAAAACGTTAATTTCTACAGAAATATTTTTTCTTTTTTGGCAATAGTAGATACTTGAGAACTTCAAAATTTGTCATCATGCCTATTACATGGGATTTAATATTAATTTTAGGTTGTGCAAAGAGTATTTTATTACTACAATAGCAACACGCACCTCGCCTTCGCATTGCTTCTTCAATTTTTTGGCGATTCTTTCGCTATCCGTGATGCAAATCACCAAAATGTTCGGATTGTTCGTTTTTTCACCGTCCGGCCAACTTGCGGTTCGAGTCCCTGTTAAGGCATCAAAAAATATTACAAAGCTCGTGACCTAATCGTGCCATTGTCTTCTTCTTCCTAACGTTATCCCGGTTAAGTACCAGCCATCTTGGATTGCGAAGGATGTGGCTGTGGGGCGAGTTAAGATGACCGATTGCCATCTGACGTCATTCTCAGAACCCCCACAATCTCTACAACCCTATGACTAATATTATTCAGTGACATTAATCGGGTCCCACTGTTGTAAATTATGGAAGTTGAAATTATATTTTTTATTTAGATTTTATAACTGATGATTTATCAATAAAATTTGTTGGTGTCACGGACGTTATAGGGGGAGTGACAATAGCAGTTAGGGTAGTCCAGAGCCGCGTACTCGTAGTAAATCTGACCAATTATCGGACAAATAAAAAGAAAATCCACCCCTGGATTCAAAAATTCTTACAGAAACCTGGTACCTGGACTAATTACATTCGTCTTTTTTTCCTTTAGAGGTACGGAAGCCTAAAAAGACTTCATCCTCACTTCGACTGTAAAGGTATCAAGGCTTTAATATCAGACCCTATAAAAATGAAATCATTAATCGAATGCAAGATGAAACGGAAAAGGCGCCATGGCATTTAGAATGGAGATGTATTGAGATCGAATGAAAGGATTATTATAATTGGAGAGCCCACGCAAAAGGTGTTTATATCTTACGATTCATAAGATAGTGGATACGCAAAAATTATAACCGATATTTACTATTAAGGCAAGTAGGGCATAACGAAATTATTTCATTAAGAATGTGTAATGTTGTTTTCTTCTTGTGAGTGAGATTGGCTCCTAAAAAAATAATCACTCTCTTTAAACAGAAGAGATAGAGTCTACGACAAGAAAGTTTCACGCATTTACTTATTTGAGGCCATCAGCGCAAAAGTGGCTTAAGCTTGATACAAATTGTATGAAAATAATATGGTTTGTATAATCACGAATATTACTATAATGTGTATAAAGTGTATTAAAGTACATTTCAACCCCTGCATATTTTATGCAAAAATAAGTTTAGCAACGTCATCTATTTCTGAATACAATTATTAGAGATAGGCCGATTTTGCATGCAGTTTTATCAGGTTTTGAATACTTTGTAGGAAACAAGTAGGAATATGACAAATTGAAGGTTAGGTCTTTTTGGCATTGACTGCCTCGATTTTGCATACATGTTCAAACATAATCGTCAAACAAAATTATCATTAAAATCTTGCATATGTACTCGTTCTCCGAGTCAAAGAAAACTACCTTTGCAGAAATTCGTTCAGTTACATCAACCAAAGATTTCTAATGAAGATGCTGAAAGTTGCTTCAAACAATTTTTTTTAATAAAACAAGGAGCAAACGGGCAGGCGTTTCGCCTAAATGACTACCAACGCCCATGGACAGCTACAACACCAGTGGGCTCGATATCTCTATGGTACTAAGTAGTTACTTTTTGTGGTACTACTTTTATGATTTTCCCATAAAGGCCGATGATAATAAATTCAAATATATGTGTTGACTCTAGAGCTATGTTCAGCAATTTATTTTAAAAAATGTATAAAGAACAATTCAAAAATGCAGTTTATATACGTAGAACGTGAAAATATTACGTATGTTGGGTAAAATAGTTGTCAATAGACGTCTGTAATAAAATCTACAAAAGAAAACAAGACAGGTAACTTAGACAAGTACATGAGACAGCTCCTTTTGCAAAAAGAAAAACAAATTCTTCGACTGCCAATTAAGCATTATATTTAAGTTGCACAATTTCTAACGAGAGCGGTGTACATGAGGAAATGATAGTAACAATACATAAATTGCAAATAAATACATTACACATTGCCAATACATTTGCGAAACTGGTGGCCAGAACAAGAGACAGGTGCGTTGGACGTTGCGTCACCGATTTAAATAATATAATTGAATAAATACCCTTAACAGAACGATATCAGAAGGACGGTCTTTCTGGATGCGAATTAAATGGATTACTGAATTGTGATACAAACAAGAACAATTGTATACATTAATTGTTTATAATTGTAATGTGTAATAGTGTGGATTCTGAATTGTGATACAAACAAGAACAATTGTATATATTAATTGTTTATAATTGTAATATGACAATTGAATTTTATAAGAGCTTATATTTAGTTAAGTTGAGATCGAGCTTTTCATTCGGTGAAATTACCGGTGCTTTGCAGATAAAAAAAGAATGTGGCACTCCGGGAGCGCCGACAGAAGTGAAAACAAATCTTGGCCATGTAGTGGTGTCGGTAACGGTAACAGTGTCGCGAGTTCCATGTTTTTTTTTGCCATCTCAAAAATAATGTCCAACATAGCTAAAGATGTTTTCATACATATGCAGTATACGTATATCTCATGGAAAGCTTACAGTGACGATGACGCAATTTTCATGCTGTTTGTTCACCCAAAAAGTGCACATTATATATACACAGTGTAAATAAATATAACTCATGGAAAACGTTCGCTGACGTTGACGCAAGTTCCACGTTTTTTTTTTCACCCAAAAAGTACACATTACACTCTATACATATAGTTTATGGAAAGCTTTCAGTAACGATGACGCGAGTTTCACGCTTTTTGTTCACTCAACAAGTACACATTACATAGTATACATTTAGCTTGTGGAAGGCTTTCAGTGACGATGAGGCGAGTTTCACGCTTTTTGTTCATCCAAAAAGTGCTCAACGCGCCTAAAGAAGATTTCACTTGAAAAATATTCTGCTATTCCGTCACCTGTCAATGCCATGAACAAAGTAGAGAGGCGTCCGAATGAAAACGAATTAAAATACCATACCTGTGCGCGTGTATCTTTCGAGTGGCGTCCGTTGTTTGCCAACTGTGCAGACAGGCTCGTGAGTCGTGCGCGGAGCGGGCCTTACCTTTACTTTGCTAATTGTAACGCATTTGACGATGACACTATGTGCTCCGGTACTATTGAGTGCACAAGTCGATAAGAATCTCATTTCAAAGGGACTACGATAAAAATGTAAATAAACTAAGTTTCTTCCTGTTATATCTATACTAATATATAAAACCGAATATTTTGTTTTATTTGTTTGTTTGCTTGAACGCGCTAATCTCAGGAGCTACTGGTCCGATTTAAACAAATCTGTCAGTGTTAGATAGCCAATTTATCGAGGAAGGCTATAGGCTATATATCATCACGCTAAAATTTAACCTTTTTTTGTAACTAATTTTACGCGGACAAAGTCGCGGCCACAGATGTGTATTATAGGACTCGACCTAAAACTCATCCTCTCGACCTGTATTCATATGGTTAAGTAAGTGTATGCTATCTGTATAATTTTAATTTTTTGATGGTATCACCTGCCAAAAATGTGATTAAAAATAGAAAAATGAGAAATAGTCATAATCAGCTGACCTCTATTTAAAGCAGCTTCTTGCCTTCTAACTATTAGAATTTTGTCACTTTTATTTATCACAAATTTAAAATATGCATTCACCTGAAAGTAAACACAAGGTAATTAGAAAAATATGATCATTTTCGGAAATCTATGAACAACGAAAAAACAAAAAAACACTATAGAGTACTCTCAAATCTACAGCTGGGTTGCAAGTCCCAGGAACTAATATGGTTTCTTCCACTCCAACGCGATGGGCCCGGCACCCGCACGGTGAATCCTTGGAATGCTAAGAAATTTGTCTCTGTGTCATTTATAATATTTTCAATGTACACTTATTTACTGAACTGTACCAATATGTCGCTAGCCAATATCGCAGGGCAATTTATACACTTTATATCGGGCGCACACTGTGGATAATGTGTGTATCTCGCAAGTTGCACAAGTGCAGATCACGAGCGCACGAACATCTGAAGGCAGCGCATTACAGCCGACACAGTGGAGATGTGTTCAGAGTCGGAAACCTCTATAGCATATCATAACCACGCCATTCAAACGGATGCTTTGAGAAACGAGTAACTAGTCATTTTGAACATACAAACCCATTGACGAAAGTCGACGCTGTGTGGTAGTAATTTATATTTCTAAATCGAAGCAGCTTATTTAAATTCTCCTTATTAATATTATTAACTGGCGGACCCAACAGACGTTGTCTGGGAGACTAATCCGTTGTTAATCGGGTAGGTAAACAACGGATTAGCCAGTTAACAAATATCGTTCATGTCTTTTCCATAAAACGTGACAGTGCCCGTATGATTCATCAAATAATTTTTTTACATGGCACGTCAGGCAAAAGGTCCAGTACGAACGTCATCTCCTTAAAGAATTCTGAAATAGCGTACATATCTCCAATTTGTTAGTATTTTAAAATAATACTTGTGCGGTACCTTTTGCCTTATAAAATTTGCGTACCCGTCGTGAAACATACAGAAAAGGACACATTTTGCTATATGTAACAGTATACAAAATTGATTACCTAGTTAGGACGCTAGACAGAACCTATTAACTATGAAGCATTGATACAGAATCACGTATATTTATTGTACCCTAAATGTGAATGTCAAATTATATTATGATATATTTAATATTAGATATATAATATTTCCTTGTAAATTTATGAAATAAATAAATTCTAAATAGGTATACGTGATACGAGTATATACATGGATAGCCAAAAGCTTGCTCCGTAAGCTCACACGATACCTACAACCGACATAAAAACAATTCATCACTCGTATAATCAGAACCAAGTCACGCTTGACACCGATTGAAATGCCACACACGCCGTGGAGGCAACTATATTTTCATCCGTACGTCCGACACAAAATATCACCGCCAAAACAAACAATGCCCACGTCACCACCCGAAGCTAAACACGACGAATCAAAAGCTCAACTATTGTTAAACGTTATAATCAATGTAACTCGCCATCTTGCAAAACAAACATTCACGCAATACCATCCTTTATGTATGGTCGAAAGCAGGGTTGTTGCCTATTTTGATATGAGCTGATAATCTGTCTTATTTATATACAGACTAGGGGTACCACGCTACTTCTGCGTCGGCCACCCTTATCACTTAGGAGTATAATAAATAGATAGTAGCTGATTATCATACCTAGCCTATAAAATTTCATAAAAATCTGTCCAGCCGTTTCGGAGGATTATGGTAACTAACATTGTGACACAAGAATTTTATGCATATGTATATAAGATAATTTTTTTTGTACGTTGTACACGTCATAGATATATGTGGACAATTCTGACGGTACTTTCACTGTATGATATATATATTTGTTTTTATAGGGCTAGATAGACATTTTCGTAGGATTTATTTTTCCTTATGATTATTATTAAATATTGGCAACTCTAAATGAAAATTTAGCGAATATCTTTAAACATTTCCATTGAAATGAAATTACATAAAAAGGCATATCCTTCGTTATATAAAAACGGGTATAGACAAAGTTTTTTTTTAATGTAATGTAAACTTTACGTGTGCTTATTTTCTAGCAGTCGCAGTTCCACTAACAGACCTTTCACCTGTTTAAATTAAAAAAAAAAACGAGCAAAGAACTAATGTAATCGGCTCATGTTAGCAAATAATTACATTCAGTAACAACCCTAGTCCAAAGTAGATCGTACGCAAATTAAATTGTTTCAACATTAAATGATAATTATTATGATGATCATTGGTCCGGACATTGTTATTAGTTTCGGAGACGGAGTTAAGATTTGGAAGGTTTTGAATTGCGTAAAAATAATTGTTGGTACAATTTATTGACCCCACACAGATTTTATTCGAGGCTTAAAAATACATTAATTAGTTTTAAAATACACATTCGAATTGTGAATTAACTGTATTATTTTAGTGAATAATTTATTATAATTTTTGATACTAGCGATTTGTAACAAAAGTTTTAAATCTTAAAAATTTTTTTACAAAAAAAAAAACAAAACATCAAATTTATATTGAACGTTACAATGTAATCCGCCGCTCTAATCTGAATTTTGCCCGAAAACGTTATCAAAATCGATTTTTATGTGTATCTTGTGCCAGTGTAACCAGTAGTGCTAGTATGGGTCACCCATCTAACACCCGGTCACAGCAAGAGCAACTTGACCTAGCGATCTACTAAAAATGCCGACCACTGATTAAGCCCCGACCTCCTCTAATTTTTTAATAAATAAAATTATTGCTTCACATTTTTACCTTACGTCTCTTAGCGTAAACGATCTGGAGCCATTAAATCAAAAAAATACTCGCAGGTCATCTCGTGTTAGTGATAAGCATTGCCGCCACTTCACGCCGATCTCATGTGAGAAAGAGGTACTGGTACCCGGACGCGCCGGCCCAATTCGACTAAGCGTGGCGCTACCTCTAATAATATCTTGTATCTTGTAGCATAATTTTATTAAAAACACCAGATTTTCTACACATGGATGTATGTTTTACCCTCTTCCACGGAAAAACTACTGAATAGATTTAAAAAAAATACATTAATATAGTTTATAAATCAGAATAACACATAGGCATAAGACAGTGTGTGAATTGATCAAAACTATAAGTGTCAAGTAACTGGGAAACATTCTGACTGGGAAAATTCTGCCATGTGCGATTTATTCCGGCGTGCGCTGCAAAAACCGTAAAGAGTTACACGTACATACATACTATATAGTGTATGAAGGAAATGTTTATCTTAAATATATCTACAAATAAATCCGCAACAGTATATAGCTATCTTTCATGTTTAAGCCATTATCGATAAAATAATGAATCATTATGGAACGGGAAAGGGTAATAGAAATATAGGTCAATAGAATGTAGTACATAGTAAGTAATCCAACGTTCGGATAGGACAGCGTCTTTGTCATGATTATGCTTTAACATCACCCAATAATAAAATGTATGTACATGTTGTGTAAAGCCTTTGGCATTGGTGTGGCGATAGGTTTTATTTTAATAATGCAAATTTTATTAACATGTGCATTTTAATAAAATTGTCTGCTAACTCTGCCAGTATATCTCGCAGATGGTAAAATGTTCACAATATCTTTATAATTGATAGCCTATCTGTTATTCTGATGCATAAACTATATTACTGTAAATTTTTAGTAAAATCCATTCAGTGGTTTTTCCGTGAAAGAGCGTCGAACGTTCATACATCCATACATCCATATGTATCAACTTTCGCGTTTGTAATATAAGTAGTATTAATTTTCAAATAGCTTATAACTGATAGAATCAGGCGTTACTTTGCGGAAATCCATGACATGCATGAAAAACTAAATTGTTTTGCTTTAATGAATGCATGTATAAACTCTCAACTAGTACTATGTGCGACTCCTAATATGCTGTACTAATATATAAAGCTAAAGAGTTTGTTCATTTCCTTCAAGACGGTAATCTTAGGAACTATTTGTCCGATTTGAAATTTTCTTTCAGTGCTAGATAGCCAATTTAGCGAGGAAGGCTATAAGGCCATATATCAGTACGCTAAAGTTTTTCGCTTAATTTTACGCGAACGAAGTCGCGGGTAGCAACTAGTTTTAAGTATATTTTATATTAGAAAATAGAAACAAGACAAGAAAGGGGGCGCCATATTTGGATCTCACTCCAACCTATTTGGGGGAAGGTTACACACTAAAATATGACATTGTGTGATAACGAGAAGGGGGGCAGCAGAAATATAGTCAACTAGCCTACTGTATCAAATATCTACCTATTTTAAATGTATTTTTTAAAGATTGATCGAGTTGATAACGTCACAAATCGTCCGGGCTACCAGTGCAAGAACGACATCTTCCAAATTACCAACCTCCACGCAAACTCCGACGTCTTACCATCTCTTTGTGGAGATAATAATGGACAGCACAGTAAATATTTCTTTTAATTCGTTGATATCTAACTACTGCAATGGCTTGAGGTGTGAGCACTCTGATTCCTTGGGTATGGCTCCACCGTGCGTTATAACGCTTGAAGAATGGAGTTGGACAGTCACAGAGGATGTGTTTGGTCATTTCCAAGTCCTCGTGACAAAACCTATAGACTGATGATTAGCCGTGTCCTGTCCGAACAAGAAATCTGGCGAGGCAACCTCGGACGTTTGCTTCGTAACGCTTTTCATTTTGGAGCACGTGCATTTTCCTCAAGCGAGGCAGGTCCTGACTGACCGACAAATTTGCCTCGCGAGGCTGCTCTTTCAGTCAGGACACGGCTATTGACATAGGTTGATGGTATGTACATTTTTCTTCAGTCTGCAGTGACTCGTTAGGGATGGGTTTATTTCAATAATTAATATATTATGAAAATATTAGCATTCGCATACCCTCGTCTATATCAACTGTTATTGTCGCAATTTTAAGTTAAATTTCATTTTTATTCGAAAATTTTCGCTTAATAAAAGCATTATCCATTGAGTACCTAAGGCCTTCTCTTGACATTTGTTTAATTTGGGTGATTTTAATTAAGTTGCAAGTTTTTTTTTATTATTAATTATTCGCATTTAAGTTCCTAATAAACAATTAAAGTGTATAAACAAAAAAATAACTTTGTGCTTTGGTTTATTTCGAAAATATTCAACATAATGCGCTTGGGCGACATTTTTTGCCGCCGAGTGTATTTCCTTTACAATAGAAAAAAACGCCCTCGAATATTTGACAAGCTACGAGCGGACTTTTTTTTTACAACTTTGTGACTCTCTCACTTTTAAAAGCTTTTATTTAACTTGCAACGTATGTTCGCTTGTTTCTTGCCTGTAATCTGAAAACAATTGAGCTAAAGTTTTGCACACATGTAAATTGGCTGACGATGCAATATTATGACGACATGAAACTGATATGATAATAGTGCTGGAAGGAGGCCATAGAACCTCCGTTATAAAACGATATAGCAACATTGTGTTTGGGCTCGCTTGATCCGTCTGGACGATTACTTTTATTTAGTGGTATCCATTTAAATAAAATCTTTTTAATAAATGTTCTTTTACTTAAGTAAATAAATTTAAATTTTATCTTATTTCACGCTGAATTCATTAGACAATTAAAACATAAGCTTATCTCAATGTAATTAACTTACCTTGTCTTTAATCTGACGCGCCCGATTTATAAGGGTCCTATAAGTGTTCTAAAAAAACTCCCCTATATAAAGAGTTTATGGGCCAAAATACTTTTTAATGCCTAATCCAAGAAGACGATTTTCATTTTTTTTTATAAATTAAAATAATCATATTCTTATTTTTTTATGCAGATATAGATTTGTTGTAGTTCGATTTATAGTATGTCTATATTTGCAGCGTTAGTTTTAATGATTTAACTGTATTTGTGGCATATAATATATCAAGGTGTCGAAAAATTAAACAACTGCGTTACTTTTTTAGGATTTTTTTTTCGTCTACATTTAAAGTTAAATGTTCATTACCTCGTGCTGCAATTAGTCACAATAAAGCAATCAGTTGAAATACATGATTATTTGTGAATTAATTAACGGATTAAGCCTCACGAATCGACCTTTGCTCTTTTTGTTTCTTTTAAAACCGTTGCCAATGGAAATTATTCTTAAAGAGATTGTAGTTTATAAGGGTTTATATTTTATTTCAATTACCGCGTAAGGCTATTTAACGTTTAAAAATTAAAAGAAATGAGGTTTGATATAAAATTGTTTTAATATGCTTTACTAGAATAGAATATTTTCTATGTTTTGGTTTTATTAGAAACGCTTTAATGGATTTGTCTTTATTGTGTTACTCGAAATTTAGTTTTTTTTTTTTAACGTAAAAAAGTTTTTTGCAGTTAAAAAGATTTTGATGCTACATTCAATTACCAAATTCAGTCTATTTGAGAAACTAAATGTATTTATAAAATATGTGATTTGTTTATAAATTATATATTTATTTATTTAAAATAATTACAAAGAAAGTTTCGTAATAGTTACAGATTGGTAAGAAATGTTAACGAAGTTGTAAGTTATTTACGGATGAAAAATATTATCACTCCATGGTCTTCACTTTTCACATAAACTGTCACGAGTCGCGGTAATCGAACCCCCTATAATCGAGGGTATAACTACACTTGTTGACTTGTTCCGCGGACCGACTTCAACGTTCGCGCGCTCGGTAGAGCGCGGGCGACTGCGCTACCCTGCCATTCATTTCACTAAACGGTGCTACTTCTGAAACTCGACTTCAGCCTGAAATGTCTGCTGTAACTTAGAATGTTTGCTAACTAACATTCATAGACAAAGTTAAAATTTCTTTGTCAATTTGGCTGTTATTTAGGTGTTCTTAAGTGTTTGTATTTTGTACAAATTTCCGAGTTGCTTTATTCAAATAACATAAGTAAATCTCACAGTCTGCTGTAGATTTCTGGAGTTTTTCACCTTTCTTTCACTTGATTCGATTAACCAGCGGTTTTTTTTTGAACGAATTGTCTTACAAACTGCCTTCTAGCAAACGTAGTTTTGGTAAAAGCCACTGTAACAATGTCAGGTTTTCTTCTGTTTGTATTAAGATGAGACTCGTACGTTACCAATTTATGAACTCTGAGGACACAATATAAAATGTAAAGCTTTCTTATACTAAGTAGATCAGTTTGAGCATACATTTTTTTATTTTTTTAGTTTTTGTAATTAAAGATGGTTAATTGAACACTTACATTACATATGTTGATAATTTTTTCCCTGTAATTAATTAAGAGATATCTTTGTTATATTATAGTATTACCATTTCTTAAACATTGTCTATACACTTAGACAAGTTTTACAAGATTGTAAATTCTCAGATATTACATATATAATCTATTGCTTGAAGAAGAACTCTGAAAAATAATTTTTTGATAAATCATAAATGTTTCTGAAACGCAAACTACTATTAATCTTTATAGCTTTGACAATGGTATAAAGATTCCTTAAGCGAAATATACTTTTAAATATGGATTAATAACTATGTAGTTATTCATTAATTTGGCCTGTTTTAAACTTGGTAAAATTTACTACTACATTTTACGTTGGAAATGTACCTTTTATGTATGTATTGTAACCTTCATTACTTATATAATTATAAGCAATACAACAAGAGTCATAATAAACAGTTATGGCTACTTTGATACACTGTTTTAATGATCCTCATATAAAGAGTATTTTAATTATAATGCTCTGTGCAAATAAAATTTATATTTCATTTATGTAGCTAATCAAAAAGTTCATCTATTGAATTTAATTAATCTGAATACCTCATTATGCTTAAGTAATTAATTTAAGAAGTTCAGATTGTTATATAAACATAGTACCATGTGACAATAAGCTGAGACATTAATTATTTAATATTGAATTGGGTGTTAACATCAATACTGTATAATTTTAGGTATAATGATGGTTTAAATGTATACTTACTTACTTACTGGAGCGGCTCAGAAACCCAAAGTGAGTTTTGGCCTCCGACAGGAATTTGCGCCACTTGTACCCTTAGACAGGGGTGGATAAGTTGTCAATTTAAACATTTAACAGGGTCCAAAGCAGAAAATGTTTTACTGAAAATTTACTGTTTTTACGATATACTGGCCTTTGCCCGTGGTTTTTCTTGCCAAATATATTTAGTAGATCCGTCTAGATTATGTAATAATGCAGGCCCATAAAGTTGAAGGGAATAAACTTTACTCTAAGACAGGGGTGGAAAAGTTGTCAATTTAAACATTTAACAGGGAACGAAGTAGAAAATGTTTTACTGAAAATTTACTGTTTTTACGATATACTGGCCTTTGCCCGTGGTTTTTCTTGCCAAATATATTTAGTAGATCCGTCTAGGTTATGTAATAATGCAGGCCCATAAAGTTGAAGGGAATAAACTTTAAGACAGGGGTGGAAAAGTTGTCAATTTGAACATTTAATTGTTAGATTAAATGTGTTTCTTTTTTTCGATATCCTGGTTTTGTCCATGGCTTTACTCTCGCTGCAAATTTGGTGGATCAGTCTAGATTATTATCATTAGTTTTTTATATAACAAGCACGACCAGGAGGATGAGTTGCCAGCTTCTAAGGAAAGGTTTGCGCCACCGGGAACTCTCACAGACCTACAACAATAGGTACCATCACTTGACGTTATAGCATTGCCACCACTTCACGTGGCTCCTATGTGAGAAACAGGTACCGGTACCCGGAAGTGCCGGCCCAATTCGGCTGCCGACTGCAAGCGTCGCGTTGACTCTAATTAATCATGTAATAATACATTAAAATATGTAATAATAGAGGCCTAATAAGTGCAGTAAATTCCACTCTTTAAAAAACCCATACGCATTTAGATTTATATAAATATTTTAGATAAAAATATCGGCACTCACAAATCCATCATCATACTCTTCTGTCCGCGCAATTTTCGTATAATGGTACCGAGGGTATTGGCGCCACGTATTAATCCTACTTCCTACTAATATTATAAATGTGAAGGGGGATGGGGAAAGGGGAGGGGAAAGGAGAGGAAAGGGAAAAGAGGGAAAGCAGGGATTCCCAACCTTTTCTTGGTGACGGACCACTTTCATATTATTCTTGTTAGCAGGGACCACAATTTAGGTACAATAAAAATGAACTGTTATAATCAAACTGCAACTTTGATTAAAAACTCAATAAGAAATTACATAAATTACTGGCGTGGCATAATATCCTTTGCACGGAACAGCGTACCGCCCCCACCACTCGCACTCTTCTGGCTCACTACCCGCAAAATTTAAAATCATTCGCGGACCATATTTTGGGTTCTGCGGACCACTGGTGGACGCGTACCACTTATTGGGAACCATAGTTTTAGAACATTTAGAGCAGCTTTACTCCTCCATAATGTAAGTTTGCCCAGCCCGGGTAAACATCCATTTTCTTTTAAATTTCTTGTCAGCATATAGCATTTTAAATTACCTACGTAACATCATTTGAGAAGTAAATTTGTCTCCGTTATTTATCTCCAAAAAAAGGTGAACCATTTAAAACGTACCTCGAAAATTCAATATTCAAACATGAATCAAGAACGAGATTCAACAAAATTAAACGTAAGCGAGACCTCTCGTCAGTTCCAATTTTTTTGATATTGTTTTTATTTCGAGTGAAATTTAATTTCATATTTTCTCGTATATTAATTTTTCTGCTACGTTATTTATATAGCGAATTATTTTCATTCGTTAAACGTTGCAATGTATTTTATCGTTCGCAAAAAGATTTTTATTTTAGCTCTGCCTTTTTCGGTAATCTAGTTTTCTCTTCTGCTTGATGCTTTAACTAAATTTGTTTATACACAGTTTGCTTTATCGTCTTCAAATTGAATTTTTTGTCGAACGAAATTCGACCCTATTGTTTTATGTCATTTTTATGCAACACTATATAATGTTGTTTAATTTATATTAAGAATAATTTTTATCGCATATGTACATATATTCCATTTTTCTATATCAACTTTTATACTCGTGTACTGGTTTTAGAACTTTTTTATGTAATTTGCTGTAAATGTGATTACGTTGCTAATTCATAAATAAATAAATAATAAATGAAATTTTGCGTGCATATTGGCTAGGGTTGAGAATCGGCTACTATGTATTTTTCATACTCCTAAGTGATAAGGGTGGCCCACGCGGACCATATTTATAACTGTTCTTTATTATAGAAGTATACAGAAGTTTATGAAACGACTAGCTATTTCGCGCGACTTCTTCCGCGTAAAATTGGAAGAGACCTCCATAATCTGGTTCTTTCGAAAAATCTCTTTTTAGCGGATGTCTACTAATATAACTATAAACTATTTCCTCCCGAATCTCATTTTTGTACGTCCCGCGGTTTTCGACATTTCATGATAGATGACCTTACGCTTTTATATATATAGAGTAACAAAAAAATTGAATATTTTAGCTAATTACATGTTAAATTAAATAAAACTACTTTTGAGGGTTAACCTAGATTTTGAGACACATTTTTGGAACAAGAAAACGTAGACGAAGCCGAGAGCTAAGATTATAATAAAAAAGTATATTCAAAATATCCCCTCTTGTTGCCACTATTATATTTAGAATCATTATTATTTTGTCCATTAGACAATATTCAAAACGAGTATTTAAAATCCACATGGTATATGAAAGTAACCAACATAGCTTGCTGAATGCGGTTAATCCGGTCATATTTTTCGGGATAAACCATAAGCTACTGCAAAGCTCTCCCGGGTAAGCTTAGAGTGCTTAAAAATTATACGAATAATTTAAGTAGGTATAGCGTAATCCCTGAACCACGCATAGCTTCTATCATCGGCTCGCTAACACACCAGTACACAAGCTGATATCCACTCTCTATAGTCACTTGGATTGATACGACTCAGTTCATACCCGTGTGCCTGAGACAACGTCACTATACCTAGCTTAGATAATTACAACTACCACAGATAAACACAGACACTACAGTAGGCTTAATATTATAGATTCATCTTTAACTAATGCTATATAAATTGCTTTATACAATAATTTATTTGGTATTGGTTTCCTTTCCAGAATTATAGGAAATAATGTTATTTAATAAAGATTTGTTACATTTTTTTCGAACTTGTCATGACGTCACTTATATTATCAGTCGAATATCTGAAAGAGCGATTAGAACGTTGCGATCGCTTATTGGAACGCACTGATAATATTCGTGACGTCATACATTTTTTACATATTTGTTTATTCACTTTCGTTTCTTATAGTGGTTTATCTTGGTGAAATATTTTCAGGTACGTTATCACCGTTGGACATGTATCCCAAAATATTGGATTTCAATCCCGTAATCATGAGTTCGTTTACAATGACACTGGCCAGGCCCTGCATATTGCCAATGGTTCGTACAGTTGAAGGAATTTATTAAGATTTTGCGAAGTAAAATAAACTTTAATGATATGTTTGTTACTGATTGTTTCAACAAAATATTGCTTATTTTAAGATGAGTAAGCAATACACTAAATATTGTAGATTATGCAGTTAGTATCCGGCTTGAAGGACCAAAGAAATTATTTTCTTCAGCTTTAGCGGAATCATTATAAAATGTTAGTAAATTGAAAATAATTGTGGGGTTTTTTAAAGTCAATTTAAAACTAATCGTTTTTTATTTTTTTACATAAGTATGATTTACGATTCAAAAGTTACTAGCATTTTTTATCAGTACTTTGGAAGGTAATCAGAGAATGAATACAACCTGACATTTGCTTCAGATAGTATCTAAAGGCAGCGACCAAGTGACTATATCCTCCAAATACGAGACCAGAGAAGACGTAGCCGTTATCAGGAATTACGGGCAGTTACTAGTGGAGGTAAGTTTTCGTTACAAAATTCTGTGTCTGTTTGAGTTTTTTTTGATAATATGTTACGTTCATTGTGATTTTTGTAAGACTGCCAATCAATTTTTCAGTTTGCCTAAGGCAGAGGTCGGAAACCTTTTGACAGACAAGGGCCACACCGTTAAGAAATTAAATATTGAAGGGCCACACTTATAAGATAACTAGGTGTGCCCGCGACTTTGTCCGCGTAAAATTAGGTAGAAAAATCAGATTCAATTTTAGCGCGATAATATATAGGGTTTCCCTATAAATGGCCTCTTATTATAGTCTTTCGACTTTTATTTTAAATTTTCATATATAACCTACTTCAATATGGAAAACTTTGAAATATAATAAATATATTTCTATCAGAAACCAGTGTGATGTTTACAATAAAAAATTATAATTGTCTATCTCAAATTATTAATAGGGTTAAACTTTGTAGGTTATTAAGGCCATGAATTGAATTCAAAGGGCATTTGTTGAATTCTTTTGCACTCTGATCTGTATGACGTATCTGTACATTGCTCCATTAGACTATGATATTTTTTAATTTTTATACGCTTGTACTTGCAGTGTAGGCGACTGATCGGACTGAGTACTGACTTCTGACACGTTTACACGCGAAACAGGTTGTGTGCGTGAAAGACTAAAATAAAATAAAATAAAATATTGTATTAAATAATAATTGTATTAATATATAAACTAGAAAACAATAAACATGGCTGTTAATAGTGCAAAACGTATGCTTACATACGTAACTGAAAGAACTGTTATTTCTTCAAGAAGTTGTAAGTACTAGCTAAAAATTGGTTTTAATTACGTGAAATGCAAAATTGAATTTAAGAAAATAAGTGCTTTTTATTAATTTAATTCAGTTTCATATATAAGGAAAGATAAAGAGGTTATTACTCTAATACACTTAATAGTGGGTATTGCATATTTTTTTACAAGTTATTAAAGTGATAATATCATCATAAACATAAGAATATAATGGGAGCTCTTTTATATTTCTTCTCTAAATAAGGTATACAATATATACATATGGGCTCATATATATGCACATGTGTGTTATTTTAGACTTGTACATATTAATTTTGTATTTACTAGTTTGGCCTTTTTCTAGGAGAGGTAACATTTTGTATATTAAAATATTGTTTTTTATTTTTATTACTGTTTTAGTACGAATTTTTAAATCTGTAAATTCTATTTATATTTGAAATACTGCTATAAAAATTCTTCTTTTTAATGATCTTGTAATGTTCCAAATAATCTTTACACAAGCGTAAGTTCTTAAAAAGTAATATTTTTCACTTTATGTATACCCTCAAGAACATCATTGTCCGTCCGAAGAATTCAGTTAAGTAACCATTAAATCTAAGTATCGACCCTACACCTACGCCAACGGACCAGTCAATATAAGCAACACTTTTTATTTATACGCTTTATTGTACACCACAAAAGAAATGAACACATAATAAGATGCAGGCAAAGAGAGAGGCGGTGTTATCGCTGAAGATTTCGTCCACACAACCTTTAGGGTAAGGAAATATACGAAGTGGTAATGCAGTAGGTGGTGCGCAAGAATACATTAAAGTATAATAACTGAGTCTTAAACCAATACATACATGATATATGTGCATATATACAGTCAAATAAGGATAAATAAATATCAATACGGTATATAATTTTAATCTAATATTTCCGTTTCCCCCATACATAATCTTAAATAATAGCTTCTGTTAGGAGTTCGCGCGACAATACCCTAGCGTAGGGGCTCGAAAAGGGTATCTTGCAGATTTAAGTAATTCCTTATACCTTTAATCTATTGAGGTTCTAAACACAACTTTTCTTTATACACTACCACCTTAATTTTTCGAAATACTAGTAAAGATATAATTTACGTTTAATAAATTTCAGATAGTTTAATCATAAGCTGAACGATTAGGTTTTAGGTCTAAAGTGAGTTAATGACTCAGACAGCTTCGTTTCTAAGTCCTCTGTCGGCAAATTAAAGAATTACTTCGATATCTTCATCTATCACTGAGATACAGCTGTTTTTGTATTTTTAGCAAATCGTTTATTTTACTTAAAAATACTATTATCAAAATAACATTTCAATATCATCAACCGCTCCGTTTACTGTTATTGAAATACATAATTTATATAAGTCGTAAATGGCAAAATATTATTTGCGATTTCCTAAAACTCATCTTCTTTGACCTAGGTCACTTTATGACTAAAAGTGCGACATACAAGACAGAAAACATGTCCTAATTGACAGCATGAACTCTATAAATCCCATCCTGTGTTACTATTTACGATACCTGACGTGAAATCTATACTAATATATAAAGCTGAAGTTTCTTTGTTTGTTTACTTGAATGCAGTAGGCTCAGGAACTAGAGGCCCGATTTTAAAAAAATATTTCAGTCTTAAATAGTCCATTTATCAAGGAAGGCTAAATGTTTTCACCTAATTTTACGCGGACGAAACCGCGAGCACAGCTAGTCAATTTATAAGAAGTTTTACTTGTATGACTAATCATAGTAATATAATGAAGAATTTGCTAGCTTCGTAAGTTTTCAATTTCTTTTCTCTCTCGATCTTACTGGTGGCAGTAAAGACAGAGACTTTGCCCGCCTCAAAAAAAAAAAAATTTTAATTATCCTAAGTAACCCAGAGATAAAAATAGCTATTTGGCCCTATCTTTTAATAATAATATCTAGTCAAATTACTGTCAAAATTCAGTAAATAGTACCAATGATTTGAACGTTCCGGAACAGGCTCACGTCTCTGTCGCTACGCCGCAGCAAAACCTTGACCCAGAAACAAGAAAGCACTTTCCAATCCCATTTCCATATTCTAACGCAAACGATTATCGTGACTATGCATACGGCGACAATAAACCAGAAGGTCTATTTTGGCTGGTTTTTAGGTACGGCGACAATAAACCAGAAGTATTCTATTTTGGCGGGTTTTTAGGCACGGCGACAATAAACCAGAAGTATTCTATTTTGGTTAGTTTTTAGGCACGGCGGCCATAAACCAGAAGTTCTATTTTGCAATTTGTGGCTGGTTTTGAGGATTCCGTACCTGTTAACCGTACCGTTAAAATGACTTGGTAAAGTTATGTTATGGTACGGAGCCCTCAAAACCTGAGTCTAACTCGCACTTGCCTGGTTTATGATTATTAGAAGAAAACTAAGTAAAGGAACATGTAGAAAAACATGGTTAACAAACAGGTTAAGATTTGCCTCCTGTGGACCTTAGCACGAACCATTTCCATACTATTACTCAGTATAGTGCAGTCGACTCGTCCACTTACTTCGGTTAACTTTTTTTTTTAATTTAATTTTGTAACAAGTTATAGAACATCGTTAAATTGCACATTATAAACCACAGACGTTTGTCCAATACGCAAAAAATAGTTCGACTACATTTGACAAAGAATTACAATTATTATATCATGTATCTCTGTAGGCGCATAAAAGAACTATCTATTCGATTTGTTCATCTCCTGGTAGTGTATGGAAGAAGGAAAGAGACGCTTACTAGTGAACAAATTTGAGAGGTAGCTGTTTTATGCGCCTACCGCATGACACAAGATAGCGACAAGTAAGTCACATAAAATGTTGTTCAAAAAATAAAGTTTTAGTTTTGTTTTGATGTGACGGTTCCAAAAGTTCGTGCAAATGTGCGGTAATTGAATAACATTGTCCATGTTTTAATTAATTTCCCAATTTTATTATCTCTGATGTCTGAAATACAGAATTTTTTTAGCTGCGAAAACAGACCGATCTAATTTGTACAATAAAATAATCGTTAATAATATTTAAAAGCATAAAAACCTTAAATACTTTTTCAGAAATGCCGCAAACGTTACTTCATTTATTTTCATTATTTTAATATTTTTAGCTGTTATATATGTAAAGCCATTTCCTGTTCCGAAAAAATGCAATTTTGAATACTTCTGCAAAAACGAAGATAATGGCGGCCGATT
>JANCMC010004801.1:11720751-11893355 GCA_024363005.1 Charaxes varanes
TATGTAAAGCCATTTCCTGTTCCGAAAAAATGCAATTTTGAATACTTCTGCAAAAACGAAGATAATGGCGGCCGATTCGGGAATTTTATTCAAAGGAAGACTTAGATGGCCTTTTTTTCTCATTACGTCTGGCGATACGTCTCGAATTGACGACTCCGCATTTTAAGAGCCAAATTGGCGTAAGTCCAATTCAAATTTGCACACAATTTATGTTTTAGCGACGGTCATGCAAGGATAATCGGTTTTTATATAAAAAAAAATGCTTTCATTAGCAACTAGCTATTTGTCGAGACGACGTCCGTGTAAAATTGCGAGAGCCCCTAAGGGCTCAATCTCCATAATTTTTTTTATCATGTTAGAAGGGACAAACGAGCAGGCAGCTAAGTGTCTTCTGACGCCCATGGACATCTGCACAGCCAGGAGGCAAGCAGATGCGCTGTCGGCCTTTAATGACGAGTTTAGGCCACCAGTATCTTTCAAATCTGGCTCTATCAAAAATCCATTCTTAACGGATCTACCAACTATAAACTGCCTTTTTGCGAAATTTGAAATCATCTTAATACGTCCCGTAGTCTTCGAAAACTCGTGTTAAGTGATCTTTCGCTTTTATATATGTATATATTAAGATTAATTTCTTCTAATAAATATAAATTACTAGCGGACACGGCCAACGTTGTCCTGCCCGAAGGTTGGGTTACTTGCTATTTATTACATTCTATTACCCTATAATATCCCCGTTCCCGTCCCCGTTTCCGTTCCTGTCTCCGTTCCCGTTCCCGTCCTCGTTCCCATTCCCGTTCCCGTCCTCGTTCCCATTCCCGTTCCCGTCCTCGTTCCCATTCCCGTTTCCGTCCTCGTTCCTGTTGCTGTCATTACATTAGAAATAATTGAATATGGTGGTTATGTAATAATGTTTTAAAGTAGTTTGCTAGATGGCTATTACGCAATAATGTAGATATCAATCTACATACAATTCTAGTTATCTTGTTGCTTAAATACCGAAGTGATGATCGAGACACGACAATTTAGTTATTGGTCCCAATACGAACGCCGTCAGCTAGTTTTAACTGATTTAGCGCCAGGGTTCAGAATTGAGCTCGGCTCGGAGAATTCGTTAAATTAAAAGTGGAAATGTAGGGAAATTGAATTCCACGATGCAAACTTGTCTTGGAGTTCCGGTTTTAGTTAAGCGGACCCAAGGTCTGGCTGGCGAGTGATTAATTGCATTCGGTATCGACACTTTTAAAAGTTCAAGTTCATTTTAAGTCTTAATAGACACTTCTTTCGACGTTTCCAGTTTTTTTTTTTAATATGGTGCCTAAATATAGGACGTTGTAGCTTAATCAATGATCAGTTGAGTCGATCGCTAAGTTAAGCAGTTCTTACCACGGGATAGAAGGGTGACCCAATCCAAAATTGGTTTTCGAATATCGGACCTCCTCGGTGTTTCGGAAGACACGTAAAACAGTGGATCCCGATTAATGTCATTGAGTGATATTAGCCGTGAGATTGTAGAGATTGTGGCGGTTCCGGGGATGACGTCAGACGGAAGAAGTCATTTCCTCTGCAATTTAAGCGGACCCTGGTTCTAGATAACACTAGAAGAAGGGAAGGAAAAAGAAGAGGGAGGGTTCTAGGAAAAAGAAGAAAAAGAAGTTACTTAAGGTTTTACCGTAACCACAGATTCATTACCGTAAAGAGATGAGCTCAAGGCGGAAGTATGAGATGCCGTTACCTTTAAAAGAGAATACATTTTTTAGTATGGCGGGAACGTTTTATAAAATATCCAAGCATCCATAAAACGGCTCGTATCCCCACCCTGGGGGAGAACGAAAGCCCTCATGCATAGAGAATTGAATTCGTACATCAAAGCGCTAGAGCGATTGGTTTATTAACCACATCCACCAAATTGGCATCACCACTGCTCAACTCAACAAATACGTGGAATCCATTCCTAATTCCATTTGTACATGTAATCTTGCATTCTTTTATTTTACTACTGTGATTTTTATAATGTAATTTTTATACTGTGATTTTGTGGAAGTTTGAGGATTTCTTTTTCGGAGCCCTACTTATTTTTCTAAGACTGAAATAACCTATTCTATTTCTTGTAATTTCTGCTATCTATCAGTGAAAGTCCCGTGGAAATCGATCCAGCCCTTTTGGAGTATACCCGAACGCTATGTATCCTTAAAATTCATACTTTTCCATCCTTTGCAATTGCTCATGGCTAGTCAATGGTTGGCGACGTTCTTGGAGTGAAGTTTAGACAACAGACATACATAAATATCTGCTAAAGCTATTGTAGTGTTAAAAATGACAATATCTGATTGACTTCGCTAACAATATAATGTGTTATTCGAAAAACCCTTTTTCGGTGCGAGGAATACTTAAACTTTAATTTCTTAGTTCTACAACAAACTTATTTCATGATATTTTTTTCTTACAGGAATGAGTAATAGTGATATTAAAAAAAATATACAACTTTTTAATACTTGATATTTATTATATATAAAACTATTTCGAGGAGACTACGACTAGATTCATATACAAACAAGATCTCCGAATTAAACAATATCTACAGTGTATATAATTACTGATAATAACGACTTAGTTACAAACAGATCAGATTTTGTTATAAATTTATGATGAAATACATAATTATAACACAGGGATGGCCAACCAGGTCGATTGCGGAGAAGGCAAAATATATACTAGTAAATGTGTTGCACATTTACTATAATCACCAAATGCTGCGCGTATCATCTCATTGTCATTCAAACGCCGATCCAACAAGTTCCCTCAACAAGATTTATCCTCTCATCTCGGTAGGTTATTAGTAACTGTCTGTATTTGTATATTGTATGAACTGATCTAAACTGTCAAAAATAGTTTTCAGAATTATGTCATTAATAGATCGCACGGATTTCGTCAGTAAAAATTAAATCTTGTGTGTAATCAAGTTGGCCGTCCGATGCTTTGCAAAAATCTCTATGATCAAATAAAATAAGGAAATATATACATGACTATATTCGACGCACGGACGTCTGTTCCTAAGTTAGACACCTTAATGCATGTTATAGGTAACAGGAGCTGATTATACACAAATGTTTTTTGTAGAAATTTATAAATACTTATCTAACTAGAGATTAGCGCTTTCAAGCCAACAAACAAACAAACTCTTCAGCTTTGTATATAAGTATAGAGTATAGGTCACTGCCCGCTGCGTCAACAGGCCAAGCCAGGATATTTAATTAAATTCAATAATGCTTATACTACATACTATTTATAAATTACATAGATATTTACAGTCGTATGACTTCCAAGTAAACAAGTTATTTTTAACAAATCCGTAGTATTTTTAATAATTCCCTAACCCGTTGTAAAAAAACAGCTTACATTCAGTACATACATTTAAGTTCTTATAATATACCAAATAGAATGAATAATTTTTATTTTTGACCTCGAATTTTGATATCAAAGTTCATTATTTAATATTAAAGAATAAAATATAACCACATCCAGCTTTCCTATCTTTTAAAGTTACCCAAACATAGTATATCTTAGAACTCGAAAAAAATAATGTAATTTTTATTTTCAAGAAAACGGTTGGAAATATCCAACAAATGGGGTCCCGAGGCACGCGCTCTGTTTAAAGACATATCATCGCGCCTAATAGAGGTAACGAGGGATCCAAAGGCTGGCTCGTATCTCGGTCAAAGGATTAGCATTGCTATCCAACGAGGTAACGCAGCCAGTCTATTGGGAACCTACCCCACTTACATCGATGCGGATCAGCTTTTTAAATTCCTTTATTTCTTCTATATTTTTGTTTTAATTTTATTATGTATTTTTTTGTATTTATATGTTTTTTTTTAGTTTAATTTAGAATTAGTTTCTTTTTTTAATATTATTATGTATATAGTGTTCTTATTATTATTTAAATTTAAGCACATCGTAAATATCTTTATTCCTCTTATGATTGATTAATAAAACAAGGCATACGATGGTTAAGAAATATATATAAATACATACATATGGATAATACACCCAGATTCGAGGAGGGAATCGAATCCACGACCCCCGGAGCAGAAGGCAGGGTCACTGCCCACTGCGACAACGGGCCAACCAAATATGCAAAATAATAAAGAAAAGATATTAACCAGTATTACTTTGAAAGTGAAACAAAAAAAATGACGCGATTCCAAAGAGTCACAGGCTCAAATGTAGCATGCGAAATAAATTAAAAATTTTACATATTAGACTATCTATTCCCCGCCACTTATCTCGCATAAAATTAAACTTGCGGGGAGTCCTTAGACCTCTCACCTTCACTGCCAGTGTTCCCTCCCCAGCCTAGCCAAATCTGGTATGATCCTACTAATGCGGCTTTAGACGTCCTTTCTAATAATTCCTTGTTGAAAAATGAAAAATAACAATTTCACGTACATTTTCAAGAAAAGAAACAATCTTGTGAAAATTTGAATATTATTAATGTTTTAATATAAAAACTTTTCAAACGGAGCACCTACTTTAAAGTTTATTCTTCTATATTACTTTGTGCTTCATCAGACGCTGAAAATATTTATATTCTTTAAACTTTCATTAACTTCTGAAAGTTTCTCTATATTCAAAATTAGTCTAAGACTTTAACCTACAGTATTTTTTTTATGTTAACGGCAAACGAGCAGGCAGCAGACAGCTAAGTGCCTACTGACGCCCATAGACATCTGCACGACCAGGAGACAAGCAGATGCGTTGTCGGCCTTTAATGACGAGTTAAGGCCTGTTTTATCTTATACTTTTAACCATCACGTTTTTATTGTAAATTTATCTTTTTTACCTTTAACTTAAATCTATATATAAATAAAGCTGAAGAGTTTATTTGTTTGTTTGCTTGAACGCGCTAATCTCAGGAACTACTGGTCCGATTTGAAAAATTCATTCAGTATTAGATAGCCCATTTATCGAGGAAGGTATAGGCTATAAATCTAAAATTGAATCTATTTTTTTACCTAATTTTACGCGAAGTCGCGGGGACAGCTAGTATAAGATAACGAGAAACACCTTAAAATATTATTTTTTTGAAAATAGATTAGTCTCGAGTTGAGTTCTTCAGTGGTACTAATTTCTCCTGCATTCATGCCTATTTCTGACTTAATGTTTCAATAAGGCCTATGGATATGGTGTGATATGAGATCGGGTGATATATGGGTGACCCATTCTAACACTGGTTTATATTTCATCAATCATACGAAATTTTAATTCTTTATTACGGAAGCCGTGACTCAAGCTCGATGACATCTTTGTCGTTTGGGAGAGAAGCGACTAACTCGTCGCGTGATTTTCCTAAGTAATTCCTTCATAAAATTTCGAAAACCGTAAATTTATAATTACATAAAAAAAATGTAGTGACTATGTCACATTAAAAGAAATTTTATGAAAAGTATAGATCTTAAAGTACTCTGATAAAGTATTATGTTATAGTAACCCTCAGTGTGCGAGCCGGACTCGCACTTACGCGAATTATTTTAAATTTGATTTCAAGGAAGCACGGAAAGCAGCGGAAGCTCTCAAGTGGGAAATAGAACTCCCGATTTTGAAACATTCTTCATTGGCGCTCCGCCCCTATTAGTCTTAGCGTGATGATATATAGCCTATAGCCTTCCTCGATAAATGACCTATGTAACACTGAATTTTTTTCAAATCAGACATGGCTGCGGTCACACGGAGACACGATTTGTCGGATCTTATTTTAATCGGATCTGGAAAAACCGAATGTTGTGTTCACACGGCACATCTGTCGTATGCGACTTCCCGAATCGTTTTGTCGTGTAAAAACACCGTCTGGTTTTTTTGCTTAAAAGCAAATAGCGTCGCTGTATTACTAGCTGTATCCCGCGATCTCGCTCGCGTAGATACAGTTATTTTGTTACATTTTAAAGGGTACTTTGTATTTAGATGATATCCAGGGTCTGATGATGGAGCCGGAAGGTGGAAATAGGAACTCTGTTATAAAACGACATAACCTCATCGAGTTTAGGCTTTGTACTGGTAGTGGGGCCTCCCTCTATATAAACCATGTAATAATTAAGTTAAGGGCACAAATAAAGGGTTTAAAGAACAAACAAGACGTTTGAATCGAACCAAGTATCACATTATTCGTTTTACAATATTTATTAGAAAAAAAACAAAACTTTTTTGTTTTTAATACATTCCAGTTTCTTTTTTTTTTCATAATTAAATGTCTTTTCCTGATTGGTTTCTTTCTTGTCGAATCCGTGGTTAAATGTCTTCGTTTTTGCATTTTCCTTTACAAAAACACATTACATGTGTTTGTACGACCAAAACCTACTTGTACTATTTCATATTGTATTTTCTTCATATGTGATTGTTAATCTTTTGAGAAAATATATAGTTTTAAGTCGTATAATTAAATTAATTCGTAAAAAGTTTTAAGCCGTAAACTATATTATGAACCTTTAAGAATAAAATATAATAGCAACAAGGAATTAACAAACAATTGCTATTAAATTTAATGATGTAAAACAATAAAAATTTTATTATTTTAACTAAGCAATTGGTTTATTTGGGTGATGCCGAAAAAATGTTTTTTTTTTACTAATACTACTTATCTCCGTAATGCCGGAGCCAGACATAGCTCAAAGTGTTTGTACATTTTTTTACTTGAAGACTACAAAGTTTTACAAAACTGCGCAGCTACACAAAGTTTCCAGCCACACTACATGATTATTGAAATGATCATAGAAATGTTGGCTGGTATGTCTTGCTCCGGCATAAGAAAATAACTATGACAATAACAAAGCGGGTAAGACACGAATCGAATATCTAGGACTTTCGATCGTCCTTCAGCCATCTTATCTATATATATAAAAATGAATCGCAAAATGTGTTGGTAAGCTCATAACTTAACAACGCCTGGACCAATTTAACCAATTATTTTTTTAAATGTTCGTTGAAGTCCAAAGATGGTTTTTACGGCGAGAAATAGTAGAATAATTGCCGGGAAAACCCAGAAAAAACCTCTTTTCTTTTCCCAAACAAACGTTTTATATCTAAAATGTAGAGTCAATTTGAACTTATACGGGGACGAAAACGGGAACGGGGATGATATAGGATAATAGAAGTAAATAATAAGAGGCAGAACATAGTCTGCCGAGTCCGCTAGTTTACATAATAAAAACCTAGAATATATCTTTCCGGTATAATATAAAATTTTGTATCAGTGTCACTTTATACAAAAAATTCCCACTGCGCGACAGTGGAAATTTTTTGTATAAAGTGACATGAGTTGTGTGGAAAATTTTGTATCGTAGTTTTGGGGTTCACAAGTCCCAGGCACTGTTCCTTTCTCCACACCCACACGATGTATCTAATTAAAGAAAAAGGTGTCAATTATACCTTAATATAGGCATTACAGGACATAACATATAAAAATATCAACAAAAACAACTAAACACGTTTTGCTCTCCATCGAAAGCTACCTACGGAAGGTGTCCCTACAAATTTTTTGGTTTAACGTGGAAAATTTTTAGTTTAGAGATCAAAAGCCACGCCAATATAGTAATAAGTATAGGCAGAAAAGTATAGGCATTAAATTACGTATTATAATACTATTTAACTACTCTTTGCCCCGTCCCTCGTTAAGGGAGCTACCCTTGTAAAAGTCAGCGTGAATAGGCCTAATCCTTATCACGCGCGGGGGTTAGAGTGAATCAATTAAAGATAAGCAAATATGGCCCATTGTGCCCGGGCCGGATTGAATTTGTTGGTGTGAGAGAGGAAATTAACTTTTGGCGGATAACGTTATCCGTCATGTGTGATGGGACCCTCGAGTTATTTTTAATTACAAAATATGAGGTACTAAACACATCAGACGTACAATATATAATAATATATTTATAATAACAAGGACGTTTATTAAAAGTATATTTGGGAACAAAGTATAATATCTACCTATACTAATATGTATAGCTGAACAGTTTGTTTGTTTGCTTTAAGGCGCTAATCTGAGGAACTATTGATCCTATTTGAAAAAATATTTCAGTGACCATTTATCGAGGAAGGCTATAGGCTATATATCGTCACGCTAAATGTTTTCACCTAATTTTACACGGACCAAGTCGCGGGCACAACTAGTGACAGCTGTTCGTTAGTCTTGTCTTAACTCGAAAACCGTTAGACAGTTTTAAATTCTATTTGTTTCAAAGAAAAGAAAGAAAAGGAATAGTCGAATGATTTAAATATTCTTTCGACTAATTATAAATAATTCCTCAGTCTCAATAGCTCAACGGTGTAAGGTATGGACTGAAATCCGCAAGGTACCCGGTTCAAACCCCACCGCCGTTGGGGTATGCGGGTGGACAGATGGACGGACGGACGGAGCGAATCTATAAGCATTCTTTGTAGTTCTACAGAACCCTTTAATATTCCCCCATAGGATTTCCAAAGTATTCGTTACAGGGACATAAAATTGTCAACGTTAAAATTAAAATTCTTTTCAGCATAATCGGACAACGACGTTTGAGGTTATGTAACAAATACATATATCGCGTATGAGATACGGAACCTTTATATTTATTAAGCGTAATAAATCTTGACGATCCCCAGTTATGTTCTTAATTAATAAAATAAACAAAGCTTATAATTTACAATGGATAAGATCTGTATTTAATTCGATTAAAATACACAAATGAAATTGAAGGATGAAATGATTATTTTTCTTTTTTTTAACACTAGACGATTCAGTAAAAGAAAATATTAGTAAACTATGCAAGGTTATACCGAACCCTGAAATGATGTTTACGGTGTCGGAGTTGACGGTTGCTGTTTTCAAAGATCACTTCCCACGGAGTGGAGCATGCGGATTTAGCCAACACTACATCCTCCGTCTACGCAGCGGGATTTCGGCCATAAATCAGGGACGTGTCAAACTCCGCTGGAGTACACATAAATTACAGACACCGACAGAGCTCATTTTAAATTCGAGAAAAACTTCGGCAACTTCCAATGACGAAATCCAGTTCGCCGGAATAACTTATTTGAGTGTATTTATGCGAATTAGAGATTGCCTGGTGGTCGCAATTCGGCCTCAAATCTTTAGATATGCTTATTTAACGCTATATACAAAATTTCAACTATTTGCACTAGGACATTTTAATATTTGGCACTTAATATTTTTACGTCGTCATCAGATACAATGTTCTAGTAAACTATACACATGTGTGAATAAATCGTTTCGCATTGGTGTGCGTTAGGTTTTATTTTAATAATTTAATCTATTATAAATTCTTTTTTTGTTAGCCTGTTATTTCGCACTGCTGGGCAAAGGCCTCCCTCTCTCCTAGACCACTCTCCTCTATCCCGAGCCATCCCAATGCAATCCTTTAGTTTGACTTGCATTGGACATTTTATTTTTTTATTGAACGATGTCTTTAGTTATGAAGATATTTAGTTAATTAGTTTTAAAAAAAACATAAAATATGTAGTTATATCGCCTTCATTTACAAATTGTGTCAAAAGAAGTCAAAAGAAGATGCAATTGTATTATCTTCTTGACCTGTTATTTTATTATTTATCATAGCCTCATTTATCTTAGTATCATGCATCTGAATGAAAAAAAATCTGCAAGAGTCTTTAATAGTAAACAAGAATAAATTTGAGTTTGAGTCAGTCGTATGATTATAATGCAATTTCATATGAATCTCGCGTTGACTTTTAAAGGACTTCGCTTTGTGAATAGAAATACGTTAAGATTTTTCTGTCGGACTGTCCTAATAACATTTTTATCCAACAAAGAGTCTGCTGTAAAATGGAACTTTATTTGTAGAGATGTATCATATTGCCTTATCGATATTATAAGCACTAGCTTAGTCTCAATATATACTAATATTATAAAGAGGTAAAGTTTATGATTTTGTATGTTCCTGGTAACCTCCGGTTCTACTCATCCGATTTTGAAAATTCTTTTACTTTTAGAAATGTGTTTTATTCCTGAACTCCACAAGCTACTATTCATTTTGGCAAATACATATTTCGGTTAAACTCGTCGACAGTTGCATTCTGCCTATCTTAAACTATGGTGCACAAACTTAGTCATTAACCCCTTCCTCGACCTACCTAGCCGTCGGTTACATTAAATAATAAAAACTTTAACAGAAAAAACGATTTAAAATTGTCAGAACTTGGTCATATTAAAATGGCGTGGGACTCGCCAGGTTTCAAAGAAAAAAGAATCATCAAAATCGGTTCACCTTGTCGAAAGTTCTGAGGTAACAAACAAAAAAGTCAAAAAGATACCGCCGTATTAAGAATCTCCTCCTTTTTAAAGTCGGTTGAAAGACCGCTTAAAAACTGGGCAACTATTGAATATACACTCCATTTTACCCGGATGACATCTTATTTCTTAGAGCTGACATATCGTTCATTTATTTTCTTAGCTTAGTAATTGCTTGCTGTGGTCTCCTGTAATTGAAGGAGCACACAGGGTTTTTTTTTTTGTGTGATTGTTATTATTATGTAATGTGTGTATTCTTTTTTGAGGTCCTTAATAATAAAATAAAAATAAAAATTGAAAAAATAATATGTACGAATAATAAGCCTGTAATTTTTATCTGTATTTTATTAATCTATATCCCTATTTCACTTGGTCCCAGCATCACGCGTCAACAGCTGGACCGATTTCGTTAATTCTTTTTTTGTTGCTTCAGTTATTGTTAGGAGAAGGTTCTTAAGAAATAAAAAGCTAAGACAGTTGTGCAAAAAATTAGAAAATTTAAGAATACTTAACCAGCATATTAAATTATTTCTAATATAATTCTAACGCTTTTATAAATTAAAACTTTTTTAATGTTACCTCATGGTTTATGACATAACATTGACAGAATGCGTACTGCAAATATCGTCAATGGGTGTAAAGAAATAAATATCGTTTAAAACAGCTGCTTCGGTCGAAGCTATCTGTCTAAAAATAAAAATGAATTTATAAAAGGCATATAAGCGCATAACTTCCGAAAGATTGCACCAAATAGGATAATTCTTTTTTAATGTGATCGTTATTGTCAGATGGTTTGTTAAAAAATTTTTACGTGTAAATTTAGAAAATATTGGGAAAGGGAACAGAAAGGGGGGGGCGGTAACGGGAACGGGAACAATATTATAGGAAATAATAACCCCAACGTTCGGGCAGGACAAAGTCCGTCGGGTCCAGTAGGTATAAATATAATTGTTTTTTGTGAAGAGAATAAAATGAACTACACAAAAATACCCAGCAATAAAATAAAATGGAGGTAACTCAATAACCAAAACCGATAACATTAAAGAAAACGCTTAGTAGAGCTGATATAATTTAGTGAAAACGGAAGACATTAACTTATGAACGATCCTATTTTACTTAGTAGGAACAGTTCAGGTTGTAGTTTTTCCTAAGTATATGAGATACTGGAAAATCTCGTGACCTAGCGACCGACTCAAACGCCGGCCACTGACTAAGCTACGACCTCTTATGCATTCAATATACAGAGCGGTACTTTATCATAATTTTTTTCCGATAACTCCTGTTCCCGTAGTGGATTGGTTTTTAATAGAGCGTGTAAATAATGCATTATCAAATATGATGTATCACCAAAAGCTACGCATTTTTATCCTTTACATATTATAAATAAATAATGAACTACTCACGAAGATATTTTAAAGAAATACGTGTTAATCCCTATCCATTTAAATACCATAGATACGTTGTACATTTTATGCAGATCAAAAATGCCCTTTACAGTATCTCATTAAAATGAATATCTTAGAAGATATGAGAGATTTAAAATACAGAGCCAGAGCGGCCGGCCGGCGTACGTGCGGTGAGCGACCAATAGATGGCGCTGTTTTGGTTTCCAATAGTAAGATTATGCCAACGTTGGGGCAGAAAACCATCTGCTGGGTCGTCTGGTTATTTATAAGGAAATTCAAATTGTAATTGATGAAGTCGTGGGCACGACTAATATAATATAGCCTTTAACCTTCCTCGATAAATGGGCTATCTAGCACTGAAATAATTTTCAAAACGGACTAGTAGTTCCTAAGATTAGCGCGTTCTAGCTAACAAACAAACTCTTCAGCTTTATCTATTAAGTATAAGATGTAGGAATTAATAAAGTACATATGTATATCTAGATTATTCAACCAGACTCGAGGCGGGAATCGAACTCACACCGCCCGAGCGGAAAGCAGAGTCACTGCCGACTGCGCCAACGGGCTAGTTAATTATATTACTAAATGTCTTTTTTTTGTATAGAGAAACGGGCAAAAGGGCAGGAGGTATAATTGAGTGACGCCCTTGTGAGGAAGTTTCTGGAGAATCTGGAGCCCTAACCACCGGTTGCTCGGGTCCTTGCCCCGCTGCCGGCGGTCATCTAGTTTTTATATATTATTAAATATTTGTATTTTTATAATAATGTTTAAAAATGTATTTAGAATAAGATATTTAAATAAATGAAAAATTTGTTCACCTAGCCAGCAATATGGGTGCAACTCAAAATGTTGCATTAATTTACTCAGCACTAATCACCTATAGGTTTTTGGCTCGAGAATGCTATGGTGTGCTTAACTCAATTTGGCCGATTTTTGAGTTAACCCCCTTTAGATCTAGATGTGCGATATATTGTAAAATGATGTTGGCACGTCAAAATAAATAAAACAAATAGGTCAAGTAACTTGAGCTTCAATAGTTCGAGTAACTTTAACCTCAATAAATTTAGCTACAATAGTTCGAGTAACTTTAGTCTCAATAAATTTAGCTACAATAGTTCTAGTAACTTTAGCCTCAATAAATTTAGCTACAATAGTTCGAGTAACTTAGGCCTCAATAAATTTAGCTACAATAGTTCTAGTAACTTTAGCCTCAATAAATCAAGTAATTTAAGCCTCAGTAGTTCAATTAACTTTAGTTTCAATTTTTTTATTCGAGTAATTATTGAAGCTGAAGGTTAATTTATTCAATACTTTTATTTTCAGCCGGTGACTGTTCTCTGTGACGTCGACTAAGGTAACGTTTTTATTTTCAGTTTTGTACTTATTTTATTTCATTTACCTGTTTGTTTGATGACATTTATATAAGGTTTTTAATTAAGAGAGTCGTAATAAAACATTTATTTGTTCTAGTTTACGTACATTCATTTGTGAGTTTTTTAAGATTGCATTGGCTAATAAATTGCTATGATGATTTATTGAAAGATTTTCATACGTGGAAATTCTCAATTAGCTGCAGCTCTTCTGTCTATACTTTGCAAAGTGTCTTCCGTGTGTCTAATCTTATTTTGAAGATGCTTTCATTAAATGAGATAAAAGGAGGGAAATATATTTATTGTATACTTTTGTAGATAGCGTTGCATTTATTTCAAAGAATCTATTCAGATAAATATTTATAATCGATCATTTAGTTTTGTAAAACATACATATGTATATTATAAGCAGTAGATGGCTGTAGATATAGTCGTTATAGTGTCTACTTCAAATGCATTTATATTTATGTAAAATAGAATTAAAATTAATATATTAAGTCCAATAAGATAATTCTTACTTTAAAGTATTGAGTATTGCATACAATAAATCTATTCTTAAATGTTGTGTCTATCTGAGAGTAGTACTAAAAGTTTTCATGTGTATTGATGATTTTTTTATGTTTAGTTTTAGTCGAAAAAGCACCTTTCTGTTTCAGCTTCAGCATTTATATTTACTGTATAATAAAATAAATATTTAATTCCATAAAGATAATTCCTATTAAAACAGAAGGTAGTACTACATTTTGTGGGTACTTTAAGATCTAGGTAAGGGTAGTTAAAGTATTATTAGTTTTGTACTAACTGAAGTTTTAGTTAGGGTTTGTTTCGGCTAAAAATGCTGTTGGATTTGATCTCAATCGGTAAGTAGTTGTGTCGGTTAAATTTTTCTATGGATTTACTTACCATCCTTTTTGTTGTTTTAAAAATTTTCAGCTACTATCTCCTTCATACGGTTTACTACTGTTATACCGACCTAATTGTTTTATGTTTTGTATTGCTTTCCAGAAATAAAATCCTTTTCAAATACTCGTTACCTTTTACTAAATTATACCTTTTAATGCCAATCCGTAATGTAATCATTATTATAAGAAGATATTTTGTTTAATTTTTAACCGGCCGATGTTTTAATGTACCTACATAATTGGTTAAAAATAAGTGTTAGTGCCAAAATATGTATTATAAAAGTACTTTCGCATAGTACTAATAATATTTTAGTAGTAACAATACCTATGGCTTCTGGCACGAGTCGTGAGTAGAGTAGTAGAGTAGAGTCGGCAATATTCGCAATATTGGGTCATGAACATATGTCACACGGTTATATTCAACAAGCTAATGGTTTGTCAATTGATGCTTCTTATCGGTGATGCTGGTTAAAAGTTATTCAATTGTTTAGAATGTAGGAGCTAAAAGTATACAGCAATCTTTTAGCCATTACTTATTTTCGGAGCCTGCGACTTCTATTATCTGCCAGTGCTCACGACTCGTGCCAGTAAATATCCCTATATAAAAGTAATCTAGTTCCTCCAAGCCGAATTCATATATCAACGCCGCAATTTCTTAAACACTTTCTTTACAAGCTATTTTAAACAGCGAAATCATACTCTGAAATAATTGTATGCCCTGATAAGTGCAGTAGCGACTTAAGCAATCCAGAGTCGAAATGACTGTTAAATCGTTTACCGAAGTTATAGTCTTATCGTGAAATAAAATGTATCTTAAATTTATAAAAAAACTATAAACATACCAAAGATTTAATGGAACTCAGTAACAATAATCAAACTTTTTTCTTGAAATTAAGAAGAAGACTATATCTTTTTTAAAATTTTCGTTTTAAGGGTAATTTAAAGCATTATCAAGTTTCAGTAACTTAAATGAAATTCAAGGTGACACTCCTTTTGGAAAAAGTTTTCACCCCGAAATCTTCCGATTAATTTGACTGCGATAATCCGAATTTTCGATATCCGAAATTCGATAATACTAAGAATCTCTCAAATTTTATATTTAAAAAAAATACTGGTTACATTTATACACACAGTAATAGTAATTTAAGATTTTTTTAAAATTATAAAACCTGAAAAAGTATAACAAAGTCTGAAAAACTGTTTATCCGACTGAACAAGTCAGATTATTTGGCAATGATATCACGTCAAGTGATGGTATTGTTGTCGCGTTTCGTTCAGTTTGTGAGACTTCCCGGTTGCCTAAACTCGCCATTAAAGGGGGTATCCGTACCGCGGGCGTGATTTTGACGTAACGTCGCCGATTCAGTATCAGCGAAAGTGAATTTCTCAAGACGCGGCCGGAAATGATAATAATGTGAAATACGACGCGGTAGCCGTTGTCAAGGTTGTGGCGAAAGTGCGAGGTCAATGTGCTAACGCTGGATGGTGGAAATGCACACCCTCTTTGCGTGCGTGCTTTAATTGTTCGCGTGAGCGCGTTTTACGGAACTGACTTAAATCGCCATGTTTTTCTTCAAGCACGTTCGAAGTACCCGGCAGCAACTATTCATATCAAGCGTTTAAGAGATAAACGTTTCGTTTTTAGTGCTTCGCAGAACACAGTTTCAAAGAGTTTTCTTGTCACTTTGTAATCTTAGAATTTATCGTCTATCAACCCTATTGAAAAATTCTCATAGAATTCATTTTTTTTAATAGCCTGTAATGTCCCACTGCTAGCCATAGTCCTCTCTTAGACACTCTATCCAGAGCTAACCCAATCCACTCCTTTCCCGCAAAGGGGTCCAAGTGTTCGCTCCACCTCTTTCTCGGCCTACCTGGTTTGGTCCCATTTAATGGGCAGAATCCAATTAAATGAGACAAAAACCGCATAGAAAACAATACATCTTAAAGATTTCTGTGTGGCTTTAGTCACATTAAATTGGATTCTATTGGAATTTCTCAACAAGGAAATTAATCTAAATGCCATACAAAGATTTTTGAAAACATTGTTAGGCGTGTGCATTTTTGACACGGGTACATTAAAATCGCGACACTGTTGCCGTGTCGGCATCACACGCGTCCTTGCTGCCTCTGTACGTTCAAGTCTTCACTGTCGAAATTCCCACAGTGAAGTTTTTTTATACTTCTCTCTTCCTACCTTCCCTCATGACGATTCTCCGCTTCGCTCAATTTTCGTATAATGATACCTAACGTTTCCGCTTTACGTAATAATATATAAACGAGTCTTCAGTGTTTAAGATAAACAAATCTATAGCGCGAGCCTCGTAGCCTCGTATGTTGTCAAGTTGAGTTACACTTATATCTTGTTACGTTACACTTTTTGCAGTGTGTTCATAGAAATCACCTCACACGTTTTTATTTAGCTACTGTGTGTTAGGTAACAACTGTTACAAGTGTTATTAATAAACTTTCCTTTAATACTGTTTTTAAAAAAATATTGAAAATTCCCTACATGCAGAGCTTTTCGTAGGGCCACGCGGGGACACGCATTGCCCCAAAAAAAAAAAACTGAAAAAATAGGAACTTGAAAATTAAATGAACGCGTAGAACACTGGCAACTCGGTACAAGCTATACTTCTTTAAAACTTTATTCATATCATCACTATCATAAAACAACATCACATAACATCACTATCATAAAATAATAAAAAAATATTCTTTATTCATCATAAAATAACTTTTGAAAATTATTTCATTGCTTATTGTTGATGTTTTTTTATTCTATCACTAAAAGTATTTGCATTATGAGAATGAATCTTATGCCCTAAACATAGTAGCAAGGGGTAGGAAGGGGTTACCAAATTAAAGATATAAAACTTACAAGAATTAGCGTGCCCCCAAAAAAGAAGTGTCAAAAAAAGTAATAGTGAACTGTTCACCTTATTTAAGAATTTCGTTACATATCGTTGGATAAATCTTTCCGTTTGCTGACTTCCTAAAGAATTACTAAACGTTTATAGATATAGAAGGAAAACGAGCTGAGAGGAGTTTAAAATGTAGATTGTCAACGTAAATAGAAGCCTTGTTGTTTCTTCATGTCTGTTGAATAAAATAAGCAGTCAATTTTGTTTTAACCCCGTAGGATATGAACCCGAGTCTTTGGGGAATTAGCCCAGACGCAAACTAGACAGTCAGGTAGACCTTGCTTGCAAGTGTTTCGACAACTGTGTATTTTGCAATGTTTTGGTACCATCTAGGGAGTACCATTCGCTTAACCAAATTTTTGTAATATTTTTTAATGTATTCAATAAAATAGTTTTATTAATTTATTAATACTAAATTCTCATGCGGAATTTATGAAAAATATATACCTACTATTACAAGAACATTATGCATATATGTAAGTACGAACCTATAAAACCTTCCGTTTTCGAGACATTTAATTTCATCTATACTGCGTTTGCTCACATGTTTCCCTCGTATTCCTACAAAATAAAAACCAGTATACATACCTTAGCATGCATACCTTAGTATACATACCTTAGCATACATACCTTAGTATACGTACCTTAGTATACATACCTTAGCATACATACCTACGGATACATACCTTAGTAATGAGCTTACATTATATATCCACCGCTTAAATCTCAACTCAATTCTTTTCTTCGTTATTTTAATATTCTTATGGTAAATGTTTGTGTATCCTTAATGTGAATAAATGAGGTGAAGGCTTTTTGTTCTTATACATGTAAGAACTCGCAACTTCGTCGACATAGGCCACGCTTCAATCACTTATTTCTTTAACATAAAAAAGGTTATATTGAGCCAATCTTATAAAATAGACATACCTGGATTTTAATTTAAACTCCTCAAGGGAAACGATTCTTTCATACATGATTTTTGTGAGGCTCTCAAGAGGGAAAAATATCTCCGATTTTGAACCATCCTTCATCGGTGCTCAACTCCTATTGGTTTTAGCTTGATGATATATGGCCTATAGCCTTCCTCGATAAATGGGCTATCTGACACTGAAAGAATTATTCAAATTTGACAAGTAATTTCTGAGATTAGCGTTCATGCAAACAAACCAGCTCTTCAGCTTTATATATTAGTATAGATATACATTTCACCAAAGAGAAGTAGCGATACAGTCGTGCAGATCCGAAACTATTTCCTTTATAAAACAATTAGTGATCAAGGATATCTATAATATAGCATAGGTAATAAAGGTAAATAAGATGAATTTGCCTATGTTGACTAATAACTACAAAGACATATATCTAGATTTCCACCATTCTAACTTTTGATATGACACTGCCTTACACCGAAGCCAGACATAGCTTCATTTGAATGAATATTTCAATGATCATGTAGGGTGGCCGGGGACGTTGTGTAGCTTCATAAAGTTTTAATAATAATAATAATAATTTCTTTATTAAAGGTAAGTACCCAATATTATTGCATTACATCAGTCTTAAACGTTTTAAATAACATAGTGAATAAGATAGCAAACTAACGAAGTTGTTAAAAAAGAAGAACTGAGAAAATTAATAAGTCCCCTTCCTGTCATAGTCGTGCTTGCAACGCGAGATAACTGAATCAATAAAACTCTCAATGCTACTTTTCTTTGGACCTTGTGGATGACCTATGTTTAGCAGTCCAAAAGTCCAAAGTCTAAATCCAAGAGACTTTACTAGCTGAAAAGAAGAGGAAAAAGCTTTTGGAACAAAGATTTTTTTAACGAAGTTTACATTTCTATTGCAACTAGCTGTGCCCGCGACGTCCTCGGCGTAAAATAGATTTAATTGTAGCGTGATGATACATAGCCTTCCTCGATAAATGAGCTATCTAACACTGAAATAATTTTTCAAATCGGACCAGTAGTTCCTGAGATTAGAGCGTCCAAGCAAACAAACAAACTTTTCAGCTGTATACATTAGTATATAAAAAATTTTTTAGACAAATCTCATTTGTAAAATAGAGTTGCTAAAAATTATAAAGAATATTTTTTTTGACAGAACTTTTTGTTATAGTGTTGAAAATCGCAGTTATTTTTAGAAAAATGCGAAGTTATGCTTATAGGCCACGGTGGCTGCTTAGCATCAAGACGTCTTTAAGCACGTTTTTAACTGACCTATAGAAGAAAAAAAAATTTTTTGTATATTTATGTTGGCAAGAGAAGTGAAGATTCTTATCTATGCTATAGAAGCGAAGCGAAGCTTCTTATCTATGCACGATATCTCTCATCTCTATTATCTGAGCTATAAAGACGGCGGCAACTATATAACGCCTGGTTGAATACCAATGATGAATAATCGACTACCAAATTAATTTACAGACATTATGCAGAATATCAATATTGCACGCATCGCTTGTGCGTGTGTACGGATGTGCATATCAATTGATAGACACATACGTCTCTTGGCGATTGCTTAGGTTTGTCTTTAATAATAGAATAGAGCTATATGATCCCATTAGAGAATATAGGGAGAGTGCAAGAGAGAGAAGACGGAGTGGGTACTCGTTCACAACATGCGACAGGGTTTGATCTGGAACCTTGAACGTTCACGTATGGCACGTGCGCCCAGCGGCTGAGCCTGCATCGCGCGCAGAACGGGACATCCGTGAACCACTGTATAATCAAAGTGCGGGAAAGAATTAGTGACACAGGAATAATTGCATCTTAATTAAACAATATCTTTCTTTATTCTTCTTGCAATATAGTACGTTAAAGCCAATATTCTTAGTACTCGTCAATTTTTTTTTAAACATGTGGAGAGGTTGCAGTTTTAACTAAACATCTTAAGGATTTCGGTCTGTTCTATAGTTGTTAACGGAGATTAACTTAACTATCATCAAATATGTTTTAATACGCGAAGTAAAAACTCTCGGTACCATTTATCGAAAATTGCGCGGAAGGAAAACTATAAAATTTGGAACAATTATAATTTATAGAGGAGAGGATGTGCGAATGGTAATATTTTTATTGAATAAGCGCTATGCCGGAGCTAGACATAGCTCAGTGATAATACATTTTTGTCCTTGAAGTCTACAAAGTTCTATAAAAAGTGTGCATTTACACAAAGTCCCCGGCCACACTACATGATCAATGAAATGGTCATTCAAAGGAAGCTATATCTGGCTCCTGCATTACAGGAATATAAATAATAAATTATGTACCCACATCACAAAAAAAGATGATTGTTACTTAAATTTAAAAACAAAATCAAATCAAAAATATATAATAAAATAAAGATACATTTAATTAAAGTCGAAATGTCTACCTTTTATTTCCTTTTTTTTATTCGTAATGAAGATTTCATTCGAATGAAGCTATGCCTGGCTCCGGCATAATAAATATACTAAATGATTAAAATAATACTACACGCACACCATTGTCAAATGATTTATACACACATGTATACATTTTATTATAAGTTAGTGTCACAGCGAAGTCCTGACGACCGTATGTATATTAACTGTCAAATATAACAACGTCATTGTACAAAGAATTAAACTTCTCGACCAGCCAGATATCTCTTGTATATATAAATGCATAAAAACTTTTCGCTCACCTGCAGTTACTTCGGCTTCCCTGCAAGGGTACAAATAATTACAAAGTACTAAACGTTAAATATCTGGGTAGACTTAAGTTGATTATGTTTTAGAACACAAGGCAACACTAGTCGCTAAGCCGCGGCGACAATTTCGCACGCTGTAATGTCATACCATCAACACGGTAAAGTAACTTATAACCGTTGTAAGTGAAAAAGTTATAGGCCAAATTAATTAAGAGGACCGTATAAAGCTCATGAAAATTGATACCGTGTACGATAAATATCATTGTAAATGAATATTACACACTTACAAAAAGACTTAAATTCACGGACAGTAACTATTACAAAAGACTAAGTATGAAATCACTGGGGTAAAGTTAAGTTGATTATGTTTTAGAACGCAATACAGCACTAGTCGCTAAGCCGCGGCGACAATTTCGCACGCTGTAATCTGATACCGCCGACACGGTAAAGTAACTTATGGCCTTTGTAAGTGAAAAAGTTATACGCCACATTCATTTAGACGACCGTATGTAGCGTGAAAATTGGTACTACGAGTATGTATGGTAGAATAACGACGTATTTTTATTATTTAATACCATAAAACGACGGGTCCAGCGGTTAAAGGCTCGATAAAGGGCTAGACTATTGTCGCACTTTTATCTAAGACTCGCTTTAAGCTTAGTTTTATATTAAGAACAAAGTAACTATTCTGTCCGTAAACTGTTGTAGTTTATCGCAAATACATTGAGATCCGATTACGAAAGAAATGATTAAAATCATCGAATTTGATTCGTTCAATGAACAAAATGGAACGTTCACAGTAAATTGATTCCTTCTGTAATCAATTTTAAACTTGAAAACTCTCTTCAGTCATAAAACGAGACGGCCATTTGAAAAGGAAAAGAACAATGCGATGAAATTTTTAATCTGATGAAGATTCCTGATAATTGAGTTTGAATGTAGGGCGTTTGAGATTTCGAAGGAATTTATTTGAAGAAAACCTTATCTATAAGTTGAATTTTTCTCTTCGATCGACTTCGAGACATTTATACAAAACACTATTTTTAACTTCGTTAAATATTTTTTCCTAGAAAACATTTGTAGGCCTTATAAAATGAATTAAAAACTATCTATGAAAATTGCTTTTAGTGTGGTAATAAGTAAAAGTAAGTAAAAAGTAATCCAAGATTTAATTAAATCTCAATATATAATGCTAAAGGTGATTTAAATATATACGAAATTATATAAAATTATCTTAATTGTCTGCCCCGAGAATAAACTACAGACAATTAAAATAGTTCTGATTTGAAAGAACGAAAATCATAATAAAACGTTATTAATTGACGATATGATTAATGATAGGCTAATGTTTCTCCAAGCATTCATCCATCATGCTTATTGTCATTACTTCAGTATAATATTTCAAAAAGACGATATTTCATGTTTTATCAATTACATATGGTCTACGGTTTATAGCAATAGGAAGAACGAAAGAAGTTCGTTTTTTTATCAATAGATCTTCAATGTTTTGGGTTTTATTGATTCTTTATATTGTAGTGCTAAAGTTAGACCTCCACGGCATTTTGAGAAATGGGCTGAAATTAACGAGTTTCGGGTTACGGGATTACACCGATTTACCCTTGTGTTCGCCGATTCATCAAAGCAAAGTAATTTAATTTTCCTGTCTATAATTTAAATGTCAAAATATATGTTTCGAGTGCTATTGGAATGCTTACTTGGTCAAATAACTAGGATATTTACCCAAAAGATTTAAATCAAAGATTATTTAATAAAAATAAAGATAATTATAGAGGGAATATTCTGTTATATACCTACACCACAAAACAAGATATACATATATATTCTACGTTAGTAAAATTATTAGATATTTCCTTATTTGAAACTGTATTTAAATTTCAGAAATATAAAGCCAGTTGAGAACTGGAAAGTATCAATGATGGCGATGGGCGAAGGCTGGCACAATTACCACCATACCTTTCCGTGGGATTACAAAGCTGCCGAATTAGCATACTTCTTCAACTTAACCACATGGTTGATTGATGGGTTCGCTTTAATTGGTTGGGCATATGATTTGAAAAAAGCCAAAAAAAAACAAGAGTCCCATGTTCTAGCTAGATATAAGTAAATTTCTAAAAAGATTACATTTTCTATTATTATCTATTTAAAAAATAAACTAATAAGACACGCACTGGAACGGACAATCGGAATACCTTAAGAATTTTCTTCTTCAGATCCTTAAAAGACCTTCCACTTAGAAGGATCATCTTTTTAATCTCCCTTATAAATATCAGAACCTCTTAAGAACCCACTCGTAACATGTAAGAGGGTTTTAACATCATAAGCTATGTACGGTACTTTCCACATGTTTTAATTCACATTATCTTATATATTTACGTATAAGATATGTAAAAGTTACGTGAAGCAATAACTTTGGGTACCATTTTAAGAATGTCACAATTGTAGTTCACATAGAGGAAGGTTTGCAAATAGCAATATTTTTTTTATTATAATATGCAATATTAAATTATTAAGAAAAAAAAACCACACGCTCACCAATGCCAAAGGATTTACGCACACATGTGTTGGATGATGTCAAAGCGTAATCGTGACAATTGTATGTTCTATTAAATGTCAAATTTTATGTGTCTGTAAATAGAACAATATTTGTCGTTGTACGCAAAAAGGTTTGGCGAATTTCAACCAGTCGGGGATCTCTAGTTTTATAGGCCAGCGATGCTAGGGGCCGATTTTCGTCCAGTATCGGCCGGTTGATCGCAGCAATACAAAAATAGAAATACGTAGAAAAGACAGGACTATGCCATCAGCAATTAATGCTGCGTATATTATCTTATGAACTTTTCAAACTCTTCAATGGGAGTTCTGAGTAACTCGGACGCTGGCGTTGGTCGCTCCTGCCAGGTGATTGCCTCAATATCTTTACCACGCAGTGACTAGTTCTTCTCCCCGTAATTTCAGTAGCAAATATAAAAGCAAGAATTTTATATTCTTATAGTTTACATAGTTGTGGCCATATCTAATGCTCTATCCGATGCAGCCATTAAGTTCTCTTGTGTGCAGGTTTTAGAGCACGCTGTTTGAAAGCTCTATATGTTTTAGCCATTGGAGCTGTTCTTGAGACTGATTTTAATTTTTTAATCTTAAATAATGTTACGGTCCATTCCAATATTGCATTTCTTCTATTTATAGCAAAAAGCCAAGAGCGTGTCAAGACACGCTTATGTAGAAGGGTTCCGTATGGTACGCGATAAGCAAGTAGTACGCAAGTTTAAATAACTTCCAAATTTGTTGTGCGGTATCATTCAAGATAATTTTCCTAATTAGTTTTTAGCTATCAACTGCCTACTGGAGGCCTAGGCCCACTGCTGGGCATAGGCCTCCCTTCTTTTATGTCACTCTCCCCTTTCTCTTGCCAGTTGCGTTCTGCTACCTTCTGTCACCCTCTTTATGTTGTCCATCCATTTTGCCATTCGACGACCTTGATTTTTCCAGCCCAATCTAGGTCACAACTCAGTTATTGTCCTAGACCACCTGCCACACCATGTCTAGCCATATGTTCTGCCCAGCTCCATTTGAGTTCTACATCTAACAATTTGGAAATAGAGGGGGGCACCTTGCGGACGGACAGACGGAATTGTAAAAGTTCCTTGTAGGACTACGGAACCCTTATAAAATGGCTTTTATTGTTATGTCTAAGTGCGAACTAGTCTTAAAGTTTTTTTTTTCAGTCTTATATAATTTTATGAGGTTTTTTTTTTAATAAATTGTGTATCGCCTAAGTAAGTAGCGAGTTCCTTATTCTAACCTTCTATTAGTACAGGGTACAATTTTCTAGTCGTGACACAATCATAATATTATTGTGTTTTGTTGCGTTTCGTTGTTATAATATAATCGTTTTTTTTTTTTGTATCAGTCAACAATTTTTTTTTATCAGCCAATAAATGGTTTCAGTTTTACATACTTACAAAATGAGTTATTTTATAATTTTTAATAAATTAATGATTTTTTTGTGCCTTGACATACATCATCAGGCATGGAAATGTTGACTCGTACAAAAATATTGTGTGTTTTGTATTACAGATTTTATGTGTGTTCACTAGAGTGTTAATTTGCACAAATTTGTTGTTTTTTGGAGCGCTCAGCACCTGCCCCGGTAATGGTTGCGCCGCGCGGGGCGCGTGATTGAGAGAAATCATAACGCATGTGGGTCGCGATCGACAGGCACGTATTTGGTATTATTGTATTTCGTAAAGTCTTCCCCGACTTTGGCTGGATTAAGTCGGCTTATCTTAATGTCCTTGTCCAAAGACTCTCAGTCTTTCTACGCCTTTACTCCATGGTAGGAGGTTGGACATACAATCACACAAACTAACATGAAAATCTAGCGTCAATTTAATTTATCTCAACAAATGTAGTAACAATTCATACAAATTTATTTTAAGTTGTCAGTTGCTCAGAGCGAGCTCGACCAGCGAGTGGCCGACGAATTATTACTCTACTACTAAATATGGTTCTACTCGGTGGGTCAACTTTACCGAATCTGTCTTCAGAATCAGCTTTTAAAATATTTGACGATTCCAAAGAGCTTTTAAAAGTCGTGTTTGCGAAATGTTTAGAAGTAACTTAAAGCTTTCGTCCCAGATTTAACTGAGAACTTATCACAGGCTGCGGCAGAGCGCGACATGTTTGCTCACACCAAGTTCTGTATCCGAACTTTACAGTTACAGTACGTACCTGTGGATATTTCTTCTAAGGTTTGCCGTTTTCCACTTTGCTGGAGAATTTATTTTGTGCAGCCAAAGGTGGGGTGGTAATACCCGCGCTGCACGACCTAATAATTCTACATTAAAAATACTTAGATGTTATTGTGTTAACTATTTATTATTCATGTCTTCTCCCTATTCATAATTATTGACTGAAAACTTTTTTATTGTATGAAATTTTATTTCCTTTTCGATTTAAAGCAGGCTCACTATAGATTGGGTTAGCCCAGCACCAACAGCAGTAGCGTAAGGTACAAAACTTCAAGCACTTATTTTTAATATACATGTAGTCTGCATGAAAAATTAAACTAATTTACTGAAATCCGCGAATACATACGGACATTGAATTTATTATTTTACAATTCATGGTTCATACATTTGCCATACAATTTCGTTTAAACCCAATGAAAAGGTTATGGACTCAGCTTATAGCTGCTTTTCAGTCCATGCCCTTTACAAATGCTGCCAACATAATGCTTTACAAAAAATGTAAATGGCTGTATAATTATATATGTATAGTATAATTATGGCTGTGTTCCAACCACAAATTAATGGATTGCGATTTGGAGCACTTTGGGAACCAATGGTCTAGAATGTCAGCTAAACTTACTTATAGTTGCGTCACATTTTATTCCTGGCTTAAGCCAAGATAGTAGAATGTTACCATTATTTAAAATCCACTCCTACCTTAATATACTAAACGATAATGTATATATCTATATCACTATAATATATCTATATCACTTTTAAAGAATTGTGTTGAAGGCGTTTCCTAAAATGCCATGTTATTGACCGTATAGGGTTAATATTGAGGACTGCGCAATGATTAAACAAAAGTTTTAAAAGGTTGAGTGATTTTAATTTTTATTGCTATACTTATATGATAATATCAATTTTTATTACTATATTTTTCTATTGAATTTTGTAGGGTCATTATTGGCATATTTAGCAGTATTTTTTAAATCTGGGTTTATATCTAGACGAGGAGTACACGTGTGCGTGCAAAATGGGCCGAAAAAGAGAATCAAAAAAATTCATTTAATATTGTGCAATATACACTTCTCATCAGAAAAATCGAAACACTTCCGTTTTTATGATTCCTGTCCTAACTTAATACAAAAGAGTCTTCATACCATGAAAAGAATCACATGTTTGTGTAGCTGGTAGTTTGGCTATTACAGTTTGATAAGCGAAAATTCAAAATTAGAATTTCATTAGTTTATTCTATTATTGAAATGATTGTTTTCAGACAGATGTGTGTTTAGAGTTGAAGTACGTTACGAACCTTTGAAAACTAAAAGTTAGCGTGTACCTTAAAACTTTTGCTCTTTATTTTTGATTGTGACTTTAGGACATGTTTTTTTTTAACATATGGACACTTCGCCCGCAGAAGCCGCCCAAGTTGTGGCATTGCTTGATTCTGAACTCAGTCAGACTGGCAGGGCTGCAGCCTCTTTATCGAATTTTGACAACACGAATTTTATCGGACATAATGAAATATTTGCTATGGCAAAAATTGACCATACATTATTTTTTCTTCAGATATAAAAACACATTGTACCATTAGTACTTTTGCACACCTCATGATGCATCTTTACGAAGGTCCGAAATGCCGAGGCAAACCATTATGTGGTGTAACGGCTCTTTTCTAATGTAAAAAAATACATTGTAATTTTAAAATAAATAAATAAAAAAAATAACGAAAAGCCTTATGCGTAAGCTCTAGTCTCACTTAATCAAAATCGAGTGATTTCATGAACTAAAAATTGCTCTATTCCTTTTGTATGACACTTATTGATAAATATAAATACACAGATTGAGATGAAAGTCGTGTTTTAACACTTTTGATATTTCGGAACGATATTTTTTATTTAATGTAAGAAAAAATTGATTTAAAAAGTATTTCTTTAGACGTCTGTGCGTGTGGATCTGGCAAGATCACGTTCAAGACAGTCAATTTATCACGTTAATGTTTTTTATTACCTTCAGAATTACGGCAGGCTGTTTCCTATTGAAAATAGGCGTATACTTCGGTATCGTTTATTTATAATAAACGAAAGACTATATTTCAGCTGGACGTACCACAAAGCGGAATATTGCCGTACTATTAAGAATTAAGATTCTTCTAAGAGATTTCGCTAAACGCTAATGCCAGCCTGGATAACTGATAATTCGTAATATTTAGAAAATTTAAGGAGTTTTTTACTCTACTTATCTATCGCCATATAATATACAACACAAAAATTGGCGAAAACGAAAATCCAGACAGATGTAAATATATTTTTCTACTCGTATATTTGTGACAAACCTAAAACCTTTTTTTTATCCTCATTGAATTAAGAAAGCAATCAAAACACTTTTTTTTAAGTTCTATCACGTTTTCTTTACATACTCAAGGAATACAAAAACACTAGGCAAGACTTATTAATTTACCTACGAATCTGGAAATATTTAATCTGGAATATGTAGTTGCTGCCTAAATACTTTAGTAAATAATTTGCTGTCTAATCCTAACGGTCTCGTTACGCATTCAACAGCTTACTCCCCAAGTCAAGCGTCCGTAAAGAAGTTTTACTTCAATTATGTTCATGTCTCGTCAGTCAGTATTCTGAAGCAACTACCAAATCTGCATTTTTTTATATATTTTTATCTCTTGATTTCTCCTTTATTTCTTTTATTTTAAACCTTCCCTGTAATAAGAAGAATGAAATAAACGAATTTAAATTCGTCTAGCGGTTTTCGATAAACAGAGCAGCAACAGAGAGGAAATAACCTCATTTTTTATCTGTGTGTGTCTACCAATTATGTCCGTTTATACGTATTTCCAAGCAATATTATGTTTTAGTTAGCATATATGATTCTCTCGTAATATTTTACTTTAAATCTGGGTAAAGCAGATTTTTGTACTATAATTTTCATATTATGAAGCAGAGAGGGGATGGGGGAGGAACTGCGATGCAAAAGTGGCTCTTACTGCGTTTTGAAATGGGGCAGCCCGACTTTTCTTAGGCGGATTTACGTTACTTTTATACGATCTCGTGTAAAATTTAGTTTTAAGTCCATACTAGGTTTTGAAATGGGGCAACCGAACAGATATCGGAACAATAAGAAATCACACAAAATTAGCTTATCTATGCAATATTACCTTTCTCGCCTGAGTTTACTAATTAATTAATAGTTCAAGAACAAAACTTTATGACATACCAAAATTGAACTTATATACTTGTGCTATCGTAGCAATACCACCAACACCAAGCCACTGTGGCAGACGGTAGTATAATAAATTGCTTCGTTATGAACGTCATAATCCACGGTTAACTAACATAAATGCGTGGCTTCGTTCACCGCAGTTTGTTTAGATTAAAACTTAATGCCTTCGCGCTATTATCATAAAAACATTATATTAATAAACCAACCTACATCTCTATAATTAGCTAGAACTAGATAATTGAATTTTAAAGGACCTTTCCACTATTGAAGGAGTACCAGATCTTTGTCCGAGGACCAGATATATTAAAAAAACAGTAGCTCTAAGGGAGTGCTGACAGAAGTGAAAAAAAAATCGTCAGAAGTGTCAGTACAGTAACGATGTCACGAGTCCAAAGCTCAAAAAATGCCCAACGCACCTACAGAAGTTTTAACTTCACTAAAACTCTCTTAAAAATATGGTTTTTCCGGAAAAATAAAATACAGTAAATTTAATATGAATTGAGCTAGACACATTAAGGGAAATAAAAAAATCTCATTTTTTTATATTACAAGGGGCAAACGGGCAGGCAGTTCGCTTAAGTGACCAGCGACATACATTTGCACCGTTAGGAGGGTCGCAGGGGTCGCCCTTTAAGGGTTTGGGCCTCCGGGAAGTCTCACAAACCGAACGAAACGCGACCACAATATCATCACTCGACCTGACAGCATTGCCGCCACTTCACGCCAATTTTATGTGAGAAAGAGTTACTGGTACCCGGACGGCCGGTCCAATTCGGCTGCAGACCAAAAGAACTTCTAACATAGAATACCTCTTATTACTTTTTAAAATCTTAATTTCAATATACCTAACCTTACGGTTATTGTGATATAATATGTATTTGTATATTTTGAATAGCCATAATCATATTAGCGCCTTTCAAATTAAAATTGCACTAACTCATACTGTGAACTCAGGTCAGCGCTTAATTATGCTGTACGGCAATAATATTAGCCCCTGTTAATTTATAATAGCACCGACTCATACCGTGGGAAGTATGAAATTTAAGTTGGTGCTTAAAGAGTAAGGTATAAGGAATTACTAGACTTTCTTAATTTATAATCTGTACCACGTTTTATTACTATTCTGATTAATTAAGTTAATAGAAATTAGAATACAAAATTGCCGTATTTGTATGTATTGTATATAAGCATTATTTCTATTACCAGGAGTCAACGTATTATGCATTATTTAGATATATTAAGCTCCTTTTGTTTACTTTAGAGCAAAACATGACATCAAAAGTATTGCTTTTATTATTATTTTTTCTAGAGACTGATTTCAATTAGTCTGGAATTGGATGCTATTCTTAATAATATTATTATTTCAGACTTAGAAATTTTTAAATTATTTCTTATTATTATTTACTTTTTACTTACTTTCGCTTTATAGTGACATAATCTAATATATAAAATTCTCGTGTCACGAGGTGCGTTTCCAAACTCTTCCGAAACGGCTCGACCGATTTTCATGAACTGTTGCGTGCATATTGGCTAGGGTTGAGAATCGGTCTACATCTATTTTTCATGCTCCTAAGTGATAAGGGTGGTCCACGCGGACGCATTATATATAAAATTCTCGAGTCACAATGTTAGCTACCATACTCTTCCGAAACGGCCTGACCGATTTTTATGAAATTTTATATGCATATTCAGTAGGTCTGATAATCGGCTACTATCTATATTTCATATTCTAAAGTGATAAGGGTGGCCCACGTGGACGAAGTCAAGCAAGGCCTTTTATTTATCGAGTGGATCGATTTCCGATTGTCAGCTTCTCTGGAGGTGTTGAATGAAGATCATTCGTGTTGCAGGATTGATTAGAATCTGACCTCCTTTTTTCGCGGATAAGCAAACAAATTTAAATATTTCTGCTTGCCGTGGATACCCCCAAAGTGGGGCCCGACTATCGATTGTTCGCAACACACATAACAAGACAAGACGGAGTGTCTCAATCCGAAACTTAAACCGAAATTCCGACACGATAAAGACGCCGATTCACCGGCGAAGTGGTGACAAAGACGTCTGCAGATATCGGCAGCGATTACGCAGAGCTGCAGTTTGACAGGTGATTTGGGTCCCCGCCGCTTCTTCCGCTCCCACTATGATGTTTTAGTTGGTTATTGACACATGTTGGGTTTGTTTGACGCTGGGTGCTACAACATATCAAAGTAGCATCTCTACAATTGATAACATATAAATATATTTAAAGGGTACGTCTGTGATTGTTAATGTGCCCCCCAGTAGGTTCGTGTAGTTCATATGTAATTAGTTTAACTGTCTATAATTTTATCTTCGAAACTGTTTCTAGGAATGCGATAAAAGTAAAGGAGTTTTAAATTTTCAAATATCTGTTTTAAGCAAGGCTAGGAGTTAGTAATACAAGCAACTTTTTTTTTATCTAACAATTTGTGTGCACACTTACGAACGCCACTTTTAATTAAGTACAATTTAATGGATTGGTTGGATGACCTAACGTGGCACTTTCTTTAAATCTAAACATGAAACAGGGTTTAAAAATAAAAAGCCTTTGTTCAATATCGTACTATATTCATTAAATTTTCGTTTATATAATTGAATGGAATAAACATTTAGCCAATTATTCTCCATATATAAGCTGCGAACGCTTAGATTTCGTGTGAGCCTAGTGACGTAGTTTGATAAAAACCTTACATTAACATTAATAAAATATTTACATTATTTGGAAATATCATCACAGCTTCACAAAAACAAGCATAACATTTGTAATAACAAAACAATTTGATAGTGATGTGTCTAAAAACTATAAAACAATACAATCAGAAACCGTATGAAAAAAACAGCCTCAATGTATAAATGCGTAAATACTGTAACAGTGTTTGTTATATACATAACATAATATACGTACTGGTTCTACTAAATCTTTCTTCTTATTAATTTTTATGTTTATAAAAACCGAGTAAATGTCTTATACCGAAGCCAGACATAGCTCAAAATCTTTGTACATTTTTGACCTTGAAGTCCACAAAGTACTGTAAAACTTTGTACAGTTACACAAAGTCCCCGGCCACACTACATGATCATTCAAATGAAGCTATATTAAGCTGGCTCCGGCTTTAGTCAAAATAAAACTCTAGTTGAAATACAATGCAAGCAAATAACATTTTGCATTATCGTATTTGTAGATATTTAAAATATCTCAAGACCAAGAAGTTAATTTCTTACAAGTTTATTTTACTACTGTACTGTACTGTACTTTACAGAAAATTAATTTACGTGTATTAATTTTAAATTTTCTTATGACAATTTTCGTTTAGTAAAACCAGTAATCAAACGATACTATTGTAAGCATACTAATACCTTATTTATTATTTTATAATCAATCTTTGGATTGAGTAATAACCTACTTAACAAATGTGAAGGAATGTGCGTTATCTTTACAGTTAATAATATCACTTATTGGATACAACATCTACGTACAAATACCTACAGAGCTGAAATCTTTAGGATTCCTAATAAAAAGAAGAATAACATTTATTCCCATACAATAATTCTAATATATAATAAAGGTTTAAATCTATACAATGTTTGACTGTTTTTATTTGTGGTTTACATTGAAACATTTATTATGTTTAATTTTTTTTTCACTATACAAGTCTTACTACGAGTATGAAAACTTGAATGGAAACTGTAAGTTTGACCATTGCTATATCATTGCTAACATTTACAGCACTTAACCTATTTTATTAAGTAATAAATAAAACTTAATCTAAAATGTACAAAAGAGTTCTAAACAATGTTTACGTACAAACGTACGTCTGAGATTCGTCTACTAAATTGCGACGTGTCTATTCGAGGCGATAAATACGTGTACCGTCATTATATCGTCATCTATTTTACTTTATTATAGAATATTTTTTAGTTTAGAAGTTTAACTACACAAGTTTACTTTACAGCCTTTAAAAAGTACACCTCATTGCATTCTACCATCAATCTCTTTACCTTTTACTCTAACATGGCACTGCATACCATTAGCGATTCATATTCAGTCTTTCATATTGAAATTTTTAATTTCACAAACACTAGAACATAAATGATAAGACGGTGTTATCATCTGTGACTGATGTTTATTTACTATTTTTAAACCATTTTCCTCTCAATGTGGTGATGTCCGTGATGCGAGTAGTGTCCGGGCGAAGTTGGTTCATATATGATATTTGTTGTGAGACTGTGGAGTTTGCGAGGACGACGTCATACGGCATTCGGTCATCTTAATTTGCCCCACAGCCACAACTTCTATAATCTGATAGGACTTTGATACTAGACCGGGATAACGCCAAAAAAGAAGAATATACTTTCAACTATAAGCGAACGAAGTTGCGAGCTCTAGCTAGCTTGTACAATTATATACAGTTATGTTTGAACTCTGCATTAGGAATAAAAGATGTCATTATGCTCTTATGTTGCTATATCTTTAAAACAGTCGTAAGAACAATTTGTATTATACATGAAAGTATATTATCACAGTCACCATAAACTTTAACATCGTCTCGTAAAGAAACGCGTTGTTGTTCCGCTCAAAAGGCCATAACTCATTAATACCTCAACTAAAACGTAACAATTCTCTCGCAAAGATTGTTTAGACATAACACTGTTATCTGTAGGAGCTATCGTCAGAATGAGAAGCAGTTAGGTTAATGTTTAATGCTTATTTGTAGTGAGTCATAACTTCACGCTAGCTCGTTACGAAGCTTTATGTTTTGGATTATGTAGAGTTTTATATCAGTGTCTTTATTTATACTGTTCTTGGTTTAGTGGTGGTTTTAATCTGACAGACAATAGAACCGATAATGGAATCGTTTAATTCCACCTACACTTTAAGCACACATTAATAACAATTTTAAACATAAATACTGAGTGCTCTTATAGACATGTCGTAGGAACGAAGTACCTTTTCGTACATATTACTAAACAAGATGCAACAGGCATTACAATTTTTAAACTATCAATTTAAATACATGTTTACCTCTTCCCCTTTCGTATCTCTCTCTCCTTGGTCATGTATCTCACATGCTGGTGGGCTCAACCTTACTTATTATTGCTCTCCGCTTCACCCTGTCCTTGGCATCATTTTGATGCCCAAAATGATGAGCCTTAGTTGACTACGATCAAAGGCGACTTTTATTGACATTTTTTTTTTTTTTTTTATGTTACAAGGGGGCAGACGAGCAGGCAGCAGGCACCTTGCCGACCTTTGAGAAATGAGTATGCTCTTTTCTTGAAGGTCCCTAAGTCGTATCCGTTCGGAAATACAGACGCTGTAATTGATTCCACAGAGGAATTGTGCGAGGTAGGAAGTTTCTTGAAAATCGCACGGTTGTAGATTTTAGGGCAAAAAGTAATAAAATTATTTTTTTAAAGTCATCGAAACAATCTATATTTTAAGATTCTAAAAATGAGTTTTATTCACACAAAAATAAATAACAATCTAATAATATCCTACTGGTAAGCAGAGTAGAAATGTGTATTAGAGACGGTATGCTTGCGAGATGTATATTTATGTTAAACACCATTTCCACTGGTATTGCGAGGGCTGTTTGCCTATTGCGACAACATGCATTTGCATAGATATAACTGGCTTAACATCTGGGATAGTTTTAACAAAATTAACACAACTTTATAGCCGTAACACTGTTAACTACCGGCTAAGTCTGAAAAGCTTTTACTCGACCTATTTCGCTTAATATCTTAAAAGGCACATTAGAGATTATATACAGCGTTAGTAGAGAACAGGGTTCTAAGTTGGAGACGAAAAGGGATAGCTCTATTGTTCCTTTTTTTTTATTATCTTTATTGCACAACTAAAATAAAAAAATGTTGCACAAAAGGTGAGCTTAATGCTTAAAGCATTTTCTGCCAGCCTACCTTAGACGTCCAAGAAAAAAATTCAAAAATAAAAGTGCAAGTGTGCATGTGGGAGAGGGTCTGTATATAGAAGATAAAATAATAATAAACAGCCTATCAGTATTAAATACGTCATTATATAAATAAATATAAATTAAGAGATATAAAAATAATAAACATACAAAAGATAGAAATAAATAGAAAGAAAGGTGAAGCAATAATAAATGAGTTACTTACGTCTCTCTAAAAACAATTTTTTGCAACCACTATTCATTTAAATCTGGTATTGTATAGTAAACTTGAATTTTGTTCGTTTTCACGGGTAAATCCTAAACGTTAAGAATGACTTTATTGAGAATACTTTGAGGAGCTCACCCCAATTATTTTCTGATAGTAAATTAGCCTTTATTACTCCTTGTAATATCGGCTATATACCAGTTAAAGTACCATCAAAATCGGTTCAGCCGTTTTAGAGATTAACGGGAACGTAGAGGCAGAGAGACAGCCAGACGGACACACAGACATACATATATACGATTAGTGAAAGAACTTTTATAGATTTCTAGCAATGAGGAAAATTAAATCTATACTTATTATTTATAAAGCTGAAGAGATTGTTTGTTTACTTGAACGTGCTAATCTCAGGAACTACTGGTCCAGTTTGAAAAATTCTTTCAGTATGAGATAGCTCATTTATCGAGGAAGGGTATAGGTATTATATCGTCACGCTAAAAAAAATTAAACTAATGTTACGCTGACGAAATTTCGGATAACAACTACTCCATTATATTCCATATACATTATTACAATAATTATTAGAATATCTTCATCTCAAAACACATTTACCATAATGGAAATAGACGTATGAATCTGTATAGACCAATTTCCGATACCCCAAGTCATCAAATTTGAAATGTTAAAGTGGTGAAATATCCCTCTCAGTGACGCTTACAGATCACCCAAAGCACCGAAATTTAACCCACAGATTTTCAAGGGTTGATACAGTGTATTATCGCATAAAATTTATTGCCCTTCAAAACTTTGAAAGACAGCCAAAGATAAGGCGGAAAACCCTTCAAACTTGTCTCTCTACATTCGTAATTGTTTATACATCGAACCCTTTCTGGCTTCCGTAAAGTTGGCGAGATTTTCGATTTATCTTTATGATTTTAATTGCCCCTTTGTATCAAGTTTTTACTTTTGATATAATTTGTGGCAATATAGACATATTTAGTTCGTTGCGGTGCATTGTCGCACCTTATTGTGCGTTGAGCTGCGTTGCGATACAGTTAAAGGTACTTTTAATTTGAGGTAGCGTCACACTTGAAGCCGAATTGAGCCGATGCGTCCGGGTACCAGTACCTCTTTCTCACATGAGATCGGCGTGAAGTGCCGGCAGTGCTGTCCCCTAAAGTTATATATATATATATATATATATATATATAACTTTAGGGTTACAGTTAATTATCAACACAAGCCGATGCACCCTTTTTGTCATCCGTTCCGCAGAACTATAATGGAGTACTGTATAGTACTAATATGGAGTGTTTTAAGTAGTTAAGAAATATAATAAAGCTGTTGATATTTATTCCCACTCATTACATATGATGCGAAAAAAAAATTGTGAAGTTAATTTTTTATTTTACTCATAGGATACTTAGGTGTAAGATTTTCTGTTTATTATTAAGTGTATTCATGTAAGTGATTGTTAGTGAACCTAATAAATTAACTAATAATAATAACGTCTTGATATTGTCCCTTAGCGGTGACGCCTCTCAATTTACTTTGGCTGCCACGTGCAGATAAAGGTTAGTGAGCCATTAAACAGGAGCTTATTGCGCGACTTGGTGCCGATTTACATAAGTCAAAGATTCGACCCTCATCTTAATATTTGGGGCATTGATTTAAAATTGGATATTGTTATTAAATCAGCCGATGAGCCTATTTGTTGGAGGCTTTTATTGGATTTCGAAGACGTTTCTCGTTAATTGAAACTGTTTTATATGAGTTAATAGGGCTTGTTTGCCATTTCTATCCGTCCTTTATTCGTTAGCTATGAAGGCTTTTTATTGGTTTTGACTATTTTTTACTTTTGTGGAACAATATACGGGTAAACGTTATCAATGCCGTTATTGTTAAAATGTTAACGTTATGCCGGTATTGTTGTTCGCATAAAAGGCGAGGAATTTCAAAACCCATCCAACAATAGATTAAAAATTTAGTCTTTGACGTGTTGGAGTTTTGAAGCGATAATATATAAATTGCTTTTTTTTTTTTTATTGGAGATAGGCAAGCGCTTGACCGCAGTCACACTTAATAAAGTGTAGATGCGGCCTACGGTGGAACGCGCTTGCCTAGACTGAACCAATTCACTCTTGCCTTAAATATACCCATGTTGTAGTGGTCTGGGAACACAGACGCCAGGAGAGCATTCCACGCAACCCAAAATATTTCTGGAATGAAAATACCTTATTATATAAAAAATCTCTCTAAAACTCGAAAACGCTGGACTGTTTCAAATTCAAAATCAAATCCTGTTCGATTTATTTCATTCTCCATATTTCTGGGAATGTTAAACAGAAAAGAAAGAAAGATAAAGTGGAAAGATTATTAAAAAATATTAAAAAAAAATGCAATGTTCGCTACTTTGGAATACATCTAATAGAAGACATTCGTACTAGACGTTTACGCTGACGTGCCATGTTAAATTATTATTTTATAAAACATTCGGTCAGCGTCACGTTTTATGGAGAAGTCACAAAGAAGATTGTGCGGTGAATTCTGAAAGAACGATGTAACAGACAACATAACATGACCACAAAATTGATACCTCTTAATTTCAGCTAATCTGGTTAATATCATTGGTAGATCCGCTAAAAGCAGACGAGCTAAAATTCGAGCAAGACAACTTCTGCCGGGTCTGCAAATGACGGATAAAAATATCTTATATCTTCTAGCAAATCTTAAAGTAACGGAAAGACAAACGGGTACTAGTAATTAAATAAATATTGTTGTTATAATCGGTATCTATTTATGGTATTATATTATGATAATCCTAAAAACTTAAAAAAAATAGAAGTGTTATTTGAAAATCAGAGATTCATGTTTCTTTCAATGATTTTTAATGCAACGAGCATAACTCATAAGGACCTAAATCTCAACTTCTTGATAGCGTTATCCCGGTTAAGTAGCAGGGTCCGTTTAGATTGTAGAGGATGTGGCTGTGGGACGAGTTAAGATGACCGATTGCCATCTGACGTCACCCTCGGAACCCCCACGGTCTCTACAACCTTACGACTAATATCACAAAGTGACATTAATCGGATCCCACTGTTTTACGTGCATTCCGAAACACGAAGGAGGTCGGATATCAAATATAAACCAGTAATAGAGTGAAGGACGTAAACCTCAACAATGCTGTAAAAAGAAATCAATTCCACATTTGAATGAGCCCTTACAAGTTGAAATACCATTATTATTTGTTTAAAAATAAACCTATACCCCATTCATTTCGTCTCGAGACAAGAGGTAAACAAACTTACCAGTGTTGCCCAACATTTTTGTAATAATTTTTAATCTCACAATGAATATCTAAAACTAAATATTAAAGTTCTCGATATAATAAATCACTCATTGAAATGATTGATTAAAATAAAAATATTGTAGCAGTATAATATAAAATGTGACTCTTTTAAAGTTTGCCAACATATTATAGGCATATTTTTCTTTACCTTTTGTCTCATGACGAATCAAATAGGGTATAACATTTTTTTAATGTCCCTTCTTTTTGTGTTCCGCTAATTCTTCAGGTGTCTGTATATGGTAAAAGATACATCACTTGTAAGTCAAATAATAGTTAATTAGAGGTAGCGGCCTGCTTGAAGCCGAATTACCAGTAGCTCTTTCTTACATAAGATCGGCGTGAAGTGGCGGCAATGCTGTGACGTTAAGTGATGGTATTGTTGTTGAGTTTAGTTCGGTTTGTGAGACTTCCCGGTGACCTTAACTCGTCATTAACGCCGACAACCTAACGTAGGCACTTAAGCTACCTGCTGCCTGCTCGTTTGCCCCCTGTAGCATAAAAAAAATTAATGTTCCATTATTGAACAAAGATAAAGATCTTCAGTGATTGGATAACAGTCTGATATTATTTTTTCACTAGTTGATGACGTAAGCTTCTACTTTATTGACTGGAAGTTTCTACATTTTTCTTTCGCATTAAGTTTTTGCAACCGACATCTTACTAGATATAACCGAGAAAATGTTTTGAATAAAATTCTCTGTCGCTTTCAGCGGCTGACGACATCCGCAATAGAAAGTATTGGAAAAATAATAAGCGCAGTCTTATCAAGTTATTGAACAAGGCTCGTGCCATTTTTTTAGTCGACCAGGATACAAGATATACTTTAAGGCTTCCTTTACAATTCTTCTTCTTCTTCCTAGCGTTATCCCGGTTAAGTACCAGGGTCCGCTTAGATTGTAGAGGATGTGGCTGTGGGGCGAGTTATGAATCTGTTTCTTTATTTTATCTTTTTCCAATTGACAAAGATAATGTAAATATAACGTCCACCACAGACTTCCAATACTAAACCATAAATTAATAACCTCACGAACTTCAATTTAGATTTTTGACTTTTAGAAGTTAGATTTAAGAAATGACACTAAACTCATTTTTTTAAATTAGATACAAATCACAAAATAAATTACAATAATTCAATATAAAGTTCATTTTACATCAGAGAATATATTTTACAACTTATAGAATCTTTAATTTACAATATCGCGTATAATAATAAGTCATAAAAACTTTAAAATGAAAATTAGTGAGGTATGTTAATGCAACTAAATGTTAATTCATAATTCTTCAATTATCATTTGTATTTATATAAGAAATTGCTTTCCAGCTACCTGGGGATGAAGATACGGGAGTGACTTGCCGAACATATGTGTTCCAAAATGAAAGTCACACACTAGGAAACGCTTTAAAATGTATAATAAACAGATAGTGAGTTAACACCTTTCATAAACAATACAAATTAAAAGTACTGCGGCTACTATCGGTATTTAACAAAATACCAGATGCAATATTAAATCGGTCTTGTTAAATTTAAATTACATTTTAAAAACACACTTATTTGTGAGGCATATTATACAGTCGAAGACAATATTAAAGATAAAACTGCTAGGAATTGAGTTGCTCCAACTTGGTATTCTGTAGTTAACACACAAATGTATTACACCCTTTTTTGTAATGCTGGAGCCAGACATAGCTTCATCTGAATGATAATATAGTGTATCTGGGGACTTTACATATCTGTGCAAAGTTTTGTAGTCTTAGAGGACAAAAAACATTTTAAGCTACATCTGGCTCTGGCATAAGAACTATTTTTAAAGGAGTGGCTAAAAAGTTTCTTGCTAATTCTTCTCATTACGACAACAACAACTTCGAATCAGTAGTAGCTTTTAAAATATTTGATGATTCAAAAGAGCTTATATAAGTCTATTTGCATAAAATATCATTAAATTTACTGTTTATTCTAAAAACGGATTTTTCGATAGGGCCAGATTAATACATATAAGTACTCTTGCAAAATTAATTCCTTGACGGCAACGGCTAGTCAATTATACATTTTTTGGATGTCCATCGCTTTACAGAATCTCCTTCGCAACCAAAACACGTTTAGAGTCTTAGCATATCGATTAGCGATCTTAGGTTTCAAATAGTAAATCTACAAAGATTTTCTATTACTACGTAGTTTAATATTCGTGTCACGTTTAAGATATATCTGTGTAAAAGAATCCGATGAGTTTGCGAGACCGGATAAACTGTAGCACCGATTTATCGCTTTATTCCGTTGAATGGAACTGTCCACCAATAATGCAATTACTCACATTTGTAATCTGATTGAATTAGAATGCGTAGCATTGCAGCACATTACAGATATGTACAACTTTATGTAACAGGAAATACAAATAGTCGTACTGAAATGTCAAGTTTTAAATTCAGCTCAAAGTAAACAGCCGCTTATACTAAAATCAGTATTACTCAGTTCTATACATTTATAGTTCTAAGAACAAATCTCATAGGTCTTTTAAATGCTAGATTATTAGATTTTGAATGAAATCTAGAAATCGTTGAATTAACAAAACATGATAACACACGTAAATTCCGATACAGATATATCTTAACCAATTGTGAATCGAAATGCAATGTGTACAAGTATATATATGTAGATAGATAGCCGATGAGATCTAACACGATAGTATATATGGACAATAATTGCCATTAATGTGCTTATGGTAAGTTATACTAGTCTGATCCAGACGTAGGTAGTGGTCAGCAACGCTTTTTAGATGTTAGAAGCATCATATGCATACTTCAAGCTGAGGGAAGCGGAGGGATGTCGAGTGGAAAAGGTTACACCAAAGCAAACTAGACGGCGCTGTATGGATGACGACGACCATAGTACAAACACTGAAAACAATACAAGCCAACTCACGCTAGCGAATTTCTACTTACGATTACTATATATAGACCTTCCGACGAACAACTGTCGGTGAGACGCGGCCTAAATCCTGGTAAAATTAAAATATAAACTTCTGGGTGGCCAAAAAATCAAAATAAATGTTGATAAAGAATTGGGTCTATAGAGAGAGGAGTGGGAATCGCGTGAGTGGCGGCATTTTGTATCGGCGTTTAGTAGCCGGTGCGGGCTACAAGAAGCCTGCAGCGACGATTTACAGCGTGTGACGGCCACCGGCGTCAACCGTATGCCGCAAGTCCATATGAAATATATAAAAATCACAGGAAATGCCGGTGGCGACGTTTAGTGGTTGTTGCATGTGGCCCGTGTGCGGCGACCTTAAGTAATGTATGTTTAAAAGAACAAAGTAATTTATAGCTTCAATATCCTCTTAACCTTAAAAAAACAAAACACCCGGAAATAAGAAGTAGCTCAGATGAAGGAATTTCTACGATGACACAATATAAAAACAAATTGCGGTTAAAATTAAGTTAGTTAAACTTAGCCGATAGCAGGCGCACAGGGAAACTGCAATATCTAATGGTCATTTTATGTAATAAAAATAAAATAAATATTTACTGTCTTACAAAAATACTTGTCAACTAGATTGCAACCGCTATTACGAAATAAATTCTTCCGTCAACCATTTTTGCATTGGAATGGAACCAAACTAATAGACTCATCCATTAAACAAATAGGTTAATCTCTTTTAAGAGTGATGAATAATAATCAATGTATGTATTAAAAAAAATAGATATGGTACTAATGTGGTACTTATTTATGGTGTAATGTCTAAATGTTGCAGTTAAATGAGGTTAATAAATAAGGAGGGACCTTTTTTTTTTAAAGAAAACTAATAATTCTTGAGTTATGTTTATTATTCCCATTTTATCTTCAACTTAGCTTACATTTTAGCTAGCTGTAATTGCTATAACAGGGTGTTTGATTTGCAACAAGGAGGTAAGTACCTTAAAGATTTCTGTGCATTATTGTGACTGTGTGCACTGTGCTAATTATTATTAGTGTTATATGTAAATAAATAAATACATAGGACTATATGACACACGGACGTCATGTAATCAAGGGCTACTTAACTTCGCATCGACTCAAATGCCGATCTTTGATTTGGCCACCACCTCCTACATATCTATAAAGTATTATGACATCTTAAAACGAATTTTTTCCTAACGAAATTTGAAAATTCCTTTAAAACCCTATCTAATCTAGTTAAGTATTAAAAGACACTACCCTCCATTTAGGAAGTCGGTTAAAGTGAATAGATATTCAATCACCGATAGCGGGCACACAACTGGCTTTCCTCATCCGATCGCACAAATTGTACAATCACCATTTTTCAATCGGCCCTTTTTTATAAACAATTAATAATACGTAAAAATCATTAACGAGCGAGACAAGGGAACCAACGTCGCCGGCCTTTGTGGTCGGCGTAAAAAAGGAAGGGGAGACAAAAAAGGGATAAAACCAGTGCACCCCGCGGGGCGGCGGAACATCGCCACTAAACCAACACGGGCCTTTGAGGCCGCGAGCATCCTTTAATGCCAGCTATGTATATAATACCATAATAACTACAAGAGGGCTTGCATATGCGTTGCTGGCCTTTAAGAAAGGGTATGCCTTTTGTACAGTCGGAAAAGCTGTCAGTAGAAAGTGGCAGTTATGATAAAATTTTAACAAAGAAAAAACGACTTCAAATTTCAGAACTGGACCAAATTGAAACGGGGCTACAAGAAGCAACAGCTTTCAAATAAAGAAGAATCATCAAAATCGTTTTACCCAGTTAGATAAACACTAAGGTAACAAGCATCACCAAAATCTCCTCCTTTTTCGCAGTCGGTTGATAAAATAAGTTTTTCAGCTGCACTGTCAATCAAGTACAAATCTGGTTTTAAAAGATCTATGGTATGGTACTTAATAAAAACGAAGTCAAGTACCTAACACCACTGCCTTGACTTCACAGACCATTGCCAACAAAACAATGTGTATTACGAAATATCTATCAGCAACACCAAATCATATAATAGGTACCATGCTAAGACAGTTATCAGTAGCTGTTATTACTTTATCGCGGCGATAGTTGAAGCTTTTAAAGCAATCAACGGTCATTAAGGAAAGTGTTATTTAATTGACGTCAGCCCAATTCAATTGTGCGATTTATCTCAGCGTCGATTGTTGTCTTATCGATATGGGCACAGCTAAAGTGAATTACAGCGACAAGTGCTATTTTCGTAATTGTATGAAGTTGTTAGAGTTCTGTAAGAATGTTAAAAGAATTGCGTGCAAACGAAATTCGCTCTTACGCAACATTGATAAGTTCCTTCGGTCTTCACTTTTTGCTAACACTATATTTGCGTATGATAATATTCTATTTTCGTCACCCAATGTGTTATTAGCGACTTTCACTGTTGCCTGCTCTACTATAGTGGCTTTATACAAAATATAAACACTTGAGTTTCACGAACTAAAGTAATTCATTCAATTAAATCTCGAATTACACTAATAAATCACAGCAGTGTCCATATTGTCACAGCGAGCTCCCCAGTGGGATAATTTAGAGGTTATTTGTGAACATTATCGGGCCCTCAGGCCCGTATTAATGTCGTCACGTTACACTATATTATCGGGACATCCAATTGGTTTCGTGACAAAAGGATATAAACGCGCGCCTGTTTTATGGACAAGCAAACATAACGGGCCGATCGACGCGCCTTGTGCGACCCGAAAGTATAGGAGTTTGAAATACGTAGAACATATTGTACTTTGCATTACATTTCTATTGATTTTTATGTTTCATATAATCATTCTAAAAGATTTTGGTGGCAAACAGTCATCAGAGCCTTTTAACGCTTGAAAATAAAACAATTTTCACTACTGCGTTTTCTTATCCAATCCAAGGCAAAAATCTTTGGCAGTTCTACATAAGCGGCGTGTTTTTCTTAAAAAACAGCAATTAAGCTTGAAACTTAATTGAATGAGATTTTAAGCCGTAACTGATGAGTATTGCCCAATTAATGTTCTTTATTTTTAACCGACTTCAAAAAAGGAGGAGGCTATCAATTCGACGCGTATCTTTTATTTTTGTATCTACAATTCAAAAATTCTCATAAAATATAATCACATGGAGTCGCCATAACAGGCTCGCTTTAAAGCATTGGCCGCAATTTTGTCACAGTGGTTGTCACCACGGTCGTGTACCACAGCGGGTGGTAAACCCATTGATTTCGTTCAAATGGCGCCGTCGCATTTATTTACTAGCTGTTATCTGCGGCTTTGTTTGCGTTGTTTTCTAAACTTATTCAAGAATATTCATCATCAACATCATAGACAATATCAATATCATAGAGAATATTGAGAACGTCAAAACACTAAAATAAAGCTTTATCTATACTAATATATAAAGCTGAAGAGTTTGTTTCTTTGAACGCGCTCATCTCAGGAATTACATATCCGATTTGAAAAATTCTTTCAGTGTTAGATAGGTCATTTATCGAGAAAGGCTATAGGCTATATATCATCACGCCAAGTCCAACAGGAACGGAGAACAAATGAAGAATGTTTCAAAATCGGGAGTTCTCTTTCCCATTTGAGAGCTTCCGCTGCGTGCGCTGCGTAAATGGTTAAGGTTTCGCAAAAATCCTGTATCACGAAATTGTTCCCCTTTAAAAGTTCTAAATAAAAGTTTGGGACAGCATATATCTATCTTTTAAGATTGGCTCAGTATAACCTTTTTTATGCTAATCAAATTTGTTCTAATATAATGCATTATTTGTGAAGGTCTTTATATAAACATAATATGAATCCTCATTCAAAAACTATTTTTAAACCTCTAAGTGATAAGAGTGGCACACGCGGACAAAGTCGTGGGGAACGGCTAATTTAATATAAAATTCGTACACGAATTAGACCGAACACCATGACGATCATTAGTCAAAAATTTCGACAGACACTAAATGGCATTTCGTAAATAAAATTCGGAAGGCATCATCAAAGTCAAAGGAGGACAAGTCGAAGTAATTATTTTTCAAAAGGCGAAATCTTCCAAAAAACACAGCTAATGAAGTCCGAACCAGGTTTTATTTCTACAGTAATCTATCACGTCGTAAATTTTCGTCAGTCACAACGATTAGTTTAAAAAAAACTGTCCCTAGTAAACTTAAATATATTACACACACGCAACAATCACCTCAAAATATATGTTGCGATAAAGGTTAAAATAGCGTCGTGTATTTTAGTCAGTCAACGTTATTACAAAAAAAAAGTGTCCCTATATAAACTATAAAACTTCACACATTCAAACAAAAATGAACTCTAAATTAGAACGCAAAAGGTTTAAATTTGCATGTTGCACCAAATCCGGTATACGCATTTTTTGACGGACTGGCATAAGACAAGTCCAACTTTTCGGCGATTCCCTATTTTTTTTCTAATTTCGTGTTTTCTTTGGCGGCAAATTGTTAGGGCCAAATGACACGACAGGTGACGGTGTTTTTTTCCAACATTCTGTGAATACAATGGCGGGCAGAACAGAATCGTTATACATTTTATTGCGTGTCAGCAAAGATCGTGCGATCCTCCGATAGCCAAGCCAATTTGCTGGGCTCTGAGCACAGATGGTCGGATAGGTTTTTGAAGTTATTTTATTAGCGTTCTAAGTTTAATAAAGCTAGGCGTTTTTTTATTCATAGGCATTCTAAGAACACGGTTTATAATCTTAATTTAAATTAAAATTACACAACTTAATATCTAAAATAACAATGAAAATGTATGCATAGAACGAATGGGCATACACTCCAGTCTTGTACCGAGTTCCTGTGAGAAATGATATTCAGTGTATTCACGGTGACGTCACTGAAGGATGAACTAGAATTAACAAGTTTCGTTCGGTTTGTGAGACTTCCCGGTGGCGTAAACTTGTCTTTAAAGGACAGCAACGCATCTGCTAGCCTCTTGGTTGTGTCCATGGGCGTTAGTAGGCACTTAGCTGCCTGCTGCCTGCTCGGTTGTTCCTTGTAACATAAAAGAAAAGTGAAAAAGATAAATAAATAAAAATTAAACCTGCGCATATTATATTCTATTCTTTAGACTATGTTTGTTAACACGTGAAGCGAAAACTTTCGGCCCCATTTCACAAAAATTGTGCTTACGGAGTAGTATGAAATTGGCACAATTATAATTTATACTATAGACAACTGTATGTATGTTTTATAAATCTACTTCTTCCTAGCGTTATTCCGGTTAAGTACCAGCTAGTATTTTATAATGAATTTAAACCTACTAATTAAACTGGTGGGAAAGTATTAAGTTCATTTATTAATTAAACAATAAATAACAACAATTTCATTTATTAAAATGAAGAGAGATTTCATTCTTTATTCATTTATTAAAGGGAAAGAGGATTTGCCCTTTTTTCATTTATTAAAATGATACACAGATTTCATTTTCAATTTTCATCGAGGTTATTTCGCAATTATTGTTTCTACATAATTGATTAGTACAAAAATGAACCAACATCTTGTTCATGCTATCCTAAAACTTATGTTTCCTTGAAACGAACCAACAATCATCAGACCGAAGACCTCGGAGCATGCTTATTTACACGGCCATTAGTGTCATCTGTCAAAATCTCCAAACAATAGTGAACTTTGTAATAAATAACATAGCCTAAACGCCTTACCCGCCCGCCACTTCTCTGCCATTAAAACTGCATTAGACGAATTATTTTTTAGGGTTCCTTGCTACAAGGAACCCTTCTTGTTTAGCTCAGTGCGTACTTCCATCTGTACGGCCGCAAGGAGGTCCTCTCCCTAAGATTTGCAAATTATAAGATGTAGAGACGTCAAAATTTCCATGTTGGAAGGACATGCTAAAAGGTCATTAGGAATACCTTCATCGCGTATCAAGTACGGAACCCTTCTATTGCGTGTCTTGACTCGGTCTTGGCCACTTTATTTAAGTATACGATTCGATAACGTTAGACACCTACTGATGTGTTGAAGTCGATAAGAGTTACATAATGTATTAAATACATTTTAGTTTCGGTATATTACCTGCGAGCCTGCAATTAATAGCCTCTATATATTCCGGGTTTATTTCTAGTTTATTTTAGCTCGTGTCACTATCAATCCACAGAGTAGGTAATTAGTAAATTAATCTACATTTTACAAAGTGACAAAATGTAAGTTTGAAATACGGATATGTATTCGTGAAATTGTTCGACGACTGTATGTAAACAGCGCTCGAGTCCGCGCTATATTACCTGCGAGCCTGCAATTAATAGCCTGTATATATTCCGGGTGAATTATAGTTTATATTAGGACGTGTCACAATCAATTCACATAGTAACTAGTAAATTAATATACATTTTATAAAATGACAAAATGTAAGTTTGGAATGTATTCTGTCAGAAATATCCGAATATTTCTAACATAATTCATATACGAGTATGTATTGGTGAAATTGTTCGACGCCTGTATGTAAACAGCGCTCGAGTCCGCCGTAGTTCACCTGCGAGCCTTCAATTAATAGCCTCTATATATTCCGGATATATTACGCTATATTGGGACGTGTTATTATCGATACATGTATAGTCGACCAAGAAAGTGCGATTTCGGCTGACAGCTCCTAGTTAAAGAAAATTTTGTTAAGAGCTATTGTTAGAAATTAACGTAGTGCGTAACAAGCAAAAATAGGCCTTGTAACTAATTGATGTGCAAGCGACATTCGACCTTAGCGTTGCAAACCCATTTCTTGGTCCACTATACTTACAAATAAGTATTAAAAGGCTATTCTCATAGATTTTATGCACCTTTAACTGATGAAGATGTTTGATGTTTGACCTATGTTTTTTATATTTATAAAACATTTATAAAAAATGTGTTATATTTATAAAAAAAATATGCCTCGGCTGCTGGTTGAATTGTTCGAAAAATCCTCGAATTTATAGCCTGTTTTTGCCTGTATTTTATAGACAATATATACCTTTTGCGGACGTTTATTGAAACGTGTCGCTACCAACAGTTAGCCGTCTACGTTACATCCAGTTTAATTTAATAAATAAATAAACGGCAATGCTGTCACGTCTAGTGATGGTGTTGTTGTCGCGTTTCGTTCGGTTTGTGAGACTTCCCGGTGGCCTAAACTGGTCATTAAGGGCCGGCAGTGCATCTGCTGACCTTCTAGTCGTGCAGATGTCCATATGCGCCGGTAGGCACTTCGGTGCCAGCTGCCTGCTCGTTTGCCTCCTTGTAACATATTAAAAAAAAAAAAAAAAAAAAACTTGGGTCATAAGTCCCAAGAGCTGCCCTGGTTCCTTCTTCTGCAATACGCTGGACTTGATACCTGCACGGTTAATACATGGAGCATTGCTAGGAAATAAGTTTCTTTTAGATTTCAACTTCAAGTGCTATGTGAGTTAACCTAGTTATGGAAGACGATAAACGAAACTAACCACAGTTATTGAAGTATGCCCACTGATGAGTCTTCACCCATCCTGAAGTGCCTTTAAATATTATTTTGTGACATTTACGTTTATTAGCTACATGCATTATATTAATTAGTATAAAGACATGCATGATGACATTTTTTTTATTTTTTGTGTTTACGTTTTCTTTCTCTTTTTAATTTTTAATCAGCTACATGTTTAACATTATATTTTTTAGAACAATTTTGTGCATGCCAGTAAATTAGGGTCATATAATGACATGATTCTAAATTTTCATTTTTTTTTGTATATATACTTATAAAAGATATGTTCTCTAGTTGGTAAGCCTTAAAGAAAATAAAATAAAAAAATAAAAAATGACGATTAAATAATTCAAACTAAGTCAAACAAAGTAATGAAATTAAAGATATGTCACAATTTTAAAAACTTTGTTTATTTATCTAAATAATGACATATCTATTTATTCTATCATTCATCACCACCCACTACATATACCTAGTTTAGCATTGGATCAACTAGGTTTATAATATACACTGGTACTTGTAATTCTGTCATATCTAGTATTCTCCCAGTGGTTACCTATTGAAGATATCAGGGTGATAAATTTATCTTTAAATATATTTATAAAAAAAAAATTTTTCTTTTTTACAATGAAAATTTATAGAGCTCAGAAGTGTTAGTGAAGTATTTTAATCATTGTCCGGCATTGGTGTTGATTGCTAGGTTAAGCATTATATACTGCAACCGTGTGATAGATGGATGGCATATTCTAACACTGGTTCCGGGGAGCGATTCGGTTCCGATTAATGTCACTGAATTGAGTAATGAGATTGTGGAGGTTCCGGGGATGGAAGAATGACGAAGATAAGATTCACTTAAAAGTGTTTAGTAGAAGAATCTTTTAACAAATGTTGTGTTGATGCGACTTTAAAACCCTTAAGAGAAGCTCATTCCTCTTAAAGAGTCAAAGAGTTTTCTTGAAAAAATAACTTAAATTTTATTTCAACACGAATTTTAGTTATACTTATTTATTTAAAGTATAAGTTATATGCTTAAAATTTTTAACAGATTTTATGGTTAATTGTTAAAATTGTATAGCAGCTGCCCAATTTAATTCTCAACCACAAATGAGCCCAATTAACTCAAATCTGGTCAATTTGAGCAAGTCATGACGAGTTCATTGAAACTGTGGAGGAATGTATGAAAACCATTTCAACGGATTGTTGCTAAACCACAAATGTATATTTGTCAACTGAAAAGATGAAATTACGTGTATATTTTTAACCGATTTTAAAAAGGGTGGAGTGGGTCTTAAGTCGTGGAAATGATTTTTTACCCTCTAACGTAATCATTGAAATTTTATCGAAATCTGTAGAGAGGATTTTAAGCGGTTTTAGGAGGTCGTGGCCTAATCAGTGGTCGGCATTTAAGTCGATCCCTAGGGTTAAGTAGCTTTTGCTGCGACCGGCTTATACATGGGTGACTCATTCTAACACTGGTTTTAAGAAATAAAACTTAAAATATCCAAAAACAAGTATTATTCGAGAAATCTAATACAGTTTTATACATCATTTAATCCCGCTCCAACTCATCTGACGTTTGACTATTCCCGCCTCCAAAAAACTTTTTTTAATTTGACGGTTGGCCACGGCTCTTTCCGTTACACTGGTTTATATACGATATCCGACCACTGCGCCGAAAGGTAAATAAATTCCTCCTTCCTTTTATAACTTTGTCCTTGTTCTATTTGACGAGTGAATACTATGACGAATTTTGTATAAGAAACTTGAAATTTATTTTTATTACACATGTTCTCACATATGTATATGGACACTATTATATTTTGTATACCCAAAGTCTTTGGTTTTAAAAACCATTTACGAGTCCTACTTAGAGAACCAATTAAAAAAAGAACATTGAATTTAATTATTGAGGTAAATTTTCTAAATTTACTTAAGTGTAAGAAATATTTTTAACAAATATTTTTTTTAAACTTTATGATATGTAGATTTCCATAAATATAATTCAAGTCACCAAAACACATCAATTGTAACGATAACCCAGTTTTGATAATCCCATTACAGCTTGATAAAACTTTATAAACAAAATATTATCAAATTGTACTTCCTATGCAATATCGATATATTAATCTGAATTGATTAGATTCCCCCAAATTCACAACTTCACAGTAGAGAGTTTCAAACATGTAAATTGAAATAAAATCGCCATTATATAACACATTTGTGTATACAATTATATATTCAATAATGACGATTACATTATTGTATACAACAGCATATTAAAATGACTGTTATACTTACATTTAGTTGTTTGTAACGCTCTACTGTAGAGCTGGGAATTTGGGGTTACAACAACATACGTGGAAGGTATCAATGTGTTTGTTTGCACAGGCTTTATAACGTTTTTTGGGTTATTACATTTTATGAAACCACGCAAGAATTTCATTTTGCCGGTGGCTGCCATCCGCTTATTGCATGACAAAATTCCTTCCTGTAAGTTGGTCGATTCTGCTGATTTTTGATCGGAGGGAAATTAAAAATATTTCCTTTGAAAGTGAATATACTATAGTTTTCAATATTTTTTTACGTTACAAGTGAGCAAACGGGCAAGCAGCAGACAGCTATGTGCCTACTGACGCCCATGGACATTTGCACGACCGGGAGGCAAGCAGATACGTCGCCGGCCTTAATGACGAGTTTAGTTGACACTATCTTAGCCCTCATTCGCACGAGAGATAAAAAAGCGTTGCGTTAAATCTCGACGTTGGCGCTTTTCTAGAACATTGCCCGATAAAGAAGCGCCGCGTTATAAAAGCGCTGTCGTGTGAATACTGATTTGGAAGTTCATATGTTCTATTTGAACGCACGTTTAAAAAAAAAAGGGAATGAACGATCTTTTTTAAATTGAATATAATGTATACATGTGTGTGTAAATCGTTTGACATTAGTGTGCGTGTGGTTTTATTTTAATAATACCATTCGCACACCCTTCTCTATGTAAACTATCATTGCCCTAAATTATATCGAGAAAAGGTAGTAAGTATCCGAATCCCTGCTTTTCGCTTCGCGGCTCTTCTTGGCGGACCACTTACGTGGTCCCAGATACACCTCCGTCAGCGCAATTATAAAAATTATAAATAATATATAATAATTAAATATTAGAATTACGCCCATCCAGGTGGCGTGGGTGCTATTTCGACTTAAAAAATATTCTAAATGGCATAACCAGCGCAAAAAGAGTTCCATTATTCTCGAGAAAACTCATTAGCGGTTTATTAACGCAACTGGCCTCAATGATCCTATTAAAGTACATCTCAAGGAAGAGTTTACTGACCCTATTTCGTCTCGACTTGCAATATCCAATTAAAAATAATGACTGCTTGAATCCATGGCTATGGGCGGGCCTTTGGTTGAGTATTAAGGCCAAAGGAATACCTTTAAATGTGGTTTATATCAAATGTTTCTATGATGTCTAATCAAGTATTAGTTTCGTTTTCTCTTATTGAAACTATGGCTGATACTTATAGCACAGGTATTACCTAATTTAAGTATCAGCGACACAACTTAAAGATAATATATAGTTGCAACGAAATGTCTCAGTGATGTACGTGTAATTTTTCAGAAAAAATATATACAGGACTATGTGACACACGGACGTCTGTTACTAAGGTAGACAACTTAATGCCTATGTTATAGGTAACGGGTATCCAAGTCAAAATTTCCTTATTCAATTTGTCTGTTCCTAAGGTAGACAACTTAATGTCTGTGTTATAGGTAACAGCCGCCTGTTATACACAAATATATATTTTTTTGAAATATATAAATAGATACCTATGGATAATACACCCAGACTCGAGGTGGAAATCGAACCCACGACCTCCGGAGCAGAAAGCATAAATAAACATTTAGCTGGCAAATGTAAAAATCTGTGGTCAATTTCGACCACCAGACGATCTCTAGTAAACAACAAACATAAATTAGACTATCCCAACTGACATTTACGCTGTTTTTCAGAGAGGCCGGCCATATTGATTTTAACGTCACACCACTTGGCGTGTAACACGCATTTAGCTATCGCCGAAATTCTAATTTTTATGATTAAAAATATTTGTAACTGTGTCCGCGACTGCGTCCGCGATAAATTAGGTAAAAAAATAGATTCAATTTTAGCGTGATGATATATAGCCTATAGTCTTCCTCGATAAATGGGCTATCTAACACTGAAAGACTTTTTCAAAAGATTAACACGTTCAAGCAAAAAAACAAATAAATTTCAGCTTTTTAAATTAGTATAGATAAGAAGCGTTTCTTAATACAACGAAAAGTTTAAATACACGGTTATTGTACTTGAAAATTTGGCACTTAATGCCTTTTAAATCTATACTCATATATAAAGCTGAAGACTTTGTTTGTTTGTTTGAACGGGCTAATGTCAAGAAATACTGATCCGATTTTTAAAATTCTTCCAGTATTAGATAGGTCGTTTATTGAGGAAGGCTATAGGCTAAATATCATCACGCTAAGACCAAGAGAAGCAGAGCACCAACGAGGAATGTTTCAAAATCGGGGGTTATTTTTCCCATTTGAGAGCTTCCGCCGCGTGCGCTGCGTAAATGGTTAAAGTTTCGCAAAAGTCATGTATTACAAAATTGTTCCTCTTTGAATCTTCTAAATAAGAGTTCTCGGCAGCATATGTCTATCTTTTAAGATTGGCTCAGTATCACCATTTTTATGCTAATCAAATTTGTTCTCAAAATATGCATTATTTTGCGGTTGACAAGATTAAGCTTTGACGTCATCAAATAATTGAATGTATACATGTGTGTGTAAGTTGTTTGGCATTGGTGTGCGTGAGGTTTTATTTTAATACTAATATATTTATAAAGCACATTTTATAAAAATACTAACAATCGCACACGCTCCTCTATATAAACTATAATTATGCCAAATATCATACTCCTCCATCTGAGTAATTTTCTTAAAATGATACAGAAAGTTTTGCTTTACGTAATAAAATATTTAATATTAACCTAGCGCGGCTTTCTACACGAAATCGGCAGGGGTAGAGCATAGTGGCATTTCAGTCTGTAATGTAGAGCTGCCAAACTTGGGTGTTGTCTCTACTATACAAAACTATAGCTAAATAAACAACACCATTATTGTAATATTTTGTTCCTGCTTATAAGGAGATTCACTAGAGCTCTATGAGAATACGAGGCATAGAGTTGAAAAGAGTGTAAAGGTACCTAATGACCGCTCCAAAGGTTGAAAGGGTAATAACCATATAAGCATTTCTATAGGTGTTTTTTATAATACAAGAGGTAAACGGGCAGGTGGTTCGTCTATCAAGTGCGTCATCAGAAGGCTTGCAGTTGCATAGTGACCTTTAAGGAGAGGTTTTTGCTACCGGGAGATCTCACAAAAGTAATGAAACGCGACGAAAACACCATCATTTGACGTGAAAGCATTGCCGCCACTTCACGCCCATCTTATAAAAAGCTATACTGTTGGTTGATAGAGATCAGGCCGTGTGGTCGTTAGCCTACTTAGTAATTTCTTATAACTTTAACTATCTGCCAGTTAAAGTCTCGTCGAAATCGATCGTTTAATTTTACCGTTTCGTTAAATTTGACTCGATTACGGGTGACTACAGCTTAATTTAGAGACTTCAGATAGAAGCAATAGCGTCGCCAGCCATCAACCCAAAATAGAGGATAAAAAGGCCCAGCCAAGGTGACAAGCACAACGCGTGTGTTCGCGTTGGCGGCAGCTCGGAGCGTGCCAGCCAAGGTGGCAAGCGACTTTATTAATCCTCTCGTTGGAAGTCGTTTCGGAAGATCCTTCAACACTCCATTATATCGCAGATTTTTAAAGGGAGCGTTATTTTACTACGTTTAATTGTTGAAATATTTTTAGCAGAGCCGTCTTAAATAATTGAAGAATTTAGCTTGAGTCAAAGTGAAGACGCTTCGTTTGTGATCGTCACATTTATTATTAATATATTGGTAATATTTATGATTTATGATGATCTCAGTTTACGAGGATATAAAGTACGTGTATTGTATTAATTTATATGGAAATAATAGATTTATTCATATTTTAATTGGGTAAAGTGGACTAGTGCTTTACCATTTTCGATGACAGTTCCTAGTTAAAGAAAACTTTGCTAAGGGTTATTGTTAGGAATTAACTTAATGCATTACAAGCAAAAATAGTCTTTTTAACTAATTTACGTGCAAAGGACGTTCAACCTTAGCGTGACAAACCAATTTCTTGGTCAACTATACATTGTACGTTATCGATCCAATACGTCGTATAGCCTTTTAAGAAGAAGAAGAAGATGAAGAACAAGTATACCCATTTCTCAAAGGCCAGCAACGAGATGTGATCTTTCTGATGTTGCCAATATTTATGTCTGTAGTCACTTATAATAAGGTGAATCGCGTGATTAACAAAAGCTTCGCGTTTCGTTCGGTTTGTTAGAGTTCCCGGTGTCCTAAACCCCTCGCTAAAGGCCGGCAACGCATCTGCGAGCCTCCTGTTGGTGCAGATGTCCATGGGCGTCGGTAGTCACTTAGGTGAACCGCCTGCCCATTTGACCCTTGTAATCCTACTTATTAATATTATAACTGCGAAAATTTGTACACATGGATTTTGTATGTGGGTGTATGTTTGACGCTCTCTCACTGAATAACTACAGAATGGATTTTAATAAATGTTTACAATAATATAGTCTATACATCATAATAACACATACGCTATAAATTATAAAGATATTGTGTGAATTGTCCAAAATATAACGATAAATGTCAAGTAAGTAGGAGAAAATTCTGCTCCTTGCTTTATCCGGGTATAGTACCAGGGTTTGCTTAGATTGCAGAGTATGAGGGTGTGGAGCGAGTTAAGTTGACTGCCGTCTGACGTCACACTCGAATTGAAATGATATTTTATTCAAGTAGACTTTTATAAGCTTTTTTGAATCTTCAAATATTTTAAAAGCTACCACTGATTCGGAAGAGTTCAGCCACGAGAAGAATCAGCAAGAAACTCGTTAGCCACTCTTTTAGAAATGAGTTCTTCACATTTTTGCATGTTAAGTAATAAGTACAAAGCTGGAGCGACTGAATATAGTCTTTAACAGCATAATACGCTTTACGAATAAGATGTAGGGACTGATTGCTTACTTGATGTATGGAAATGCCGGTGTTTACGTTCTTCCTGACTTTGGGAAACAAACACTGCACTAATAAAAGAGGGCACTTTAGCCTTTAGGGCATTTTAGAAAAAGTGCCCTTTTATTAATATCAAGGATATTTTTAACCGACTGGACTCATCACCTTCGGAATTTACTACCTATTAGAATTCATCTCAGAAATGATGGACAGCTTAGAGACCTTTCACATAAGATTGTAATCAAATGCCAGCAGCGCACCTACATCCTTTAGATAGTACAGTTAGACATTTGCCCGATGGTCCTTTATTAAATAAAAAAGTTTAACACATTATTTCTCTTCTAATCTTCATTTTTTAAGTTACCTCTAATATTCTTTTGTCAATTACTATTAAAATACATCCAAATATTTAGTAAGAGATATTAAGATTTGAGAACACAAAAACCTGTCTAGACTTTATCTACCACATCAGACTTATAAATGTCTAGACATTTGTTGGTCTGTCAAAAAATAAGAGGTCAATGTTTGTAAATAGCTAACATTTAGATGAAATATTCCACTAAGCACTTATTTATTTGGGAATCAGCGCTATAAGCATTTCTCTGTTCACTTGACTTGCTTATAGCGACATATATTTGTCACATGGCAGCTGGTCTTGCGCCATGTGACAAAAATATCCCAATCACTCCATCGTGTTAAAAATTCATTTATCGTGTAAAAGTTCTTTGTGTTAAGCCATTGGTACAATTTTCTTTTAAAAGGTGCAATGGGCAGTGATTTTATATTAATTGGAATTTTATTAAATATTTCAGAACACATAGCTCCTTAAGTCTTTTTTTCAGTATGCTGTACGTTTATATGAAAACGTAATATCCGCTCAAATCGCAACTGGCAGTTTGTATTACTGCAACTGAAATCTCAGTAAATAAGACACTTTACGAGGCAAGTAATTTCGTTGCCTCGTATGAAGCATGTCTCTCTAAGCCGTAGATTCTAGGACGCATCACGAAGTTAACTTCACGGAGGTAACTTATTTGCGACGAACGAAAATAACCCACGAGGAATCAATGTCTGAAGAAGTAACCGTTGGAAGTTACGTTACGGAATTTTGTGTGATTAAACTAAAGGTTATTTAATCATAAGGACGTCCTATTTTGTTATTTCTAAATGTATATTTATTACTGGCCTGTTGGCGCTGTGGACACTGACCCTGCCTTCCGCTCTAGGGGTTGTGGGTTCGATTCCCGCCTCGAGTCTGGATGTATCATCTGTATGTATGTATTTATATATTTCTAAAAGAAAAAAATTGTGTACAACAGGCGTCTGTTACCTATAACATAGGCATTAAGTTGTCTACCTTAGGAACAGACGTCCTTGTGTCATATAGTGCTGTATATATTTATTTATTTATTTATTCCAATAAAAGCACTTTCATCCGTCTCCTCGTTCAAACTCTCATGTAAGAAATGACTACTCAATTGTCAAAAAGTGCATTCAAATTGGTCTCTAGTCAGGTAATTAAAAAAATTATTATGTGAACATTTAAAATCATATATCTTTAAAGTATATTGGTACATTGGCCTTTATGGGGCCCCCACTTTCACCTTAGTGTGGTGGTTGTGTCGAAAAGTTTAATAACATTATATTATATAAAACAGCTCATGCACTTTAGTTGTAGGTTAATTTTCCTTGTATCGTTTCATATTGCAATTTCACGCGTCTGTGTGGAATAGGCCATGGATGTATAGATTCTTCTTCTTCCAGCCCACTGACGTCCACTGCTAGACATAGCCTCCATAGACTTCCAAAAAGATCGTGTCTGCGCGACATATATGAATTATATGTTTATAAATATCGCTTCCAATATCGTTACACGTATGTTAAGCAAATGCGAAGGTCGAACCTTGGAATCGGTCACGGCTGTAATAGGTCATGTGTCATGTTGATTATATATCGCATGCTTAACCGTAAACGGACCGATTTAGGTCTAAAGTGAGTTAATGATACAGGCAGCATCGTTTCAATGTCCACTGCCAGCCAATCTAAAAATAATTTCGAAATCTCCGTCCAACATTGATTATCAGCTATTTTTGTCTTTTTAACTAAAATAAGTTTTTAGTTAAAAATACTACCAAATAAGAAAATATCATTAAAACATCATTTCAATAACATGAATCGCTTCGTTAACTATTATTAAATAAATAAATATATAGTACTGTATGACACCCGGACGTTTGTTGCTATGGTAGAGAACTTAATGTCTCTGTTATAGGTAAAAGCCGCCTGTTATACCCAATTTATTTTAATAATATATAAATGCGTACACATATGGATAATACACCCAGATTCGAGGTGGGAATCGAACTCACGACCCCTGGAGCGGAAGGGCCACTGCCACTGCCACTACAATACATAACTTGTTCTATAATGCCGTTTTTATCGAATTATAAGACGAATAAGTCGTAAATGACAGGATGTTTCTTGCATTTCCCAAAAATCAGCTTTTTTGAATTAGGTCAGTTTACATGCGATGTGTCCTCGACACCATATAATTAATAGGGCAAAAAGTGCCAGAACAAAAGTGTAATTTTACCGTCGTTCGTTGTCGTCACGTTCACGTCTCGTTGGCGAAATAATTAGGGTTCCACCAAAAAATAAAGTATCCTCAAGTATCCTTGAACAAAATAAAATATAGCACACGGCTTTTTTACTCACGTGATAAGAAGACACAGAGCTGGCTATAAAGCGTGACAGTTTCATTTGTATGATCATTTCAATGATCATGTGGTGTGGCCGGAAACTTTGTAGACTTCAAGGACAAAAATGTACAAACATTTTTAGGTATATCTGGCTCCGGCATTATACACATATAAACCTTCCGCAGTTTTAAAATCTACCCTACAAAAATGGAAAGCAAGTTGCGTTGACATAGCTTCATTTGAATGAACATGTAGTGTGGTCAGGGACTTTGTGTAGCTGTGCAAAGTTTTGTAGAACTTTGTAGTCTTCAAGGACAAAAATGTACAAGCACTTTAGATCTATGTCTAGCTCCGGCTAATAGTATGTAAACTTATAGGCCAGTCACGAAAGTCTAAGTTTAAAAATTGATCAAAATTCTAGAATTCAAGGTGGACGAAGCTGTGATAGTACAATACAGGGGTGTTGAATAGTAACCTTGGACCAGGTCAGGGGTGACAAGGGGCATATTGCGTGCGGGGTAATGCATGATAAAAATTACATAATACGTCATCCCTGACGCGAGGGGCTGATTAATGACCGACCGCAGGGGTGCACAACCCTGAAGTGGCCCGAATTTATTACTCACATATTCCATTATGCGCTTTTATTTATTTTTCGCGTATGAAAATATAGAGCCGCCCGTCGATTAATACATTGGATACGCTTCAGATGCAATTTTAATGGAAACTTTGCGATTATAAGCCGTTTTTAATATTTTCGTCGTTTTCGTCCTTCGGTAACATTATTTATACTCGTTTTTAATTATTTTTGTTAGTAAAATAGGAACCAATTATACGACCTATCTGATGTTAAGTAACCACTTTATCCTATGTATGTATTGAATAATCCTATATGTGTATTAAATACAGATACCGTACATATTACTCGTGCGTTAAATACTTAATACACAAAGAGCTTTGGCAACTCAATGAGCTTACTGTTGCTGTATTGACTATGATATTCCGCGGTCTGGAGCTACTTCCGCATTCGCGCAGCTACATGTTACGAACGAGAAATCTCGTTACGGCTGTCTAGAACAACGAATCTTGTTATAGTCTACTTGAACGAGAAATCTCGTTATGTCGTACTGGAACGAGAAATCTCGTCATAGCTTATTTGGGCGAGTATTCTCGTAATGACTTGCTTAAACAGAAATTTCGTCATCGCTTATTTGGACCACTATTGTCGTTATGACTTGCTTAAACGAGAAATCTCGTTATGGCCTACTTGATCAAGTAGTTTCATCATGGCCTGCTTGAACGAGAAATCTTCGGCATGGCCTCTTGGAATAAGAAATCTCGTTACGGCTGACTCGAACGAGAAATCTCGTTATGGCCTACTGGAACGAGTAAACTCGTTCCGGCTTACTTGAACTCAGTATTTGATAACGGCATACATTCTTCATGGTTTCTTTGCCGAATTGTTAACTTACTCATTCAATGAAACACTCCGCGATGTAGTGCTCAAATGTACACGCCGTTTGTAAAATAATCTTGTTGAATTTTATAAATTTCTTTACTAATTTATTTATTTATTTACCTAAAATTACATACAGAAAAATACACTATATAGAAAGGAAGTAAACAACGGAATAACTTATCTAATATAAATATCTTAACTAATGTTGTATCATCTAAGGTGTAACTTCAACAATTCCAAATAGCAATCATTCCACTTGTCATCACGATTACAATCGAATCGATCAACTATTGGATGTCATTAAACTTGGCTGGACGCATTATTCCATACAAATGATCACTGATTCCTAGTCAATAGGATTATAGCTAATTCTCTATTAGTATTATATCTCTATTCACCCTCTTTCATATTTCTATCTCCTAATTCATCAGATAATACAAGATTATTGACACGTTCTTAATTTAAAATTCATTTTTTTTTAAACTGAATGTTTAATTTTTTTAAGGTATTGAAACAACTAAGCTTAGAGCGCATTCAAGAGATAGGATGACAATAGCCAAGCTCGATTGGGAATTAATTATGTATCTTACCTTTTTAGTAGCTGTTCGAGTATCGAAAATTTTTTGGTTTCTATAATCACTTCAGGTGTGAAAACTTTTCCCAAAGATTCTAAGTGATTGAGCACAGAAACTGAATCAACCAAAGCAATTTTCGACTGTGAAATTTAAAATTTCACAACTGCATTTCAAGAATGCTGCAGTACTCTCAAATTTCAAACGCGTCCGCTAGATGGAGCAATCTCAGAAGTGGTGACGTGGTTTCACGGAGCTTGCTCTCGTGTCTGCGTTACGGTGCTACGTGATTGTACTGGCCAAACTATTGGTGACTTTGTTGCTATTGTTGGGACGTTGGAATTGATTCCTACGACTTTATCGGGGTAATAAAGAATTGAGTTAAGTTAGCATAGTACTAGTTGCTCAATTGCTTTGCCATAAAAGTTGTATTGTAGTCTTTTGTGTAAGGGATTCTAGGTAACTGAGCAAGGATATTGAATCCACTAAAGGAATAGCAAATCCATTGATAAAATTGTCGTTACGTTCGTATTGATTCTTAAGAATTAAATCGCTTGAATTGACATTAAACTTTAATTGTGACGGTAGCATTTATAACAGTTATATATAAGTCAAGGTCAAAATGTTTCTTTTATATATACTCTTTTATAAGCTCTTATGAATGACATATGTATAATATTATTATAATTTGTTTTAGTCATTTAATAATTTGGTGATAAAATTTACGACTTAAAAGCTAAGTTTACAAGGGTTCATCGCGCCCTGCACTGAGAAGAGCACACAACAAACTTAGTCGGGTAATTTTACTTGTTATCATCATATATAATTCTACTGTACGTGTGTTACACTGAACTCGTCCTAAACGTCTGGGCGATTTGAATGAATTTTCTTGTATCCGTTAGTGTGGCGACCTGGACGAAGGCTCTGTTAGAAGAGGAAGAAGCGGTTTAGATTTGCAAATCAACTCGGCAGATGGCACTGTAGTCGGTATTTAAGTTAATTTTTTATTGATTTTCACGTTCGGGCACGACCACGTCTGCCGGGTCCTCTAGTATTATTATATATGTTTGAAACATTTTTAGTGATTGATCGTTGAAATGAAATCGATATAAGTAGTCGTCTTTAGAGTTAACTTAATTCACCCCACAGCCACATCCTCTGCAATCTAAGCGGACCCTGGTACTAGACCGTTATAACGCTAGGAAGAAGACGAAGAAGCGGTCATAAGGGGTATTAGCAGAATAAGAAATGATCATAAACTTAGTAGTGGTCATAAGCACTGCGTGTGTCACAAGTGGTCATAAGAAATTTAAAAGCACGCAGGCGTATTCGGGTGCATCAACTAGTCATGTTCATGACTGTTTACAGTTTCCTTATAAAATTCTTATTAGCTTTATCTCGGAGGGTCCGTCTGTTGACAGGGGAGTGAAACATAGGGTCCGGACGGGGTATCTGTCGGTATATACACTTTATCTACAATAGCAACTATTTGATTAGGACCCGCTGGGGAACACTCCCCCTTATTTCGGCGATGGATTAACATTTTTCGGGGGTTCCGTTCGAAATTAGTTTCATTAATTTCATTGAGAGGGAATTTATTAGTAATATTTGTGGTTTATGGGCGTAATAAATCCTGTTCCTCTAATATTAAAACTGATTCAATTCTCGTAACTTTTTGCTCCATAAATATTTTATGTATTTTTTTAATAAGTATTACGTAGATTATTGCAACGTTTGATGCGTATATATTAGTTTTAACTTCTTTTTAAAATTAATAAGTGATTATGACTTTACGAATAACCTTTGTAGAGTCCATCTCCTGATGATGGTTCGGTGTCGAAGCGAAACGTGCATTGACGCACATCGGAAAGTCAGTGTGGTGCTGTGCTTTGGTGCCGGATTCGGTGGTGTGGCTTTCGGGTTGCAGCATTGCACCGATTTTCCCTCGTATTCATTCGCGGATTAAATTCGATACAAAATTTAACCATTAAAATTGCAACGCCCTAACGGGGCATCATGTATAATTATAATCATGTGCAATTAACTAAATGAATATGAATATTACGAGTACATATTGAATTAAATGACATTGAATATATTAAACTTAAACTTAGCATTTGGTTCCCTTCTGATGTGAGGCGTATCAAAAACTTAATATTAATGCAATACAACCATTAAAGCAACTAACAAAGTATAATAATTTAGCAAAGAGATGCAGAGTTATTAAAAACAGCACTAACAATGTTTTAACACTAAATGTATTACTATAGGGGTGAATTACGAGTACATAACACGTAACGCGGAATACAAACATTAATCACGAGTTAAAAAAAACACCTAACAAAACACATTTAGCACCGGCGCGTTACGAGTCACTTCCTATTATTTTTGGCGCCGAATTATACCGGTACTGTGTTAAAAAAACACGATTATAAAACTATTAGCATCTTTCAATATTTAATCGGTTTTACGTTTTTAAATAAATAGCAGAAGTTAAAGATGTTTACTTAGTCTATTTTGAATAACATTTTCAATGTTTGTTAAGTAAGTAAAGTAAAAATTAAAATTAATAACGATTATATTTCCAGCCTCAGTTTATTTTCAATAGGCCCCTAAGTTCATTTTAGTTAATTACATAACATGAATAAAAAATAACACACAAACAGTGGACTAAAATCTGAAATCCTAATATTTCGGATTCAATTCATATATTCCTAAGAATATCGTAAGTGTCCCTAGTTTAAGTGTCTCATAAACGTTTTCTTTTAAAATTTATGATTCATCTATTTAATAGACTAGCAAAGTTAAATTCTATTCCACAACTGGGAAGATGAATTAAAAGAGAATAGAAAAGAATTAAATATATCAATCTAGAAACGTTATGGACAGAAGAAATTGAGAGAACTTTTAGTACAGCAGTGGGATAAAGATACCTGATATTTAAATAAATAAATAACAGAAAAGATTTAACGTAATAAATTACGCACGAACATATCTTTGTTAAATCGTTTCTGAAGTTATAAACTCATCTAAACGAAATAATTCTAACAATATGAAGAAGAACAAAAGAGACTTTGTCAATCAAATCCGTCCGGAGAAGGTTTGTAATTTTAAATGGAGAAACATTAATACATTATCGAAAGATAGTAACGTTACCTATATATAGATCTTCTTTTATTTTTTTAACTAGCGGAACTAGCAGACGTCATCTTACTAAAATTTTGCACCATCTCGTCTGCTATTCGCCACAAATTACCAATCTCCTTTAAGTCTTTTCCATAAATCGTGGCATTGGCCGATATATGATTTATGAAATAATTATTTAACACCGAACGTCATCTATTTCAAGTGTTTTGAAGTATCTGAGAACATCTGAGAACAAATCTGCATTTTTAAATAATTTTAGACAATCTTTCGATTATTCCTTTCTTTTTAACAACAAAACAAGGGTAGTTAAAAAAAAACATACAGAATTTAATATGGTCCTTGTAGAGTTTTAGGGAGAGTAACGAAAAACGATTGATTTTTAAAAAATATAGTTAAATATTATTTTAAACAGTAATTCTGAACTGAAGGGCTGATACTGATTTAGTATAGCATAATATTCAAAAAGGTCTAAGTAATTTACCCGGTTCAAACGATTGTATCACGCTTGTTGACTTAGAATCCTCCAACATTCGAGCTGTCCGGTTGCCGGTTAAAATCGGTCAAAGGGAAATAATTGTCACGTCGGCCCTGTGCAATATATTAGGGCGTACTTGGGTTCAAAAGTAGATTTTGTTTTCCCAAAAAAGCACAGATACATAACGATTTATCATTCACACTTAGCGTTTAAATTTTTGACCTTTAAATATTTTTCATAACGTCATTATATTTTACATGTCATTTCGTTGTGACGCATATAAATGTACATATAATGATGTTTTTTTAGGGTTTTTATATATATATCAAGGGGAAAACAATCAGGCGGTCCACCTAAGTGTCTATGAAAACCTGCAACAAGGAGGGAAGCAGATGCGTTGCCGGCCTTTAAGTACTGGTACCCGGACGCGCCGGCCCAATTCGGCTACAAGCATGGCGCTACCTCTAGTTAGGGCTTCCTTGGCTTCCGCAAGGCCGAGTACCCGTTTTCGGATGTATTTCAACCCTCGGAAAAGATTATTAATATTGGTCCCACAGTTCCTTTTTAAGATGTGGATTTTTTCAAATAGTTTTTAAGGTATAAGCAAAAAACTAAAACTCTCTTTTGTTTTAGCTAATTCTTTATAATTTTTGCGAGCGCATCTTCAATTTTGTCAAAAACTATCTCGATGCGATTCTTTAAATTATATCAAATAATGTTTAAAAAGAATAATATAATATCAAATATTTTTTGTAATAGACATGATTGAGACAAGGGAAGTCATTCACACAGCTACTGAATCCCTTCCCATTGTCACACAATGTCACACTTTAGTGATACCCCCTCTCTTTAGTGATATCCCCCCTTTTAACGTGTGACGTAATTTATTCATGACCTAAAAGCGTCCATTTACCACCTCACATATAAATAAAACATTATATATTATAGTAGTTATGTATTAGATAAGTTGATAGTATTTAAAAGCAGTTTGTCAAAGAAAAGGTTAACATAATGAGTACGGCAAATTGCGCAAGCTTAGCGCAGCATGGTTGTCCCAGTCCGACGTCGTGGGAACTGGACAAATATCAAGGCTGGAAGCGCAAGCAACCACACATTATGCGCTCATCTCATTGCAATTACATATAAAATTATAATTTAAGATTTTCCGTGTAAGGACTCGTACCGTATTTTCTAACAAATGTATTGTAATATGTCGGATTCCCATAAAAATATAAATAAAATAAAAAGTGTAGCGATTAAAAAAATAATTTATTAAATTTAATTAACAGTGTTTCGTTCCATAACATGGGTTGTATGACTAAGTTCCATTAATATTTGGCATGACTTAATGGTGATAATAGGGGGAGGAGTAGGCGACGGGGGAAACCAATTTGGCTACGGGAGCTGCGTGAACGATGGGGGAAGTCGCGTAGGCCACGGGGGCCGGTGAATCCATGGAACGCTACATTCGTCTCTTTATAAAACTAAGTAATTGTGGCTTTGCACTTCATAATCTACATCGGTTGTACGTGTCTTCCGAAACACGGTGGAGGTCGGATATTTAAAACCAGCCTTAGAACATTAACCCATCTATCGCCCGGCCGAACTGCTTAACTTAACGATCGACTCAAATGTCGACCACTGATAAAGATTCGACCTCCTTCATGTCAAAGTACTGACACTACACCACTAAAACCCGTTGGTAAAGACCAATTTCGAAACAGTAAAAGATTTCTTATGATGAACTCGGAGGCAGAGAGAAAAAAAATTAAAAAAAAAACACTATTTCTCATAATAACAAATAGACGCAAAGACGAGAGGTTGTGTTAAATTTTCAGTTGCAGTTTTCACGCGTAAAGGAGCGGTTGATGGCATCATCACCCTATGAGGTCTGCAGCTTTTATTATTTGACATATTGCCGGTAAGACAAAAGTACATGGAAATAAAACCTGAATAACCTAAGTATAATAAGAGATTTTGCATTGACTTGTCGTTTTTGTAACTTCCAAACAACTGTACGATTTTCTTTTGAAAATTTAACGTATTGCAATATTTTGGTTTGATAAAATACATTAGACTTCGTATTACACCAATTATCTGTTTAAATATCATCTGCAAAGACGTGTATTCATCGTATAAAATATCTCCTGATTCTAACAATGTTGACATTAATAAGTATTATTGCCGAAGCCAGACAGACATAGCTTCATTTGAATGATCATGTAGTGTGGACCGGGAACTTTGTGTAACTGCACAATGTTTTGTAGATCTTTGTGGACTTCAAAGACAAAAATGTACAAACACTTTGAGCTATGCATGGCTTTGGCATTATGCTGATTCTTGTAGTAGTGCGACTTTTCCGAATTAGTGGTAGCTTTTAAAATATTTTAAAGCAAAAGCCTACTTGAATTTTACATCTTTTGATTTATCACTTTTAAAGAGTTTAACGTGTCGATACTCGATACTCGTATAAGACAAAAATAATCACTGTCCACGGCCAAACTGCGATGGAGAACTGATTTAAAAATAAATCAGCCGTGGTACATTGTTCTCGACCCCATTTTGAACTGGACTTGGATAAGAAAAATCGCAGTACACAGAGATATTCTAAACTTACAAAACCTTTCTAAATTAAACCAGGTAAAATATTTATCTATGTAATGTCACAAATTGACCAGTAATTGGAAGGTTAGATTTAATTATACCCATGAGTAATCAGCATAATATATAAAAAAGCCTATCACGCAATCTCGAAAAACGCGGGACGTATTAATATGAAATTTGGCACAGAACAACAAATTTGACTAAGTATGGATTTTTCGATAGGGCCAGATTAAGGACGTCCAAGGACTCTAGCAAGTTTTCGCGGACGAAACAGCTGGTTAGGAATAATTAACAAGCGTAACAATTGTGAGGTCATGACGAAAGCGATTTAACTGTACCATTGTCTATTCGATTCAAGTGAACGTAATAAAAAAATATGACGAGAAATGTTCACACAGGAGCACTTCTTGTGATGTACAATATGGCGTACTATATTTCGTTTAATGGCCTAGTTATTTAAAGGGAGGCAGATTAATTCTATTAAATCCCTTTACACATTACATTCTGTCCGAGAAAGCATTCCCAATATCTATCTATTTATATACTAATACGTGAAGCGAAAACTTTAGGTACCATTTTACGAAAATTGCGCGGATGGAGGAGTATGAGATTTGGCACAACTGTAGTATATATTGAAGAAGGCGTGCGAATGTTAATTAGTATATTAAATTATTAAAATACTACACACGCACACCAATGCCAAGTGATTTACTACACACAGACGCGTATTGGATGATGTCAAAGCGCAATCGTGATTACCGTATGCTATATTAAGTGTCAGATTTTATTTTTGTGTGAATAGAACAAGTTAAAATAATGGATTTTAGTAACGATATTATTGTATGAACTTATATTTTATATTTATGATTCGGGATGAACACGCAAAATATATTATCGATTTACTGGTTATATATAACACACGGAAGTCTGTTCCTAAGGTAGACAACTTAATGCCTGTGTTAGAAGTAACAGACGCCTATTACACACAAATATTTTTTTAATATCCACCCAGACTCGAGGCGAGAATCGAACCCAAAACCCGCGGAGCCGAAGGCAGTGTCACTACCAAAAAAACCACGGACCAAAAAAGATTAAGCAAATTGATATAAGCCCTTGTAAAAGTGTTACAAACTTATTAATAAAATGTGATATAATTTTTCTTACATATAAACCGGGAAAGAGCGAGTCAACCTCGCGCTACAAGGGCTCCGTACCATCACGTAATACCGTACCAAAAGTGCGTCTAAAATAGCTAATTGAAAAAATATATAATGCAGTTTTGCCTAAAGCTGGAGCCAGACATAGCTCAAAGTGTTTGTACACTTTTGTCCTTGAAGACTACAAAGTACTAAAAAACTTTGCGTAACAACACAAAGTCCCCGGCCACACTACATGATCATTGAAATGATCGTTCAAATGCAGCTACGTCTGGCTCCGGCATAAAAAGAAAATCTCCTTTAAGATTATTAAAAAGCAAGAAAACTACCCCGCAGATGCTTATTTCATGAAAGGTCTTTAGATTTCAAATCAAACACCGCGTCGAGATGTTCATCTTAAATTATTTTTACCTGATTCTTTAGAAAGTCCGACGAAATAGTACGATGCGGCGGACATTTTTAATTTTGCGCTTCCAGCGGCTTTTTCAGCGTTCGCAAATTTTCACCGGGACAAAATTTTAAATAAAGTAAAACTGAACGCGTCTTTTATTTCTTGTAGTAAATTCAAAGAGTTTATTCTACTAGTTATTTAGTCAATGGTTTTCAGGGTTCCGTAGTACTACAAGGAACCCTTATAATTTCGCTCTGTCCATCCGTCCGTCCATCCGTCTGTCTGCCCGTAAGATAGTCCCCACTAGCATTTCCAAACTATTAGAGGTAGAGACTTGAAATTTTCCATGTTGATAGAACATGCTAAAAACTCATTAGGAAAATTGTTCTGATTGTACTGCGGTCGTCGTAATCCGTATAGCGCCATCTAGTTTGCTTTAGTGTAACCTTTTCCACTCGACATCATTGCCATCTTGTTAAGTATCGGCAGCTACACTAGTTTTACGTGCCTTTTGAAACACGGATATTTGAAAACCAACGTTACAATGGGTCACCCATCTATCACTCAGCCGCAGTAAGAGCTACTTAACCTAGCGATCGACCCAAATCCCGACCACTGATAATGCTACGACCTCCTCCTCGTTGTTTAGTACGTACAAATTAAATTTCAAGTTACCGTTAGATAATGTTTCCTCTAAATTATCATGCATAACAGCATCCAATGCAGAATCATCGTCCTCCAAAATAAGCGTTTAAACATCCTTTCCCCAAAGGAAGACAATTATATTCGAATTGGACCAGTTAATAAAAGAGCCATGATCATGTCTGTGATTAATAGCCGCTACACACGTTTCGACAAATCGTTGCGAAAATACGGTACAGTTAAATCGTTGCGGAAAAACTGTGCAGTTAAATCGTTGCGAAAAAACTGTTCAGTTTAATCGACAACGATTTCTCATACACACGTATCGATAAAACTGTTCAGTTTTTTTATAACGATTTATCGATACGTGTGTAGCGGCTGTTAAGTACGCGTTATACCAATGTCACATTCTACGACATTGAAAATTTAACTGTCTAAACCAGGGATTCTCAAACATTTTATGGCGTAGATCCTATGGGCCTATGAGCCGTTTGCCATTGTATTAGGTTTGAGATAGACCGCTACTTATATTGTTTAATAGCTGTTTCCCACGACTTCGCCCACGTAGACCTCATTAATCCTGCCTTATTGAAGAAGCCTTTAGCAAATATTTACTTACTACAAACTACTTTCTCTCTCTCTCTCTCTCTTGTTTTCTTTTTTAAATGACGATCGTCGCTCCTAGTTCCTAGTCCTTACTCCACGCGATCGATGGCCTTTCTCCGTTTGCTGCGACCTTCTACCTGACTATAATTATAAACTGCCTCCCTTGCAAATCTTTGATGATGGTTAATTTACAATTATTTCATCTCGTTCGTTCATAATTCACCCAATACATTCATAGTTTTGAGGTGAAATGTTTTGCTAAGAAAATTTTGAATTTTGAATGCATGCGTCTTATACGATGTAGTTGAAAGAAAAGTAGATTATGCACCTCGCTTGTGAGTAATTAATGTACTCGTGTTTATTTATTTATTTATTGGTCTGCTAGCTAAAATTCATAAAAGTTATACAATTTACAAATATTTTCTTAATATGTAAAAATCATTTAAAAGCAAACACGACACACATAATATTACTGTAAACAAAGACAAAATTGAATATAAAAAAAAATAAGACGATTACAATGCATTTAAATTTCATTACTATTAAAAAAATACAATGTTACAATAATTTAAAAATCAGCTAAAATTAGTAAACAACAGGGGAAAAAAATGTAATTGTGTATATAAATAATTCATGTTTATTTAATTGAATGTATAATTTCATTGAATTGAGCTCATAATAGTTGTTAATTTAGTGCCCTAACGTTGGCTCTGGCACTAACATAACACTCATGCATTGATGATTCACTTTGCGCTCGGTGCAATAATCTACTATTATCGTTTGAAATGAATCGTTAGCATGGTACATATAATATATTGTTTATTAAACTCCTACCAAATACTTTTAGTATTACACTAATTATATGTAAATAAGTTTATATGTATGTTTGTACCTATTTGTTGGTTTAATTAAGAAATGTTATGTACTAAGTGAATATGAAATGTTAATAAATAGTAAATTTAAATTGTGTTTATTTTTCCATCTGATTCCATACTTTTACTGTAACAAATGCAATGGTGTCGCCAGGTTGCTGATTTTTCAATTTTGTCTCAGGCCGATCGGAAATCGATTCCGACATTACTCCCGTCTGAACTGGCTTCCATAATCTTACGAATGATTGTTAAGATATGAACTCTAAAATACAGTCCAGATTTCATTGTCCCACAATACTGCTATTACTGGTCCTGTACCAGGGTCCGCTTAAATTGCTCGCGTAACCAGATGTTTGAAATCAAGATAATTGTCAGAAAATGTTCCTCACACCCATGGATAGAACTAAAAAAGTGCCTACTAACAACTAGTATATTTTATATAGGGGGCATACGGAAAGGCCTAAGTCGCAGCTGATAGCAAATACATATTAAAATAAAAGCATAACAAAAAAAAACTCCTCCCTGATTGTAATATATATATATTTTAAATACAATACATATTTATAAAAGGAATCATTAAGTTAAAACCAACTAATATCGTAGTGTGTAAACCTAAAAAAAAGAATTGCAAACACTATACGAGCGTCCAACGAGACGCTTATCTACTAAACATTGTTTGTTAATTACATACGAAATCTCGATAGCTCAATGGTAGGCAAGAAAGAAGTTTGGTATAAACCCATTACGCAGGGCTACAACCATTGCTTTAAAAAAAAACGATTTATAGTGTATATATGGCATAATAAAATGTAATAATAGAGAGACACAGATCTCTAATCATTTCTATTCAATAAGTTTCCAAATTTGAAAAAATGGAATTTAACTAAGGAAAGCGTGTTTTATGGTAAGCACTTAATGTTTTTTCTGGTGTATACCACGGGTTGAACTATATTCCGTCCACGTTTGTCCATGTTTCTTTGCGCAAAGTTGCATTATTAAATACATATGTATAAATGAAGTAATTTTCATAGAACATTACATTAACAGAAAAAGGAAACATGACGCTTTTCCTCTTACTGAATAGTTTACTAAGGCAAAATGCGTCTAAGCTTGCGTGTAAACGCGACGTTTTTTGTGATACGAATTGTAGGTTCGATTTCCGTCTCGGCATAAAGTACAATGTCTGTTTTGTCAATTTTATTAAAAAAAAAATTCTATCAATTTATCTTATGTCGAACAGAAGTATTAATAAGAGAAAGTTAATTTGATTGGGTCAAATTTGTTTTCTTTCTCTGTAGAAAACCCCACAACAATATGATAAGGTCGTGATAAAGTATTGAATAACAAGATAACAAAAGTAATTATACTCGACAATTTAGTTGTTTGTAACGCTCTACTGTAAAGCTGGGAATTTGGGGTTACAACAACTTACGTAGGGGATATCGGTATATCGTCACGCTAAAATGTAATGTTGTTTTTTTTTTCACCTAATTTTACGCGGACGAAGACGCGGGCACAGCTAGTATTCTATATTTCAAGTTAGTAAACTAGTATATACCTCTAGTTTTTTTTTAAATATTTAATATTTTAATTAGTGAGAGTACAACCTAGCCAGGTGAAATGATAAATTAGAAAAAAAAAACTCACCATATTCAGGACTCCGTATGACATCTGGATTGAGTTTTTGCTTGACGAACTCCAAAACTTCCGTTGGGTATAATTTGCACTGTTGCATGCTGCAAGCACAAATATCTTTAAGTATTAACGTTTTATTAATACACTAGCTGTGCCCGCGACTTCGGCCGCGTAGAATTTGGTAAAAATATTAGATAAAATTATAGCGCGATGATATATAGCCTACAGCCTTCCTCGATAAGCACACCGAAAGAATTTTTCAAATCGGTCCAGTAGTTCCTGAGATTCAAAAGAGCTTGTAAAAGTGTACTTGAATAAATATCGTTTGAATTTGAATAAAATTTGAATTATCGCGTTCAAGCAAACAAACAAACTCTTCAGCTGTATATATTAGTATATAGACAAGTCAATAGATTTAGTTTCTTCTGCTTAATAAAAGAAGTGGCCAAGAGCGTATCAAGACACGCTTAAATATAAGGGTTCCGTATCTGCGACGAAGGTATTTGTTAAATAGCATCAAACGTTTTCCTCGCAATTTCACTCAAAATAATTTACCCAGTGACTTATTGGCATGTACTGTCAACATGGAAAATTCCAATGCTCTACATCTAATACACGGTGACATTTTGGCGGATAGGATGGTTACGTAGATCTTATCCTAAGGTTGAATAAAAAATATTCCCACTGTCAAAATATCAGAATATCAATCCTACAAGTATTTGCAAAAATAATCATATTAATAATGTCTCTGTATAAAATATGCTCACCGAATAATTATTTATATTTTTTTAATTATATTAATTTATTTAAATAGCTTAAAATAAAGAGTATGATATTGAAGATAATGTCTACGCTTGTTAAAACTTAAGAAAGCCCGAACGCACTTTCATCCTAAAAAGTTCGTCCGTCTGTCGATAAGACGAGATGCATTACCCGTCCCGTATATATTATCTTGACGCCTCTATCAAGTAATGCACCGCTTTGAGCGCACCGGCACACAAATTAAAAATAACACCACCAGGGCTCCTAAGGGCAGAGTACATAATTGATGAAAATAAAGGTTTAGTCAATAGATCAACTAGCTGTTTCAATCGACTTCCTCCGCGTACAGTTGTGAAAGCCATTAGGATTCCTTATCTGGTCCTATCAAAAAATCCCTTAGCGGATGTCAATTGACTATATACTACGTCCTTGCCAAATTTTATCATCGTACGTCCCGCGGTTTTCGAGATTTAATATTAGGTTATCTGTCGCTTTTATATATATAGATACAAAATATAAATCTATACATCTATATCATCGATATCAAACAATAAAAATGTATATATAAATTTTGTATTTAAAAGGGTCAAAAAGCAAACTTAAATATAAACGCAAAGCAAAAAACTAGTCGTACTGTGACTAGAATTTAGTATACAGACGATATTAATTTTTCTTGCAAGGACAATTTTTTTTTTCATAGCAACAATTTCCAACTCAAATATTAATTAACATCAAATGAGTGAGGGTTTGTTTAATAGATACCTAACGAGAGCGACGAAAAGCAAGCAGTGACCAGTGATATTCGTGTCAGGCGAGCGGCGCCGGCGCTACGATAACGCGACGATAAGGTTAATGGATACCGTCCTTATCGCGCTCAGCCGATACCTACAAGAAGGGACCGAATCACTTAAAACAACAAAACCGACGACACCGCAAAAACATCTCCTAATCTCCCCACCCAAGGTTCAATATCCCTTAATCCAAAGTCAGGCGATACCTACGAGATGGAACCGAATCACTTAAAACTACAAAAGCGACAATATCACAAAAACATTCCCTAATCCACACACCTAAGATCGAAAATCGCATAACTCCAAATATATTTATGAGCCCCTACAACCCGGAGGCGGTGTAAATGGAATGAATGGATTCGGGGAAGCACGTGAGAAAGACCGTAATGGACCCGATCGGAATGTCAATGTCATCTGTATCGGAGAAAAAAAGAAGGATCTAAATTGTGTCCATCCATTCACTAAAAGCAATATCGAGAGCGATGACGGGACCGGTATCAATACAGAATTGCATTTAGATGCCGATGAATTTACAAATAAGATCACACAGAAACTAAGCGCCTGCCAACATAACGTGGATGGAAATGCAATTAACACCAAAAAATAACATAAGGCAAACTAAGTTTTTTACAAAAATACAATCAAATAAAAGTGTTCGTCGTTATAGAACGTCAAAATATGTCAACAAGAGGTTTCTAGAGAAAATAAAAGAAGATAAAGGCAACGTTGAAGTTGACATCAAAGAAAGAAGTAGAACCAAAAGAAATTCAATGAAATTAAAATTTAATATCGTTAATAAAACCTAAACAGTTGCTTTATTAAAAGAACTAATAAAACAAGAACATGACACTAAACTATTAGTTAAACTTTAAACACGGCTAATTTCGACAGTCATGATCCTATAGTTTAATGAACAACATAAGGAGGGTATAAATAAAGGGTTAGTTAGCAATGCGCAGACAGACGCCAAATTAACTGAAAACGAAGGGGAGGAATTCGTCTAGAGTCCCGGAAATCCCTATGATGAAGACTGGAAGGAAATACCAGGGCAAGTTTTGCACCCCCGTGCGGAAACATCGATTGCGACACACGGAAATTCCTGTGACGTGAGGGATGATGAATTATATTTAAAAAAATGATTGTCGGTAAACTCGGTTTACGTACAATATTTTTACGTGATAACGGCGAACGCTTAATCCAGTCGTTCCTCTCTATCGCCTTTTCCTAGCTTTCGCTTGCACACTCGGCTCAGGTGGAACGTGACAATAAGTCATGGCTCGGCATTCAGTGATTATAATAATATCAAAAATATTTGTATGTATGTAATGCACTCATTTAGATATTTGAGATTAAAGAGAAAGACCCCAAAAATAATGGCATAGAAATAAAACATATATATTATTTCCAATCAAAAGTCTCTCTCTACTTTAACATAATATTGAAGAGAAAATTACTTACGGGTAATCAGGACAGAAACATTTGAGATATAAAAATTATATAATCGTTTTCTCTTTATGGATTAATAATTCTAGCAGTTTAAAAATCAATTTAAAAAAGGGCACATCAAAATACAAGGAACAACAAAGGCTCAATTTAGTATGTCCAAACATAACAGCTTTGTGAGATAAGATTCCCAATTCGTTACGGCTTAAAATAGAAGAATAAATCAAAGGTCCATCTAAAGGCTGAAATATAAAGGCTAGACAGCTTACTAACATAATAAAAATAATATCTAGACACAATATTAACTAACTTAAACGGGAACTATTACTTAATTCATAATAACTATGGAATTAATTTCGGCTGCGATTGTATCGTCTCATGTGCAAAGGAAACCATCACACTACATGGGGAATCTGGCACTACAGCTTTCTGTCCCAGGTCAAAGATCCAGAGGCAGACTCATAACAAGATGGAAAGATGTGGTGACAGAGAACATGAGGAAGTGTAGACTTTCCGAAGACGATGTCAAGGATACAGCGAAGTGGCGAAAGAAAATTCGGAAGGCTAACCTCACCACCATGTGGGTCACATAGTACAGGAGAAGAAGAAGAAACTTTGCAATATTTATTAAGAAATCTTCAATCTAAAGTCGCACTACTAAAATCATACCAGACTTGACTAGGCAGGGGAGGGAACACTGGTACTGAAGATGAGTTATTGGTCACACTGATGAGTCCTAGCTCACGAGCACTGCTATGGTTCCTTCCTCTGCAACGCGACGACCCTCACGGTGAATCCATGGAATGCTAAGAAATTTGTCTCTCTCTGTCTCCCTACCTCTATTCTTTTCAGGTAGCTACTGCTTAAATAATCTTACATTACTATTTAAAAAAGTAAACGGCATAAACATTGAGCAAGCAATGCTGCCATCTTGTTTACTGCGCGTGTCGCATCTAAACAATAATGACACTTCTATAAACTCTCTTATTCATCCCATCTCCTACAATATCAATATAAAATTATTGTGAAAGCTCTTTATTAGAATTAAATACATCCTCCCCGCAGGGTTGCGTCATTCAAAGGGAAGAGAAAAAAACTCGCTATGATGTTTGCCGTCCCGTAAGCATTAATAATGTAGTTTAAAGATGGCGGCCGCGGTTGGAATGCGCAAGCCGAGGGACCCGCTCTCTAGGGCTGCGCCGGAGTCGGTCAAATACAGCTATTTATTTCATTAGATAGATTTTGTTGTTTACAGATAGATTGCTTGTTTATTGCATAGGACAGATTTACTGGTCCATTTGGTTTCGTGTCGACCATGCATTGTATTTTAATTATGCAAATTGTCATAGTTACTTCATATTAAATATGTTTTATACATGTGTCACTATTAGAACATTATCAGAGGCCAGGAGCATATAAATATCTTTATAACGGCTTGTTTTTGAGCATAATCTATGGTCAAATATATTCTGCATTTCTCACATCTTCAACATAATATCAAGAAGGTAAATGGGGTCTACTTTTTTATAAGGGGTATACAAAACTATGTTAAAGTTTTTGCAAACGTCTCGAATTTAAAGACACACATGTACCAGGACAACAGCAGGAGCGTATCAAAAACATTATTGCATCTACTTGTATGTTTTTTTAAAGCATAACTACGTTGAAATATATGCAGCATTCCTCGCATCTAGAGATATAAACAAGAATATTGATTGAGATAATTGTGTTGTCGATATTCGTAGCAGCGGCCGACCGTCGGCAGAGCCATCCGTGCTTTTGCATATTTATAGCGACTCGTAAGAATGTCTAGTCATCGGCTCAGTTTCTATTCATTTAGCAGATAACTTTGTAAAAATCCACACTAATATATAAATCCGAAGAGTTTGTTTGTTTGAAAGCGCTTATCTCAGGAACTACTAGTCCAATTTGAAAAATTATTTCATTGTTAGATAGCCCATTTATCGAGGAAGGCTATTGGCTATATACCATCAGGCTAAGACTAATAGGAGCGGAGCACCAACGAAGAATGTTTCAAAATCGGCGGATTTTTCCTCTTTGAGAGCATCCACTGCGTGTGCTGCGTAAACGGTTAAAGTTTATCGAGGAAGGCTATATATATCATCGCGGTGTAATATTGAATCTATTTCCTTGACTTAATTTCACGCGGGCGAAGTCGCGGGCTCAGCTAGTTATTTATACTTAAGAATTTATTAAAAATTCCGACTTAAAATTTTCGGAACTGGACCAATTTGAAATGGGACCGCACGGAAAGTACCAGCTTTCAAATAAAGTAAGAATCATCCAAATCGGTTAACCCAGTCGAAAGTTTTGAGGTAAATAGTAAATATAAATACAGTAGAATCGATAACCTGCTGCTTTTTTAAAATCGGTTGAAATTAGCACTACGATAAGGTCGATATAGCCTGTTTTGACTTCTCAAACCAAAAATCCAAAATATGGGTATATTTTGATGATCTATTCTTACAAGCAATGAGCGTTCAAATAAGCTACTTTAATAATTATAATAAATAAATATATACAGGACTATATTACACACGGACGTCTATTCCTAAGGTAGACAACTTAATGCCTGTGTTATAGATAACATACGCCTGTTGTACACAAATATATTTTTTTGTAGAAATATATATATACATATAGATAATACACCCAGACTCGAGGCGGGAATCGAACCCACGATCCCCGGAGCAGTATGCAGGGTTACTGCCCACTGCGCCGATTAAAACAGACAGATAATGCATAAAGTGCCGAAAACGGCACATGTTAATTTTGTAAAAAAATATAAATAAATAATTAATCAAATTTTTTTTTATTATTTTTCCTCGAATCTACGCCTAAAACGCCACAACGTGCATTTTTTTCCTTTTAAAATAAAAGCTTATGCATTTAAGGGTTAAAGTAATTTACTTTTGTAATTCCAAGACACAATGTCCGGTTAGTGGGCAGATTAACATTGTTAACATCATATATATACGCTTACAAATAAATGTATTAATTGTATGTACGACTTATCACATAGGCACAGATTTTGTATTTTATAATAAATTCAGTCATGCTACCTTAAATTAACATACACTTGTATAGCCATTATGAAATTGGATACAAGACCAATATAATTATGTATACAACTGAAAATGTACAGATTTCAAGCAATCGAGCTCACGGGCTATTAATTATTTTTAGCATGAAAATGATGTAATCCAAGAAACGGTAAAGAATCATAATTGTATAGAAATAAATGTATAAATAAGATATTATATTTTTTTTATTCACGCCCAATCCTTCGGTATCCCGTTATTGAGAATACCAGCAGCCAACGAGTCCATAGTCTCGGTGGCAAATGGCCTCACAATGGTAAGATAAGGCCAACAAAGGGATAAGGCCAATAAGTAAGACCAACGAGTATTGTATGTAAATTGAATTTTCGACGATTAAATAAAACCATGGATTCGGCGTATTCACGCCATTGAGTAGCAATAAGAATTAATAGCTACAGTCTACGTCTAGTCTAACTGGCACAATAGTGAGCATCGGAGATAAAGTCCGTGTTACCGTTAACCCTGCTCGGCGTATCACGTTGGCTTCAATCACATTTACTTTTGCTTCGCTCAAGCTTCCGTGCCCTCTGAAATTAGAAACACACGTCTTAATGTAAGATATTTGAAATGAAATGAAATTTATTTATTGAAACTGAATTTGTACGATTATAAAATGGCAACGATGATACTGTAAAAGTTTAAGCTGTGTTACGTATATGACAGTCCTATAATAGCTTAATAATTCTACACATTACCTTATCTAATACATAAAACTACTTAATTCTTAAACTATTATACACAAATTGAAATAACGCACTAGCTGAATCATAGTTTGATTTCAATGTTAGATAGCCCACTTATCGAGAAAGACTATAGGCTATATATCATTACGCAAAAAAAATTCAGCTAATTTTACGCAGACAAAGCGCGGATAACAACTAGTATTTAGATATAAAAACGAAAGGTGACCTAAAGGCAAATCTAGATAACCGCGGGAGAACACATCCTCTAAGAAAGGATTTTTTCTATGTCTTTCAAGATTGAAACATTTATTTTTATGAATAGATTCCCACCTCTAACAATGCGCAAAGCTTATGCTAATATCGAGAGCGACTTTAGTCTATGACTTACCAATTGCATTTCACACTACAGCTTAGTGATAGTGGACTGAAGAAATCATATTATATATACAGCTTCATATTATCTAGAAACACTAATAATTTGTTGGAATCATGCGGATTCCTCAGTATGAGTTAGATTAAACAATAACAGGATGCTCAAGTATAAATTATAAATACACTGAATATCATCAAAATATCTATCATATATAACCATGTAGGCATACATTATCATGAATGCCATTCAGAACACCGAAGGACTGTTTTCAGAACAATGTATAAATGTACTCAGAACGGAACTCCCAGCGAGTCGATTTCCGTTCCTATCTCTCACGGAAAATGCAATTATTGTATTCGCCGTGAAGCTTCCAACGATTTATGTGATTATATATCGAATTCAGCATTTATAAATTCCAATGTCTGGCCCGTTGGCGCAGGGGACAGTGACTCGTCCGCTCTGGGCGTCCTGTGTTCAATTACCGCCTCAAGTTATTATATATTACCTATATTGAGACGAATTTCTTAGCATTCCATGGATTCACCTGTTCATATTTTTCTTTTCTCTAAGAGAACTGTATCATCATTTCCTGATATTACAGAAACGTATAGTATAGTCGACCAAAAAAGGTTTCAACCGCTGGCAAAATGCAGTAAGATTTCCAATCCTTTGAAATGCGATTTTATTGAGACTTGAACGACTGTAAATGTCATATGTGCATTTTTAAAAATTGTCTCTCACAAAACGCTCTGATGCTCTCTCGATAGATGCTGCATTCGTATTTGCTTATGAATGGTCTATTATATCTATTTTTACTTTTTTTTAGAGAGTTAAAGAGTTTGTTTTTTGTTTTAATTCGCTAATCTCAGGAACTTCTTGTCCAATATGAAAAAGTTTTCAGTGTTGGATAGCCCATTTATCGAGGAAGGCTATATGTCATCATGTTTAAACTGAATCAATTTTTTTTTACCTAATTTTATGTAGATGAAGATACGGGTAACAGCTAGTCTATACACTATACTAATATATAAAGCGGAAAAGTTTGTTTACTTGAACGCGATAATCTCAGGAACTACACTGGTCCGATTTGAAAAAATATTTCAGTGTTAAATAGACAATTTATCGAGGAAGGCTATAGACTATATATGATCACGCTAAAATGGAATCTAATTTTTTTATCTAATTTTAAGCGGACGGAGTTGCGGGCACAGCTAGTTTTATATATAGTTGTACACGTTCGTGTCTAGTCGTATGCACGTTTTATAGGAATTTTAGAAATAGTTATGAGATTTGCCTTGGAATTTTTTTATAACAAGTGGCAAACGAGCTGGCGGCATTCATATAAGTGACTACCGACGCCCATGGACAACTGCAACACCAGAGGGCTGCAATTGCGTTGCCGGCCTTTGAGAAATGAGTATGTTCCTTTTCTGAAGGTCCATATGTCGTATTCGTTTGTTTTCCTTCGTTCGTTCGTTACATTATTCTTTAATATCGGAAGTCGCATCAAAACTAAAGACACTTAAATTGTTTGGAAATTTCAAAATCCAATCCTTTGAATTATGAGTCGGGCAATACATATAACGTAGCTTACGAAATGTAGCCGTATGTTACAGAAAAAGTGAACGTAAGATTTGTATTGCTTTTTGAAGTCAACCTGCCATATATTAAGTCGTATATTTAGTGGTACATAGCTATATATGTAGCTGTATATTTAGTTGTATGTTTAGTGGTACAAAACTATATATTAAGTTGTATTTTTAGTGGTACATAGCTATATATGTAGCTGTATATTTAGTTGTATGTTTAGTGGTACAAAGCTATATATTAATTTGTATATTTAGTGGTACATAGCTATATATGTAGCTGTATATTTAGTTGTATGTTTAGTGGTACATAGTTTATATTTAGTTGTATGTAGCTAGGATGTTTAGTCGTATATATAAATATCGAAAAGGTCTGTTTGTAACGTCGAAATTTTTTTCTTTTTAATAATTTCATATGCGATGACCAAACCGCAAGTGAAAACATTATTGACTGTCTGTATCTCTGTTTCTTTCGGGAAATATTTGAGAGCTGGACCGATTTGGATGGAACTTTCACTAGTAGGTAACTGATTTTACAAGAAATAACATAGGCTACTTTACTATTAGCTAAGTAATTAGGGTTCCACGCAAAAATAAAAACCCTCAAAATTTTACAAAATCGCTAAAAATTGCAGTTAAAGCTCGTTAATATTTACAAAGCTTTTCTTAGGCATTAAAATTTCTGCTGTAGACTTCAATATCAGTAAATCATTACATCTGATCACCGTATTAAGTTTTAATGAATTCATTTGCATTATGAATGCGCTTGGATTTAATTTGATTGGTGTTCAAAAGTTTGCAACATTTAAAACAGCTCAAACATTGCATACAAAAACAGTCCGTGATTGACGTACACAAATCGTTAATTGAATTCCACGCTAAAAATTAAACGGCGTTCTGTAGAACAGATTGTGAAATTTAATTCATTTAGTTAATAGCTTTAGGCATTCCTACACTAAAACTGTCGAGTTCAATAACTCAGTGAATACGTAAGCGACTTATCACCCACCTTTTTTGCAACCTTAAAAATGGCGTACCTAGTCCAAATGTGGGGCAACACATTTTGATCAGGGCCCTGTTTCAAAATGTGTCCCCCCCCTCCCCTCCAAGCGACCATCTACAAACATTCCTGAGGCACTGCAGTGCCGCGGTAGACCAAATAGTATACGGTATGCGTTATTGTATTGAACGCGAAGAGAGTTTATGGATGATTGAGTGTATTTAGAACCGAGTTCTGCTGTGTAAAAACTTGTACAGTATGTTCGAAACAGTATCGTTTTTACTTCTTTATTTACTAATTAAGTACAAAACAAAATATTTATGAAAGTAATATTTTTATCATATCAATGTATATATTTAATAATATTGGGCCAATAAGACCCTAGTGAAACTCCTCAAAACGAACTATAACTCCCTAAAATTTTAGCCTGATAGATATTTAAAAGGTAATCAAATATCAATAAAACTTTGAGGTTACCCTTTTACAACTTTGCTGGTGTATCAGATTAATAAAACATAATGGAGATAAACAAATATAAGGGAGTTTCTGTAATACATTGATTCTGATAGTATGTACTAAATTAATAGTATGAAGAATCTATCAGCGCTAACAACGTTGAAACTAGCTAAACCCCTTTAAATAATAGATACATTTTATTCTGTTGTAGCGCAGGGGAACCGAGAAATTGTCCAATTATTGGAAATTGCAAACGCAATAAAACAGCGCTATCAAGTTTTTTCTTATTGGATTCTTGATTACAGCAACGAAATATTTTTAAGACATTTATTGTGGGTGATATAAACTAACCCTTTTCTTTATATAAATATGTAGTTTCTAAATTGCATACTTAATTTATTGTTTAAAAAATCGTTCTGTTGCTAATATTCTTATAACTAACCAACCAAGGTTATTTATTTTTTTATTTACGAAAGGTAAGCGCTTGACTGTAATCACACCTGGCGAGAAGGAATGATGCAGTCTAGGATGAAGTGCGCTTACCCAGAATATGCCTGCTCACTCTTTCTTTGAAGGAATTGAAATTATATTTGTCAGGAAACACTGACGTAGGAAGAGCATTCCACACCTTAGCAGTTCGTATCAGAAAGGAAGAGTCAAAGCGCTTCGTGCGAGTTGGTGGAAAACGTCTGTTCCTAAGGTAGACAACTTAATGCCTGTGTTATAGGTAACAGACGCCTGTTATACACAAATATTTCTTTTTGTAAATATATAAGTACATACATATGGATAATACACCCAGACTCGAGGTGGGAATCGAACCCACGACCCCGGAGCAGAAGGCAGGATCACTGCCCACTGCGCCAACGGGTCAGTCAATTATTTAAAGTTTTAACTTGAAAATTACCAACTACTCAAAGAATGCAGAAAAATTTAAGTTACTTAAAGGTGTGGCAAAACTATCTCCACCGGGCAATAAAATTTATAACAACAGATTACAATCATTGAAGCCATAGAATTTGTAAAACAAACTTAAGAACTTATGGGAGTAAAAAGTTGATATATGTTTATCTCTGCTATATATTAGTAATACTAAACCACCAACTTTCTCTCCCTTCTATCTCTTCATCTTATTGTACTTTTTTAAAGTTTCTATTTAGATATTATTAAATCTTCAAATAACGCTGAAAATTTAAAGTTACTTAAAGACGTGGCTATCTCCTACTTATTTTCTAACTATAAGCACTTATGGCAGAAATAAGATGATATATGTATGTATATATATGTTATATATAAGTAATATTAAGCCGTTGACTTTCTGTCTTCATCTCCTTTTTCTTCTTAACTTTCATAAGATTCATGGATCGACTATCTCGTTTATTTATGGCTTGTTAGCATAATTACCTCCTAACTGGTTGGTTACTGCCCGTATGTCTCATGAAGTTGAAGCCTTTAAGTTCCCTTTTATAATGCCGGAGGCAGACATGGCTTCATTTGAATAATCATTTCGATGATCATGTAGTGTAGCCGGGGACTTTCTGTAGCTTCACAAAGTTTTGTAGTCTTCAAGGACAAAAATGTACAATTTCGTCCTTGAGTTATGTCTGGCTCCGACATAATAATCATATAAAGTAAGAAAAACTACTTTTGGAGTCAAACATTATGTTTAATTCAAGCTTAAAATGCACAAGTTTAGAATTTTACAGCAACTAAAATTAGTTTAAAAAAAAATGTTGCTCTTCAGAAATGCTCAATTTTACTAGAAAGTCTTTTGAAAGAAGTAGCGGTCGTTCAGCGTTGAGGTACGCGGACGGTCCGTCAGGTAGAGTGTGGTGGTCGAGGTGGTAGAGACGGCAGTTGTATGACGAGGAGTGAGGCGCGCCGAGATAGAGGAACGACCGACAGAGGAATTCCGACTCTATCTCGCAAGCGAGTCTACATGCCGATTCTGATGTGACCTGTTAAAAGAAATCCATAATTGTAACACCTGATTATTTTATGACAAACGAATTGTATTCTAATATATTAAATTCCCGTGTCAATGTATTTCTTATCATACTCCTCCAAGACGGTCTGACCAATTCTTATGAAAACTATTATCACGTTTTATGGAAAAAACATAAAGGAAATTGGCTAACCGAATAAAAGCGAGCAAGGCAACGTCTGCCAAGTCCGCTAGTAAACTACAAAAATATCCTTGGATTTTCCTAGAATATACACAAACAATCACGATCGGTCTAATTAAATAAAATCCATTTCAATAATTTCAATTTCAACATTTCAATTTCAATATTTCAATCATAGCTAATTTGGCCTAGATGTCTTGTTAAATGAAGTAGGTGTTGTAAGGTATTACTTAGGGAGAATATAGAAATGTGAAATTACCAGTGTAATGACCACTATAAAATACAGCATTACCATAAACTTTACGAGTCATATGCAAATTTACGACCATAATACCATTTAATTAGAATGTCGTAGTTAAATTTATTTAATTAGCCATGCAATTACATCTGCAATGTAATTATAGAAATAATAGATACACATTTAATGAAATATAATATACGTAGTGTTACGTAATTGGAATATATTTTGCTAAAGAGATTTTACTTTTATGAATGAACCTATCGGACTGCTTTAACAACCGCTCACTCATACTTTGCATCATGGTAATTATACTTGAAAAAAAATCGGATGGTACGTTACCGCTTTGCTGTTGTAACGGTGTGGTTATACTGTGAGGTATCCTTTGCGGTCGCAGCCAGAGCAACTTAACTTAGCGATCGACTCCAATGCCGACCACTGATTAGGCCACGACCTCCTCAAAAATTACTCTCTCATCTAACTTACATAGGTTTCGACTTACAGATAACATCGATACATGACGGTACACCTAATCGGAACCAGTAAAAGCATTTCTATTTACAAAATAAATCTATTTGAGGTCAAACGTTCAAAACATTTAGATAGTACAAACACTATATATAAGACAGGCACAACACTATTTTATTATATACCGCGTATATTATTGTACAAACAAAGAGGATAATGGCGTTTAAAGTGAGTTTTTTTTAATTAGTGTTATACGTACAGAGATTCGATTACTTTTAAATGTGCTAAATATTATATTTCACGTGTGTTTTTAATAGATGGCCACTATATCGATATTAACATTATTTAAACATCAAAATTTATAAGTTCAGTCGACACTACGCATCTATAACGTCTTCAGTGATATTAATTAATTCATTATAACTTTTTTTTTATAACTAGACAACCTTGCAGAAGATGCTTTACCCAAATTTAGGCACCCCTCTTATTAACCTACTAACCAATCTCCTTAATATCTTTTCCATAAAACGTGACACTGAGCGTATGCTTTATGAATAATTTTACATGGTATTTCAGTCAAAAGGTCGAGTACTAAACGTCATCTATTTGAAGTATTCTAAAGTAGTAAGCAAATCTGCTTTTTTAAATAAATAATCTTGCGACCTTTGCTTCATTTCTTTTCGTTTAAACGTTTCCTGAAATAAGGGGCATGAGAAAACAGTAGCAGAATTTAAATCCGTCCAGTTTCAGTAAGACTAGTAAGACACTAACGAACAACGATGAATTTTTATACATATAGATAAATTTCAATGTTTTACAGGCTCTATTCTTCGTCCTGGCGATACTTGTAGTAGTCTATGGTAAGCTTTTTTTTTCTAATTTTTATAATTCGCCAGTGTTTTTTACATTCAGCTTGCTGTATCTGAAACTTCATATAAGTAGTTAAATTCGTTTCCTATGTATTGCGCATTTTTTAGCCGTTTAGCTATCTAACTGTTTAGTCTTTTTTACTGAGTAAAACAATTTATATAATATAATACTTTAATGGCATGACATGTTTTAATATGGCGGGCAGCTAAACGCTCATTGGATGCCGTTATTTATCAATACTACAAAATATATTTGAAGACGTCTCTGATGGTCATTTCTTATTATTATTTTCAGGATAAAAGGGTTGTCATGTAAACTTTAACACTTTTATTTTTCATTATGAAAATAACCATCAATTATATAAAAATTTGAATAATAATTATTTTAAAAACTCTAAAATATTACACATGCCAGCTCGCGCACATATGAAATCTCCTTGGTGTGTCGACATACTAGCGAAACCGGTGGACGTTGTCCTACCAAAACGTTGACTTGCTTATTAGAAATATACGCGGTTATGATATTAAATATGTAGATTGCTATATATAAGGTAAAAACCAAGATACTATAAACTATCCCAGGTTTTAACTTGGACTTAATTACAGATAATTACGAAATTTGATCAAAATCGGTTTAGTAGTTTCACAGGTTATTGTGAACATACACGAGATTTATATATACTTCTCATCAGAAAAATCTAAACACCTTACAAGTTTATGTTTTGTGAGGAATATCAGAAAAATGTGTATATCTAGGAATATATGTCAAAAAAAAATGGAAATGTTTCGATTTTTCTAATGAGAAGTATAGATGAATGTATTTTTACAGTCATATAAGACTTTTTATTTTAACCGGTTTATAATTTCTAGTAATCTTCGAACAACGTTACGTAGTTAGTGTATGACGAGTTGAAATTTGAGTATCAGACCTATTTGTTAAACATGAAATGGGGTTGGCAGTTGTTAAATTTTATATTGTTTGCAAACGATCTTCGTTATTGCGGCATTACAAAACCGCCTCTACCTCAGTGGTGCTAATGACCAATATTCTGAATAAACATTTACCAATTTGGACTTATCATTATGTATGTCTGTAATATCCGAAAATATTTGAGATCCGATTTCGTTCAGAATAATTTGAATTTGAATCTTTATCAACCCACTGTAGGGTATGAGTCTCCTCTCCTGTTATGGAAAGTCGTTGTACATATTATATTAGCATATAGTATCTATTCTAATATATAAAGCTGAAGAATTTATTTGTTTCTTTGAAAGCGCTAATCTCAGGGAGTACTGGTTCGATTTGAAAAATTCTTTCTTTGTTAGATAACCCATTTATAGAGGAAGGCTATAGGTTGTATACCATCACGCTAATATTGAATCTATATTTTTTTTACATAATTTTACGCTAACGAAGTCGCGGGCACAGCTAGGCCTATATATTGGCATAAATCCTTCCAATATCAAAATATTTTTTAATATATATTTCATTTGTTTATATACCCAAACAAGCACATATACACACACAAACTCACACACACACACACACGCACGCACGCACGCACGCACACGCTCATACACACGTACACAAACTCACATTCTCTATGTACACTTCCTTTTTTAGTAAATAAGTAGATATAATAATCTAACATTTACCATATTTTTGTTCTTTGGTCACGTACTCTAAATTAAACTGTTATGGAAGAGCGGGTCCATCTAACACGAGTTTTTTCTTAGACTCACTAGAAGGGCCCTACCTCGTTTACTACTGTTATTATCATACGGTCAAAGAATAAAAAATATTTTCATTTTTCATTTTCATATTGGCATACACCATTATGACTTTTCTAAGATCTTGTAAGTCGATTAATACAAAGTGGTTCAGTACGAAGCTGAACTGAATGGAGATAACACACGGTCGCTTGAATCAAGAGTCATCAATTAATTTATCCAGTGGAACCCCTTTTAGCTTATATTGGATAATTGATGTACGGGTGCGGTACTTTCGAACAAGTTGATACCTCCCACGTAATATGTTGTAACCCCAAATTCCCAAATTCACATTATAGCGTTACAAACATGTAAATTGAAATAAAATCGTCATTACACTGTTTTATCTAATCGAATTGGTGATGTAATAATTTTATTAGTTACTCAACAGTGGCTTATAATAAAGGGTTTAAGAGACATCGTATCGGAAACTTTGTGATAACGCTACATATAATGTTCTAAATATAATCACAACAAAACATTCATCTCTTAAATGAAAGATTGCAGATATTGCCATCCTCATCCCATTCTTGAGCGCGCAATGTATCGTGAATATTAGGAAGCAATCATCAACAAAATGTTGATGCGCAAAACAAGTCAACGACCCGCGCTACCACTGTTACGTACTTTTAATTTATTATTTACTTTGCGGTTTCACGTAAAGATATTGAAGAAATTTGTTTCTGATTTCAAATCGCATTGGGACAGATAGTAATAATGATAATATACACTATTCAGTTAAAAAATAGTACATTTCAAGAAAAATCCGACGAAAAATTTCACCACTGGGGAGTCATGTATTGAAGTAGAATCATGTATTGAACACATGGGATGCCTATCCGGTATGAGGTCTTCTACACCCCGTATACAAGGATATGCTCGATACTTCATCTGCGTTCATTGTTGAATTAATTATTGAAATGTTTTTTTTTATTTAAACATATACACTTTCATGATTGTAATATTAGGATACTAATTACATGGGACATAAAGCAGATAATAGAGCACAGTAATTAAGATTAAATGAGCCAACAAAATGTCGATAGGCTGTGAAAATCGTAACAGGGCCGCTATATTTATTACTACAATTAGATCGCGATAGTAAATAAAGCAGCCCCATTACATTTCGTTAATTACCGGCTCATCACCGATGACTATAATATAATTACTCTTTTTGCGGCTTGGCTTAGTTCTTTTACCTCCGACTTTGCTTTCTGGCTTAGTTCGTTTACCTATATTTTCACTTAGATTCTTTACTAAAATTTCAGAGCCTCAATAGCTCAACAGTATAAGGTATGGACTGAAATCCGTAAGGCACCCGGTTCAAACCCCGTCACCGTTGGGGTATTGTCGCACCCACTCCTAATACAAGCTTTAAATTTAAGCTTAGTAGGAGGGGAAAAAGGGAATATTAATAAACACGAATAGATTGAAGATATATTGGACAGGGCAGCTGCTATATCAACTGTTTCATATCACAATCATTAATTTAATTATCTCTATCGCACGTTTGTAAAAAGGTTCCGTTGAAATTCGTAAGGTAACTGGTCCATTTTGATCTCGATGTGACATTCGGGACATACAGGTTCGAAACTAGTTGGCTAAATTTGATATATCATTAAGTGAGTTGAAAAAAAACGTGTATTATAATAATCATGAATTCCACTAACGAAAGTATACGTTTTGAATATTTCTTCTGAACATTCCTTAACAACAGCTTACAAACAAATATATCTATTAGCTGCTGTCGCCCTTGTAAGAGCTCGTATTTCTCAACATCGGGTGGCTTATCAACAGCTTCGTAAAACTTTCCGGGAGTCGTAACTTTGCCACTACTGCGATAACTTTTGTTATGTACTTGTGTGTGACAAATACACTAAATTTGAGATATGAAACATCTAAAGCGATAGGTCAGGCCGTTTATTGGCGTGTCGACGCATTGCCACGGCATTATATCGCCACACTATGCAAAGATATATTTAATACAGTGTGATTATGAGTCACTATGTAATTGTGCGACTCCTTTCCCCGTCGGCTCGGAAATCTCCTATCTCTTATAGCACTGAGCTCGTATACATAACCTATACCTTATTTATACAGCGAAGAAAGAGAAAATCACTTCCGCCATTGTAATTTAATTAAATCCGATAATATGTAAAATATAAACATTGCAACGGACCGGGAAGAGTCAAGTGCTCGTATAACCGGAAATTAAAACCCCGCGCATTTTCTCCCATTACTCCCATTTCATTGTTTATTTGAGCGGTCTGCAAAACAACAACATCCTGTTTCAGCATAAATCTTCTTTTTTTTTGGAGGTAAACTTTCATTGCTGCTCCTTCAAAGACCTTTTAAAATACTGATTTGTCATTTACCATTAGAAGATTCATTATTATTTGTAGTAGTATTAGTAGTAGTTGTGTGAAATATAATTATTTTAAATTTGCGTGTAAATCCTACGGTATTCTGATGTCACTAAAGACGTCGTCCAATCCCTGGATTGCCCTGTTTTCATAGTAAATGTCACACGAATTTTACGACTTAAAATCCCCCCCTGTCCCTTGTCACAGGTTGACTCATTTACGAAACCCTCGGTGTGACATTAGATATTAAAAATAATTGATAGAAAACAGCAGTTTCTATTTTTTTATGTTTTTCATTTTGACATGTAACGTCACAAACCTTTTCAGCCTTTTGATATTTCACAAAATATCACATTTTGGTGTCTTGTCTGTCTACATAATCAACAATGTATGGCTGAAAAAACCTTAAAAATACATTTAAAATTATGCTGATATTGTTTAAGAACACAATCTTGATGGAAACCGTTAAGTGTAAAAGCCTATTTACATCAGATGAGCGAATCCTCATTCCACCCCTACTCTATCAAATTCTTTTAGTTTAAACAGACGTAGAGCATCTTTCGTTCTTTTACCTTTATTCACAAAATTTCTAATTCTTATTCTAGTTTTTTGCTCGTTGATATTTTGGTGTAAACGAGCTTTCGGTTACACTAAAAGATCGAGAGAGACTACTCTTGTTCTATCTCTAGCTCTATGTTCGTTTGGTGTAAACCCAACCTAAAACGAATGGCAGATGATTACTATCTATGAATCTGTTGTTCAGTCAGTATGTTGAAATTCAAAACAGGAGCTATGATAAAAATCATTCGACGACCAAATCTTTTCATATATTTAAAAACGTACGCTTCCGTATAGATGAGATCTATCGTTTGACTATTTTCTTGTTATGATAATCTATTTAAAAAAAAAACTTGTTGTTATTGTACCAATGTACATGTTGGCACGTGTTTCTTATCTAAAACGAACGTCGTGATAATCTTCAGTGAAGTTTTGTCTATGTAACTAGGAAAAAAAAGAGGTTCAATATCTTGCTTGATATGAAATATGGTGGTCATAGTATACTAACTGTTTACCGTTACTTCGTCCGCGTAAAATTAAACTTGTGAGACCCCCTAGTCTGTTTCTAAGGTAGACAACTTAAGGCCTGCGTTACAGGTAACAGACGCCTGTTAAACACAAGTATTTTTTTAAAGGTGTTCGCTCGCCCAATTAAATAAAGATTTCTGATCTTCTTAATTAACACCGATTTTCATTTAAAATCAGGCAGAATTAATTATTTATTACTATTTACAACACAGGGAAAGCGTAAAATATGACGGTTGTCACATTTCGCATAGTAATAAACGTGAGTTTGCTTAAATTAGGCACTTGATACAATTAGGCTTTACGTTACGGATATCTACGACTAGCAGGGAAAAGATAATTTATTTAAATATTTAATAGAAAAAAGAAAAACACCGTATTGACGAATTGAAAAAAAAAATTGATTTAGTTTAATTTTTAATCGACGTTAAATAAAGAGAAGGTTCTTTATTGGACTGTATTTTTATTATTTTGTTAACCTCGGAACTTTCGACTGCCTGAACCGATTTTTATGATCCTTTCTTTATTTGAATTCTGGGGCTTCCCGTGTGATTCCATAGCAATGTTGACTAGTCCTTACATATTTACGTCGGTTTTATTGTTGTTAAAATTTTAATTATTAACAATGACAATTGGTGATGATTTGTTTATTCAATGTAAGATTTTTTTTTTGTAAAATCTATGTAACGTGTTATGCCCCACAGCCACATCCACTTCAATTTAAGCGGACCCTTGTATTAGTCCGGGATAACGCTAGGAAGAAGAAGAAGCTTATTATGTTTTAATGTGAAGGAATTTATTTATTTATTAGGATGAGATGGAGAATGGCACTAAATCAAAGAAACGATAATAGAGATACTTTTGGTAAGCAGTAACGCCGACAAAAACATTACTTGATGTAATTTTCAATTATTCTAATGAAAAAAAACTATTTTTCTGTCGTATAATTAATATTAATAATATTTTTTTTTTATATAACAACGGGCAAACGAGCAGGCGGTACTCAAAATAAGTTGCCTGTCCGTAATTTAGCTCGTCTGCTATTAGCCAGTCCCCTGTTTTTTTTGACTAGCATTTGAATATTTTTGACGTGACGTACATCTTATAAATCGATGAACGCCGGCTGCACGCACGACAAAGCATAGCGCCGCCGATTGTCACGTTCCGCCTGAGCCAAGGGTTCACGCAAGAGCGTGGAACAAGCGATAGAGATAAACGTTCGGATTAAGCGTTCGGCGTTATCACATAAAATTATCGTCCACAAACCGACTTTACAGACGACCATTTTATTTTAATATTCAGTTTATTTATGTATACTTAATTATTGTTTATGTTTCCTCTCCAACTATTAAGAATGCTTTTGATTATACTGCGAGTATTAGTTGCAGTTTGATTGGTTTGTGTGAAAATTCCTTGTCAGTTTCAGTATCTAATAAAGCAAATATTTAGCTAGTCTCTGTACAATTTCAAAGTATGCCCGACTAATTGAATCAATTAAAGTACTATCTAATTACTCGACAGAGTTCAATAGGCCCGGCCCGCATATTAGTCCTACCAGTTTACTGTCTCTTTTGTGTTACCAGCAATCTTTAGTTCTTTAGTACCGTACTAATAAAACAATATGATAAACCTAGGCTTGTATAGACTTTCACCAAAATATTTTTTAAGATAAAATATCAACATGTTGGTAATGAAACAAATTATTATTCACATGTACAAAAACAAAATGTATACGAATAATATAGAGAGCAATTTTGTAATCAGGTAATACATTTTCAACACCATAACAATTTTCATATATTAAAGTGCTGGCAGCAATAACTGATGACCTTTTGAAGCAGTAGAAGATAGATAAAAAAAAGTTATTTAAATACACTCTAAGTAAGTTTTTATATTTTTTTGTGTTACATTACTAGTAATATTTTAAAAATACTAAAAGTTTATTATTGTCTAAATTTCTCGTTGAAACAGTGGAATGTTTTGGTCTTTGTTATTTCTGCCTGTACAGTAAAAGGTACAGAGTTAGTAGAACTCTCGAAAAAAGCTCAGCGCTACCTGCATACTCACCCCTATTAGTTTCGTATCCCTACACAAAGCCTATTACATATTATATATTCGCTGTCAAAACTGTCATGAATTTTACAAAACGCCGCGTAGTGAATCTATGGTTGCGTTCGGTAACGCACCGGTAAAATACCTAGCGTTCTACGACGGACTCTGGTTACAATATCTTATAAAAATATTAGCATTCTCACACCCTCCTAAACTATATATGTGCCATTCGTAATCCTCCGTCGGCCCAATTTTCGTAAAATGATATCTAAAGTTTTAGCGTAAAGTAAGGTCTGATTGTAAAACTTAAAAAAAATATTTGCAGATTTTTTTCACCATCTACTTACATTGTTTGAAATTTGAATTACTACATTTTAATTCTGATAAATGAAAAGTTAATCATAAATTAACATTCTTTATATAGGTACGAATGTTAATTTTGTTTTTTTAATGTTAATCAAGAACACACTCAAATTTGTTTAATGTTAATCAAGAACACACTCAAATATTCATAATTCCCTAAATGTTTCGTGTATCCTAACAAGCAGATTTTATATCCCACCGGAACTGTCGCCATGTTGGGTTCCACAGGAAACGGCCCCTCCTTCCGGTTAGCTCGTTAATATTCGCGATATAAAACATTGTTGTAGAAAGTTTTTTTTAATTTTTTTTTAGGTTTTCGTATAAGTTTCGAAAATATAATCACCGAGATATTTTATCCATCATTGTAATATTATAAACGCGAAAGTTTGTACACATGATTTTATGTATGTAAGTATATCTATACTTACATACATACATCCATGAGATCCACGAGCGTCAAACATACATCCAAACATCTGTTTGGATATATGTTTGACGCTTTTTAACAGAAAACCTACTGGATGGATTTTAATAAAACTTTACAATAATGCTTAGACTATACAATATAGCTTTAAAGATCAGAATGACACAAAGGCTATAAATTACAAAGATATTGTATGAATTGTCCAAAACATGCGAATCTACAAAAAAGCTCGCGACAGCATATAGCTATATTTCATGTTTAAACCATTAACGCCAAAATAGTGAACCATTATGGCCGTCGGTACTGCCCGTACGACTCCTGCTGGGGGAAGGGAATTAATAATTAAAGATTTTAGACTTAAGTCTTCGTGTTTTAATAACATTATAATCTATTTATAACGGGTACGTACCACGATAAATACCAACAAACGAAAGCACGAAATATCGATGTCATAATTAATTATGTACTCGTTATACATAGATTATAAGGGAAATAATATATCAGTAAGGTGTGAATTATGATAAGGTAAGTGAATTTGGCCCAGAAGGATAACTTAAGTAAATCATCTTTTTAGGGTATGCTGGTATTAGTAACATATTTTGATTCTGTAAGTTTCAGGTCTCTATAAAATATGATTTTTAAATAATACGAAAACTATAAATAAATTGTGAACCGGTTGATTTGAATTTTGAGTGTTTCAAGAACTGATGGTAGCTTTAAGGAAAAATGATTAAGAACTACATGGTTATTTCAAGTCTCGACAAAAAATAATTTTTTCTTTAAATTCCATCAATCGATTTTTTTTTTATCTATTTTAGTTTTTTTCGATTAACTCAAAAACGGTAATATAAACGATTTCTCAATCCAGAGATCACGCTAAACGGATTCTTAATATAACAAGTTGGCCATATTTACTTGCTGTGGGTACCCTTCATCGTCGGAGTCGGGAATGTGGACGCCCTTTCTCATCGCCTCTTGCACCTGTGAATAATTGTTACCAGTCGATATTATATACTACACTAGTGTTGAAACGGGAAATAGTGGAAAGACAAAATAATATTTTTAATAAAGAAGAGCCTTCATCACGTGCAGTATAAAAAAAATAAACCTATTCTAGTGTAAACCTTCTTTAAACTTTTCGGTATTTGCTCGACGAGTCGGTTCACTTAAGTGTCCGTCCTGAGACTATCAGGAAAAACGACATTCAGTTTTTTCTACTCCTTTACCCCATGATATATTGATGATGTGATTTTTTTATATACTGCAGTGGCTCATTAATCTAAAGTAAGTTTAACCACTGACGGTATTTCGCGCTACTCTTGCCAGTTGACACTTTTTTCGTTAAGCTTACTTTAATTTCCGTGAAACGTACTCGCTTAAACGCGAGCGGCTCCAAAGAGTATTTGTATTTTCTTAATTTAATGCTTTGGATGTTTTCTGTGATCTGTGTTTAATCTTGAACAGGGGTAGTGACAGCAGCTGATGGAATACCGAGGTTGCATACCCGTTGTGTATCTGACCAGTTATCGGGCAGATGAAAAGCAGGATCCACCCCACGGACGCAAAATCTCTAACATATACATATAAAAGTCGATGAAATAAATAAAGAAATATTATATTGTTTTAACATTAAAGTAATTAATCACCGTACTTATTACAGAATTGTTTCCGGAATGAAAATCCGTCGCCTGTGTAACGTGAAAGTTTATTATCGGTTTGCGCTAAACGTATCCCGAAGTTATTTTGCATGTGCGATAGCGTGTGTTGCAGTTTGAAAGAAACTCATGAATTATGGCACCCTGCTTGCCCGTCGAAGATTATGAATAACTGGATACGCTGGAAAATGCTTTAAAAATTTAATCTGTAAAAAATTATGAAAACATACCCTTGGCCTGGTAAGCCTCCAACATCGTATTTATTTTCTCTTTGCAACTTCTCTCTGACTATAAATGTCTGGAAGAGCTGTTAAAAGGTTTTAAAAAATGATCTATATATAATATGATCATACCTTAAGGTCAAATTCTTGTCAAATTGTAAATTAGAAATAAGACTTGGGGTGCCAATATCATATTTTTGCTTGCAACTGAGCATGAATCTTGTTCTGAGATCAGTAAGAACGGGGGTAGAACCAAGCACCTCAAAGTTATCAGTCTACCATTCCACCCGCTGCACTGTTGTAAAGAACCTGAGAGCTTATAAATTTCCTGTACTTAATTTTTTTTTCGATTACCGTCAGAAATCGAGAACTTTGAATTCAAATTAGCTCGATATTCGAAAATCCACAAAATCAACGAACAACATCATCGTTAATTGCATCGTTCTTAAGTGATCATTGAGAACAAACAAAACTTGCGAATTTTTACGTCTATGCAATACAGTTTTATATAAAGAATCCTTGAGTCTTTCAAGAAAATAAATTAAGAGGATCCTGCAAAAATTAATTAATGTATGTCTCTCCTACTTTGAAAATATAAAAATATTTGTGCGATTTATTTATGTTTATAAAAATTTTTTTGTTTATTCATAAGAAGAAAATGTTCTAATCTGTTTAAGAGAATAGGGCATAGAACATATCTAATTAATAAATATGTATATCCAAAAATAACTTGTTATAATTGTAATAGGTACCATATACGGTCGCCGTGACCACGCTTGAACACAATCTATAGAGTAAAATGTATACATGTGCGTATAAATCATTTGGCATTGGTGTGCGTGAGTTTATATACTGATAAAGCATATTTCATGAAAATAATAGCATTCGGTCACCCTCCTCTATATAAACTATAGTAGTGCCAAATTTCATACTCCTCCATCTGCGCAATAACATGGTCTATTTACCGTCACAAATATAATTAGGGTTCCGCACTAAAACCTGCAAAATTGAACAAAATAATCACCGAATACACCCGGACAAAGTTGTAGGCTGCAACTAGTATTTTAAAATGATAATGGTCAAATTTCGAACACTAGAAGTGGACGACCTGTAATTCCCGCTATTACACCAGATAGGCTTTCAGAGTCGTTTTGTAGGACATCAACACAGAATCCATTTCTCAGAGAACAGTAGCGTTCATTTCGTACGTAATGACTACCGTTTTCCTGCAGATTTGCTCACGTATGCCGGACAGAAATTGGTGGGTATGCAACTTAAGGGTAAGTGCACACGCACGACTTTTTCGAGACACTCAACAGCGTACATAAGTTAAAATTTTACAATAAAATAGATGCGTTTATTGCATAATATGTACGGAATATGTATGGAATCACAAATTACGTCAACTTGTCAATGTACTGTTATCTCTGTTATCTCTGTCTATATATAGGAAGGGTGAGAATACGCATATCCAAAAGAGATACAGAAGGTATGACGCTAAAAGTCTAACGTACCAGTTAGGGTATGTTCCGATATACGCTGCTCGCACTGGTGATAAAAACGTTCCGTTATACACTGCCAGTGTACTGCCGCCTCAGTAACATTAATCGGAACTCACTTTTTTACGTGCCTTCCGAAACATCGAGGAAATAAGATATTTGAAAACTAGTGTTACAATGAGTCACCCATCTATAACCCGGTCGCGGTAAGAGCTACTTAACTTAGCGAAAGACTCAAATGCCGGTCACTGATTAGGCTACGACCTCCTCACAGTAAGATAAACAGCTAACACACATAATTAAAGATTCACTCCGGCAGAGCTCAATCCATTAAAGCTATTTCGAGTATGATAAGTAAGCTCCTGTTGTAGTATTCATTTGATTGTAACACAGCTGGTGACAGCTGCATTCCCATTTCACGTACTAACGTTATGTTCCATCCGAAACTTGCAATTTAAACTTTATATAATTAGAAGCGAATTTCTCGTCGTACATCTGTTTTACGATCTTCTTTTTCCACCCTTTTTACTCGTAATTATGGGTTGATGTGACGTCGATAGTCCCAAAACAAGAAAGGGTCGTACTGATTTTTTTTTTATGTTACAAGGAGCAAACGAGCAGGCAGCAGGCAACTAAATGCCCTCTGGCGCCCATGAATCTCTGCACGACCCGGAGGCAAGCAGATGCGTTGCCGGCCTTTAATGTCTCACAAACCGAAGGAAACGCGACAATAATAATACCATCACTTGACGTGACAGCATTGCCGCCACTTCACGTCGATGTTATGTGAGAAAGAGGTACTGGTATCCGGACGCGCCAGCCCAATTCAGCTACAAGCATGACGCTATCTCTATTAAGAAAGACAGGAGTAAGGGAAAGCGATTAAGTAAAAGGATATAAAGGTAGACAGGGAGGAGATAAAAGATGCGGATACTACTGTCACGGACGGTATAGGGGGAGTGACAATAGCAGTAAGGGTAATCCGGGGTCGCGTACCCGTAGTGGATCTGATCAGTTATCGGACAGATAAAGGAAGATCCACCCCCTGGGGATTCCTTGGCTGGAGTCTCAAATACTTTACTTCAAAAAGAATTCTTTGCATTGTTTAGTTTTTCAACTAGATGGGTGTGGTAGATGTCGTGCGGCGAAGTCAGGACATCGGCGTTCCTCTTCAGATTGTGCTGTAACTGCAGGTTGTCCCTCATGAAGGAGTTGGGTAGCCTAATACCCATTAGAGGCAAACGTTCTTCTAGTTGGCCTTGATATGTACCTCGAAGTTTAGAGAATCTAAAAATGTAATATTTCATAAATATTTTTCATAAGTTTAAATAAATTGCTTCACACCCTAAAGCCAATATTCAAATAATAAGTCTGTGGAAAGACCCACCAACGTGGAAAAGTATAAGGCGAGGAATGATAGGTGGGAACGTAGGTCGATATGTATATATAGCGATCATAAGTAGAAACTTGGCCAGCGTGAGTTAGTTTGTATGGGAATTTTCAGCCTTTGTACTGCGGTCGTCGTCATCCGTACAGCGCCATCTAGTTTTGCTTTGGTGGAACCTTTCCACGGCGTGGCTGCTACAAGTCATTTTCAATTCACATTCGTGTGACGTTTATAGAAACCAAAATATACTACTAAAGGTAAGGTAATAATAATTAATTAAATATGATCATGCACAACACTTAATGTACTTACGTTACGTTACGTTACGTTAATCAAATTTACCTACCTTGACCCATGATCTCCCATAACAATCAGCAATGTGTTCTCTAATCGATCCTGGAACTCTAGTAGGAACTGAGCAAAATCATCATCAGCTGTGGTGATCATATTGAAGTCATCATGGCTGATGTCCACCATGAAGGTGAAACAAAATTTATTGCCATCCAAGTTAAAAAACTAAAATATGTATTAAGAAAGAATTAAAAAATAGGAAGTAGCGAGAACGAGCAGAGAGAATTTTGAAGTGCAAATCTGCCGTTTTGGTATTATTTTCGGTTAAATGACACTTTACCAAAAAAACACAAATTCTTTAAAATAAATAATATTGTTATGTCGTGATAGAACAGTACCCTTTCCAATGGTAAAGACAAAATTTATTAATATTCAATGGTCTAAATATTTCTGTTTTTAAAGGATTTAAGTTTATGTTAGCTATTTTAATGTATACTTTCGTATATTTGACTTGCGGAAAAAAATATATAAATGTATCATGGAGTAAGCAGTTTAGGATTGAAATCTAGGCATAAAATCTGACCCTGCCGGTTAATCGTTGTGGCCACTTTTAGCTCTAGCTTTAAAAAAAAATCAATTATTCTTAATAACACAATATGTAATCAAAAACTGAGCGGAGCTGACCTGATCTGTAATATTAAGCATAAGTCTATACTGTGGCGTGTCGCCGACGCAGTATCTCCGATCCTTGTAGTGCCACTTCCTGCCGTGCTGAGTCTCTTCGAGAAGAACTGCCTGGAGGTAGTGATCAGCCGGCTGTCGGCTGAAGCCGTTGAAGCGATGCTGAAATGTCCCTATCCAGGGCGAGTCTTCAAAGTAAGCTGTACGATATCTAATAAGGAAAATTAAGAAATAGTTTATATAGTAGAAAAATCCAAAGTGCACGCCTCTTATTTCCTAAATATTACAAGCCATCAGCTATGCAGGCCGCCATTGGCGTTAAGTACCATCTCTTCAATACTTAACATTGTTATATTTTCTTGCTATCCTTATCACAGATCGCTCTATAACTTTAATTGGTCAACAGTCGGCTCTGCATTTCCTTGCGCACCTAACACCAAATATAATTTATTAAAAAGACAATAATAATACACTTGCCCCAAGTTCTTCAACTTATCAAAGATCAATACGGAAGGATCAAATGTAACTCTGTTCTTTATTCCTCTCCTTGCATCAGGTAATTCAAGCTCTGTATGTCCCGTTAGGAGAGGAATCAAGGAAGGAGGTGTACCATCCCCCAAAATATTGTAACTGCAAGCAGGTAGCGAAAAAATTCATTAAAAGCATGAATTACTTTGCTTAAATGAAATGCAATTATAAAAGAGATAAAATATGTACAGCCGTGTACAATTCACAAATATATGAAAAAAAATACTAGAAAATATCTTACCCATTTAAAACTATAGCGTCCAATGTTTGAGTAAGCACTTTGTAGCTCTTGGGCATGCGTCGTATAAATCCGTTCTTAGACGTGGAATCAAATCCAATAATTAGGACGTTGATGGGATCTCCTCCCGAGTAAAGCTTACGATGCACGGATGAACGGAATCCGAGAGCATGCCCGGCCCATCTTGTTTTATGTTTACTTTTAAACGAAAAGAAAACGCGATTTTAACGAAAAGTTCTAGGTTATACACATAGATTTAATGTATGAGTACATTGGACTTGTTATCTTTTAATAAACCAATTCCTTTTAATGAATAATAATTAATAACCTTTGACAGGATCAAAAAACATAGTAAAAAATCAACTACATATCAAACATAGTTTTGCTTTTTAGTGATTCGGCTGGGGAAAACGCAAAATATTTTTAAAATACCGGCAATAGGAAATATGGTGACTTATTAAAAGCAATGAATCGTGAAAACAGTTCGTAAAGAATGTCAATGAATGCTTAACAATGTTTGTGAATGGTTATAAATAAACTTAAAAAAATGTGTACTACAGGTCCATATTCACCTCTTCGCATGTCTTCCCGTGCATACAACTTTCACGTGGTCGCTCATTTTCAGGTCATATATATCCGCCCCGTAGACAAAGACGGGTGTGTTTAAAGCGTATTTTGAATCACTCTCATATAAAATGTCACTATACCTACACATGACAAATTCTGTTGTGTTTAATATCTCCGGTATCACACTGCATTTCGAATACTGGAATGTAAGCTTGACTAAGAGAACTTGGGTATGTAACCGTCAAATCTCGGCGTTGGCACATATTTAGCGTCGTGGATAGTGATAAAAAATGGTTGCGTTTTTAAATCGCTGTCGTGTGAACACAAACTTGGGAGTTCATGTGTACTATTTGAACGCTTTTTTAAAGCACGTTAAAAAAGTTTTCGTGCGAATGAGGGTTAAGACTCCACCTTGCTTTAGATAGTCCTGTATTGTATAGAAATTGTGGTTACCGCAAAGGTGGTTAGGGTTAGCCATTGTTTCATTGTGCAACCAACGTCTTCGACACCTCTTTAAGATTATTTGTTCTTACGCTCGTGTAACTTAACGATCCTTGTAAGTTAAAACAACACAACGAAGCTCTGGTTCGGTTTAAAAAGGAAATAAAGAAGAAATTGCAATTTAGCAATAGGCCTGTCGATTGTACCAATTATAGTCCAAGAGCCGGTAACATTTACGGTTCTCCTATTAATAAAATAATATTTCTTTGCAATCTGAACTTGCCTAAAACACTTTCCCAAAAAATGTGTTATGAACTCACCGGCTATTAGTTCTTATAAGTGTATTTAGATTAGTGTTAGAAGTTCTCTAAAATGTTTCATCGAATATTTGTTTTTATGTGGCAGTAATGTAGATGTTCTGTCTGTTGTAGTAATTTTTGTTCTAATCATATTTTTCTTTTTTTTTCTTAATACTGCTCCTGTACGTATATAATTTATTTTAAGTAGACACTTTACTGGTATAGGCATACACCATATAATATTAGACTCTAAGTGTAATTTGTTCGATATGTGGAGGTTCTGAGGCAGCTGTACAGCACGACGACGATGCAAGTCCGACTGCATACGTTTACTGAACCCATACATACCAAGAGAGGAGTGCGACAGAGGGACACGATTTCACCCAAGCTCTTTACAGCCGTCCTAGAAGACGTAATAAAGAAGCTTGCATAGGGTAATATGGGTATCAATGTCAATGGGGTGTACCTGTCGCATCTCAGATTTGCAGACGACTTAGTACTGTTCGCTGAAAACCCTACTGATTTTACCCTTTAGTGCGTGCTACAGGAAATCTATAATGCTTCTCTAGAGGTGGGCCTTAGGATGACTAGGGTTAAACGCCTATACTAAATAATTAATATATAGCCATGGAGACTACATAAAGGAGTACCATCTCTTTATATTAATAATGTCCCTCGAATTACGGAAATAAGGAGGCGCCACATCAGCATCATGTAAATTTTTAAAGGTTATTGTTGGTTAACTCATTGCTACCTTCATACCATGCCGCTGGAAGGTTATTGGTAAATTCTCCTACTATTGTTACACTCATGCCAAACCATTTGTATACACCTACGCCATTCTGGAAGGTTTTTGAACTAATATATTAGTTGTGATGTTGGACGGTCGAGCTTTCGAGCTCCCGATCCCGGTGTTAATTGATGCCTTGACGGTTGTCTGCTGGAACAAAGAACAGTGCTCACCAAGATTCGAATCCACTAGATATGACATACATGGATATGACCCTATCAGACTGACGCCTTCATGGCATTTGTTCTTTATACAGCCCTGTCACGCCTACGGATTCCCGTCAATGTTGAGTCTCGTAGGCAAAACAGAACACCGGGCAGCTACGGCTGCCCCTAAGACACTGGGCCTTGCAAGGAGGTTTTCCTCGAGTCCCGTACCCTTTGCAGCCTTTAGGTTCAAGAAGAACTCTATGATGATGTTGGACACGTTTTCAATTTTTTTTCCGTACGAGATTATATTTTCCATAGTTACTCCTTCTTGTATTCTCCATAATATGGCGTTACTGGCTCAGGGTGTGCAAGGTCGTTGACTTCAAGGATCTCAAATTACAAACGGACAGACGCCCGGCACCGGTTCTGGATCCACCAAATCGTCGACCGTGACATGTGGAACAATAGCTGTCGCTAACGTTTGCTTGTTTCATACTAGTATTCACTATATACATCCACGTAGAGTGCGAACAGTCTAAAAATGCACGCTTCATCCAAAGTATTCCTTTCTACATGCAAAATAGCGTGTAGACGCAAAAACACGTAAACTCCTCAATATCGTTGGATTACGGTGCGTGGTTAAGTTTGTTAGAATTTTTAACTATTCAAACATTGGACCTGCCAGTTCGCGCACATATGAAAACTCCAATATGCGTCGTCAACCGTATAAATATATTATCTAACTGTGAAAAAATACTGCTTATATATAAATAAATAGATATTTTTCTTAATAAATATGTAAGTTTTTTTTTTAATATCAAAAATTTTGTAAATTGGTATTTTTGACTCTTCAGAGTCAAAAGGTTTCCAACTCCTGGCCTATGTTCGTCGGATACATAGGGATAATGTAGGATTATAGTGAACGAATTTTTTAGTTCGGCCCAGTATTTTCAGAGCTTATTCAATGCAAACAAACAATCAAATCTTTCCTCTTTATGATATTAGTTGAGATGACGTAAACTCAAGAGGAGAATTATAAAAACAAGATATTATACTATTAAACGAAAAGTATTTTATAAGTAGGATTCCTTTATTCTTAGGGAGAGATTTTATAATCCTTGAATAATTTATTGTATTTATTGGTTGTCATGTTAAGTGTGTGTAAAGAGCGACTTCTTCTACTCGGCCTTTATAATATCAGAACCAGACATAGCTTCATTTGAATGATCATTTCAATGATCATGTAGAGGGGCCGGAAACTGTGTAGCTGCGCAAACTTTTGTAGAACGTTGTAGTCTTCAAGAACAAAAATATACAAACACTTTGAGCTATGTGTGGCTCCGGAATAACAGATTTACATTAAAAATATAATAAAATTGTTGACGTCACCTGATCATGCAAAACGTCATGCACGCTGTCCAACGTAGTTAAAAATTCTGTTAAATTAGTCCCTAAGCACTTAAACGCCCTCTCAAGTCGACAGTTGTGAGAGAAAGCGGTCAATATTAAATATTCTCCTAGTTTTGCCATAAAGTCCTTTGTGGATACACCTGAAACAAATAAAATGCGTTAAGATTTTTTGTTTAATAATTTTTAAGTATTACCCTGTCATCTTTTCAGATATTTAGTCCTTTCGGAGTCCGGTTCAGAGAAAACACAGTGGTGGAATAGTAATACCAGTTCAACAACAGGTGAGGTTGCTACTCATCAGTTGTTTAAGTGTTCTTGATCATCATCATCATCATTTCAGCCTGGGTGCGTCCACTGCTGAACGTAGGCTTCTTCCATCAATTTCCACGAATGGCGGTGTTGCGCCGCTTGTATCCAACGGCTTCCTACGACCCGCGCCAAATCATCAGTCCACCGGATAGGAGGCCGTTCTGTCTTTCTTTTCCCAAGCGTGGTCGCCACTGTTTTTGATATTATTAAATTATGCTCCCGAAAAAAAGTTAAAATTTGTGTGTTTTGTAACCGTCCATGACTATTTCCCACTGAGCTAGTCGTTGATACCGATAGTGGAAAATACTTTTCATGTCAAAGTAGGCACACACGATTTAACCCCATATTAAAAAAATATCAAAACTAATTTTGGCAAAAAATATTTATTTACTTGTAATATACATTGTCATATCTGACTTTTTAGTCTGTGGTAACAAGGTAACTTTGTTCTCGCATAAATCAAGATAGGGCGAGTCACGCGCAAAGTTTTGTATAGTTTCGTATTGCACGACCATCTACTAACTTTGGATATTTGCTATTTGTAAAGTACAATCTGAAATGTTTTGTATGACGTCATATTAATGGGACCTTCACATGCTAATACAATTGTGTGTGTGCGCCTAGAGTGGGTGGATTCTAGAATAGCTACTGATATGCGAATTCAATGGTTTTGGTGCATCTTCAATATTTTTATTTTATCTGAGATTTACATTTCGTTAATCGCTATCGATTGGCTTTAATTTCTATCGAGAACTTATATTGAAAAGGGCCTTTTTGTAGTAAACAAGGGTGTCTGATTGAAGCGTTATCCCGGTCTAGTACCATAGTCCGCTCATATTGCGGAGGATGTGGCTGTGGGGCGAGTTAACATGACCGACTATCACTGATGTCATTTCCGAAACCCCCTTTTTTTTTTTCTTATGTTACAAGGGGGCAGACGAGCAGACAGCAGGCACCGAAGTGCTTACCGACGCCCATGGACATCTGCACGACCAACAGAAATGGGTATTAGTTATGGGTGAAAGGGCCACAATGTAATTACAAAAGTCTTAGGTTTCTGACATTTTGATTAAATTTATCTACCCTCGACCGTAATGTTTCTAAAGGTTTGCGGTGAGGAATGATATCAGGACTTTTATTACTAACTTTTACCCGCGAATTCGTCTATGTTTAATATATTCTTCTTCTTCTTATCGATTCAATGACGAACTTCATAAAATTAGTAGTTATACAGTAGCGGCCCAGAAAGTGTTATATCTTCTTCTATTTCCCAGCGGTATCCTGGTTAAGTAAGAGGGTCCGCTTAGATTGCAGAGGATGTGGCTGTAGGGCGAGTTAAGATGATCGATTGCCATCTGACGTCATCCTCGGAACGCCCACGATCTCTACAACCTTACGACTAATCATCCATCGGGTCCCACTGTTTTACACGTCTTCCGAAATAATGAGGAAGTCGAATATCAAATATAAACCAGTGTTACAATGGGTCACCCATCGATCACCCAGTCGCCGCAAGAGCTACTTAACCTACCGATCGTCTCAAATGCCGACCACTGATTAGGCCACGACCTCCCATCACTCTGCCACTATAAAAAATTTAAATAATTTCTATAAGGCTGTAACGGAATGGGCACTTGTCGACTTCCTGATAATATAAAATGTAAGCTCTCTAAACTGAACATCGCCGATTGTAAAAAAAAAACAAACCAAAGAATAGATGGATGGATGTTATAGAAGGGATTTGACTGCCAGCAATGATTCTCTCGACGACATATGGCAGGCAGCCTTCGGTACGAATCTTATAAAAATCATCGCGGCAGCGATATTCGTAACACAGGGCAACCTCGATTTAACAAATCGGAGTGGAATAAGTCATTCGTTGCACTGAGGTTTGTTATGTTGAGGTTAAGTTGGTTTAAAATTCGTTATAAAGAGGTAAAAGAATAGTTTCACGAACAAAAGCATGTCGAAACATGTCGCGACATGAATCACATACTATAAGATTAAGAGTTATATATTGGTGGGAACCCCCTAAGTCTTTGTACTTTTTATACTTAAATGTGAAATTGTTAAATCCTTTGGAGGCTCAATCTTCAGGCAATCTAGCTATTTCAAAAAATCCTTTCCTAGCGGATGTCTACTAACTTATAAACAACCTGTTTGCCAAATTACAACATTGTACGTCCCGTGGTTGTCGAAATTATTTAATTAAGTGACCCATCGATTTTATAATCACTATAGAGATCGCCGGCTGGTCGTAATTCTCCCATAAACCTTTTTGCGTGCAACGACATAATATATTGTTCTCACAAAAAAATAGAATTTGACAATTAATATGACATACGGTTGTCACGATTACGCTTTGACATCATCCTGTCCATGTGTGTGTAAATGGTGTAAATCGTTTGGCATTGGTGTGCGTGCCGTTTTATTTTAATAATTTAATATATTATTATTGCATATTATAAAAAAAATATTAGCATTCGCTGACTTTACTCTATATGAACTAAAATTGTGTGAAATTTAATATTCCTCGGTCCGCGCAATTTTTGAAATGGTACCTTAAATTTTGTTATAATATATATATAGAGATGTGGGTAAGTTAATACTCAAGTTAACAGTTATTTAAATGTGTGAGTGCCCCGTTAGCGCAGTTGGCAGTGACCCTGCTTTCCGCTCCGGGCCGTGGGCTCAAATCCCGCCTCGAGTTTGGGTGTATTAGCATAGATGTATTCTGAGAATGCAACCGTTTGTAGTGATAAAATGAAAAAAAATCCGCCAGTTTTTATAATCAATAAAATGATTTTTTTTTCGATAGTGATAGCATGAGTATTGATATTTGTGTAAATACATTTAAAGAAGTGTGACTTTCACCGAGTAGGCAGATTTCGCGGCGATTTAACTTTCAAATTCTTTATTTTTTTTCTGATATTTGGTAGTTTCTTAGGAGGCATGCAGTACACACAAAAAAGGCTCTGTTTATGGTTCGACGGTCGACGCGCTGGCCCGGCTCAAGGGCCAGGTGCGGGAGGCCGTGGAGGCGGGGGAAGGAGTGTTGGCTCCAGCACAGACTTGAGCGCTCGCAGACCAAAGTCGTAGTGAGATTGGTTCGACAGTTGTTCATCGCACAGTCTGTAATAAAACATCAGTGTATCTGAGATAGGGTCAAATCTAAGCTTAAAGATAAGTCTCATTATAAACATCTTTTTAATTTATTATATGGTGGAAACAATTTCAAAAATTTGCTTGACACTCCAAGAGAATCATACTTTAAGAACGGAACGATCTTGCAGGTTGGTTCATTGCTATTTAGGAAGAGGTTAGTGATTGAACAAACATGGAATTTTTTTATTTGACTTTGGGAAATCTTACTTGAAGAAGGGAACAATCTTGCAGGCCAGCTTCTCGGCCGTCCGGAAGCCCTGGCTGAACAGCATGACCTCGGCGATGAGCTGGCGGTCGGGGGTGGTCATGGCGAGGCTGCGGAACAGCTTCTTCAGGTTGTCGGGCAGGTTGGAGCGGCCGGCGTACCCGGGGTTCATAGTGATGAAGATCGCCATGTCCTGGCTCACCCGAACTTGTTTGCCCACCAGCTCCACAGTGATAGATTTGCCTGTGGAACGAAGAATAATGTAAGTCAGAAATGAGAAAACTATTATTTTTTTTAGCAACCGTAGCAGTTCGCCAGGCGACATGTGGCCTGGCAAACTGGTCGGAGATGTCCGTCGACCGTACTACATGGGGGGATTGGAAGAGGTTTCTCTTAGCAGTGGGACACAGATGGCTGATAATAAATAAATACTAGAAATATCGTAAACTTAAAAATGTTACAAATGTATTAGGGTAGTGGGGTTTTCAAGAACAAACTCTGCTTAGCTATCATGCTAGAGGTAATAAAAAATATATATAATCCATGACTTTCTAGAGGGCCTGCATCGAAGTTGATGATGCACATTATATGTTGCATACACAATATAGGAAGATTAATTTATAATACGACATACCAGTATTGTCACCCTCTTGATGGCTCTTGAGCGCTTCTTGAATCGTCTGTACTTGCTGCGAGACCGCGGAAAGCATTCTTTCTTCGAGACGCAGATGCGTTGCCGGCCTTTGAGAAATGAGTATGCTCTTTTATTGAAGGTCCCTAAGTCGTATCCGTTCGGAAATAGCGAAGCTGGCAACTGATTCCACAGTGAAATTGTGCGAAGAAAAAAGTTTCTAGTAAAGTGCACAGTTGTGGACTTTAGGACATCGAGGTGATGAGGGTGAAATTTCAAATTTTGGCGGAATGTCCTGCGGTGAAATTCAGCTGCCGGTATAAGTCCGAACTATTCATCCGACTTATTTAATAATTTACTTATCTTTAAAACACGATAGTTACCATCAATGTTTTGTTTTAACTCGTCGCATAGCTACGCTACGATAAAATGATAGATTTATATATTTTTAAATAGCTCCCGGTCAACTATTCCGCCCAAAATCAATACTGAAGAAGACGAACTCCTTCACCCTCACTCGCGGTCTGGTTACGCCTGGAAGCCCACAAACTCCCATAGCCTTGCAACCATCGGTGTACACCACCGTCACCGGCGCAGAAACCAGGTAATGTTTTGGCGGAGCTACCCTTAAATAATAGAATATCACAATGGTTAGAGGACAGGGCCAGCGCAGATAAACTTCTTGGTAGTTTTTAAAATCAATGTGGGTATTTACATCTTCTTAAATAACACTCTTCCCGTCGCCGGTTACGTATCCAAACAATTCATATTCAAATTTAGGACAAGTAACTTACTTGGCAACGGTTCGACGACGTCGCCAAATTAGAAGCGTAGCCACGATTACTACTGGCTACTAATTTGGTAACCGCAAATATCCATGGCTACGTAGCCGGCGACGTCGCCATGGCGTCTCGGTGAGGTAGGAGCCTTAATCTTCGGTGACCAGATCCGAGTTTTCGCCTACTGAAAGATATTAGAAGCGACCCACTACCTAATTAGTTCGTAGTTAAGTCTGAATAACAACGAAATTAACACCTTATACCAGGATGTTTATTTTTTAAAATTTTATAATTATAATTTAATTATTTTATATTTTAGAATATTATTAGCTTTTTTAGTAAAAATATCAACCGATGGCGCCTGCGACAGGTAGAGGGACACGGGGAGTAAGAGTCACAAAAACATTGAATTCCCAACAATGAGGGATGACGCACATTAGAACAAGATATACTAGAATATTTACTTTCGTAAATTATATTATATTTATATGGAGTTATTTTATTATATAATTTATTTACTAAAATTGTCTATGGGATCAAAAAATTGATTGGATTTTCCCAATAATCATGAAGACAAATTGAACTAAAGTATAATAACACTTTTTTTGAATTTATAAATGTATATTTATTACTTATGAACTCGAAAGCAACTGGGTGTATTTCAGTAAACCCACATAGATTTTAAACTGCAGTAATTTTAATTTGATCTATATTGTATATCTAAAAATATAGTCTGATTTCTCTTTTAATAAGCAATGAATAAGACGTAGACGTGACGATGACGCGTTGGCTTACATACATATATGTTATATATTATTCTGCATTCACCTTCCTAGCGTTATCCTGATCTAGTCTCAGAATTCGCTTGAATTGCTGAGTATCTGTCTGTGGGGCGATTTAAAATGACCAACTGCCGTCTGTGGTCTTCCCCGGGACCTCCACAATCTCTGCTTCGTCAAATATCTCTCAATGACAGTGATCGGAACCCACTGTTTTATGTGTCAATCAAATTCTGTCAAACAGTCAATAACAATTCTAGTAAATCTTTGTAAGCTTAATGAATAGATTATTTATATCGCAATTAAATTCACATTCGTTTTTATAAGCGCTCTCTCTTAAGATCGCTCTGATAAATACGTTTCTTACGCAACTAAATTAAAAGTAAAAGATAGATAAACGTCAAAAAATTCAACGCCGTACAACCTGAACTTCATCTGTACTAGTACAAGATATATTATTATACATAATAATATTATATATAGAACAAGCAAGATGTTAAGAACATATTTCGACATGGGAATATTTTGCAACAAAATACGTAATATTTGCCTCGCTAGTATCTGTAGAAGTATACTCCTAGTAATGTAGAGTTAGTTTATATGAGCAATCTAACATTGAAAGAATGTTTCAAATCGGACCAGTAGTCCCGGAGATTAGTGCGTTCAAACAATCAAACTATTCGGCTTTATATATTAGTATAAATCGAATGAGATATAAATTTATAAAAGTAAGGAAATATTCATATCAATGTCGAACTTATTACAGTTACACATTAACGATCTTAACATACAATGAGATCAAAGAAATTTAGAAAAATAATCATTCTTTCTTCGTTTTTCTTATTTTACTTGTTTCTTCTTTTATTTCGTTTTTCTTGTCAGGCTATAATTTATATAATTTCAATATATATTTATAGTTTTTTTTTTTTCAGAAAATAAAGAGATATTACTGGGTTTATTTCATTTACATATAACAGCTTTAATATTTCCTTGTGGCTTAAATGAAACCATCACTGGATGCAGGTTCTTATGAATGCATATAAAGAAAACCATTTCCTTTAACATACGCTGGTTTTTCAAAATTTTCTGTTACCCCTGTAAGAAAAAAAATCATTTAAAGAGTTAGAAATTTTTAATTATTCTATGGATTCATCGTGCGGGTCCATGACGGGTGCATTGGGAGATACTCAAGCAGTGCTTGGGATTTTCGAACAAGGTCTAAGCTGAAGAGGATTCTTTTATTAAGACTGGCTTAAACTGTCAATAAAGAGGCTAGGAAAGCGGAGCATTATTCGTCCAGCAACTAGATTGTCGACGACATAATATTTTTCGAAGGTCGAAACTGGTCGAGATTAGCTTAACATCGTAAAGAATAAAATAAAACACCGTAAAGAAGAATAGTAGTACAAACAGGGAGAGGCTTATACCCTGCAATGGGAGCGAAATGGCCGTGGATGGTGATGATGAAACTGGCAACGTTCCTTCTCCTGCTTAGCAAAATTTTTTACCATCCATCTACATAAACTTTGTAAAGGAAAACTTACGCCATCTTTAAGTAAGTTCTGGAGGGACCTCGCTGTATTTGTTTCGCTTCTGCTGCTATGTAACCGTTTTTTGTCAGCTCATTAAAATGCTTCCAAAGGGTCTGTAGATAAATTGGACCCGGTAGACGGCGCTGCTGTCGATATGTAACCTAAATTAATTATGTTTCTCGTTATAACTCAAAAAGGACTAGGCCTATTTGACTCATGTTTGTTTTGTTTTATTCGCATTCGAAATGAAGACAGAACTGCGGCGTTGGGGTTTGAACCGGGTACCTTTCGGATTCCAGTCCAACCCTTCCGCCAATTAGCTATTGAGTCTCTCAACTTTGACAGACCCGTTGGCACAGTGGGTTCGAGTCCCACCTCATGGGCGTATTATCTATACGTATGTATTATATATTTCTACAAAAAAATTTTTTTTGTATAACAGGCGTCTGTTACCGATAACCGTCTGCCTTAGGAACAGACGTCCGTATGTCGTACAGTCCTATATATTTATTTATTATTTATCTGAAGTTTTACATATGTGACTACTCTGTACTTTATTTTGTTTATATGGCTAGGGCAGCTGTTTTAAAGCCCATTACGGTCTCATATTACATATCCGTCCCCATAAGCCGGCGGCCATCACTAAAAACTAATAGACCATATTCGGGGTTGCACTTCATTGGCTTACCCGATCTGACCTCCCAAAACGTATTGACACCACTCGAAGTTCAATACACAAGTGGTCAAATACCCTAATTGGATAATCAACTATTAGTGGACACCCGACCTTGTTAGCTAAACTCATTACGTTCTAATGTGATTAATTTCTCATACGCATTTCATATGTAATAAGGTAGGAGATTTTTTTTTATCGTGAGAGAGTGACTGACAGAGGATTTTTTTTATGAATCCTTAACTACAAAGAGGAAGATAATTCTTAAAGAAATTACAATGCTATAACCCGAATGCAACCATTACAAACAAACTTTGTATGACCTTTTTAATTAGAGGTAGCGCCATGATTGTAGCCGAATTGGGCCGGCACGTCCGGATATTAGTACCTCTTTCTTACATAAGATCGGCGTGAAGTGGCGGCAATGCTGTCACGTCAAATGATGGTATTGTTGTCGCGTTTTATATTGTATAGATATAAGAAAAAAAATATTTACATATATACATACAAATAAGATTTACAAAAGAGAATCTGAGGTGGACTTACATAGTCTGTAAGCTGTAATAGCATATAAGACGAGAGCTTGGAGCTGAGATATAAAATAAAATTAAGTAAACAAGAAACACAAAGTAAAAAAAGGCACGGACGCTTCAGTCTGTGGATGCAGTTTCTTAAAAAAAAAAATAAAAAAAAAACATCCATGCGTACAAACTTTCCCGCTTATATTATCCCTCTATTAGTAGAATTGTTTGAAATTCGAAATTATTTTAAATCTAAATTGACTTATAGAAATATATAAAACCTTTGACATTTAATATTAAATAATAAACATGAATTGATAATAATATAATTTGGTAAGACATAAAATTAAAATAATTTCGAAAAATATCTTTACAAACGCCCTAACGGGGTAATATGTAAAATTAAATTGTAAAGAGGTTTAAGTTTTGTTACGAAATATCATATCCGGTAGTCAGAGATGGGGAAGAGTTTGAATTCGAATTGTTAATTATTGATTGATAGAAAGAGCACCGAAATTTTGAATAAAAATTGTGATAAATTTATGAATTTTATAATTTTTCTGTTACTTTTGTACTATGGACAAGGCCCGAAAAGCAGCTATAAGCCGAGTGCACGATCTTTTCATTGGCATGCAAATTTTTTGCGTGTTCTGTATCCGACTATTATTATGAATATTATATTCATAATAATAGGCGGCCTTTGGGAAGCCGGTATAAAATCGGCAAAACACCATCTATACCGAGCTATCGGTAATCGAGTCCTTACGTTTGAGGAACTCACCACAATCTTTTGTAAAATCGAAGCGGTAATGAACTCACGTCCTTTACGTCCGTTATCTAACAATCCAAACGAATTTGAGGTTTTAACTGCAGGGCATTTTTAATAGGACAAAATCCTTTAACTGTTCCGGAATACGATATTGAGGACGTTCCTCTGAGTCGATTGTCTCGATGGCAAGCTGTCCAAAAGGTGTTGTCTGACTTGTCGCTGTAACTTATTGATGACGACTTATCTGTTTTCGAAGAGCGTAAACTCGTCGTTGAAATTGGCTTAGAGAGCGTGGTTAAGTTTGAGTTTACAATAAAAACACTGCACGCACAGACAAGCGTTGCAAATAATTAATGGAAGGGCGTGCATTTTTAGACTGTAAAATCTATACATTTAAAAGTTTATAGTAAATTCAAAGATATATTCTTGGTGGTATTATACTCCTAAGTCACCGAAAGCGAGGCCCGAAAACGATGGTCGAGGCTTCCGTACGAAGGCCTGTATCGCGGTGTGCGCTGGCTCCAAGGACTTCGCCGGTTCTTGAAGCTGGAGCAAGCGATGAGGCTGTTCATGGCTGGTGGGCGAGACTGCTCCACACTGATGCCGTAGCGTCGACTGCAAATAAGCAACATTTTTACTCGATCGCGAATTTTACTGACTTATATCTACACATCAAATCAATCAATCAATCTTTAGTTTAATTAGAAAAAAAAATGTTATTTTTTTTTATTTTTTTCCATTATCGAAACTTAGCAGGTAGCAGTGATTGAAATCCCTGAAGTACCAGGTCCTAACCTCCATTTAGTCATTGACATACGTAAGTATTTTTAATGTCTGATTTAAGTTCGGTCTCCTAGTTGTATCGCACAACGCAGCGTTGTGCGGCATGCGGTGTCGGACGCAATTGGAAAATTAACGCCGAGAATGGTTTCTTGTTCCGGCTAGAGAAAGCAGTTGGGGCCACGCTACGTTGTGACGCTTATTGCAGCGTTGTGCGTTACGATCTAGAGACCAGAGCTTTGTAAGTTTTGAAGTTTAATTGAAGGACCAAAGAAAATATCACTGCAGAGTAGTGCGGTCAAGTACAGTTCAGCGGAATCCCGTACAGTGTTGGATAGAATAGTATAATACAATAGTTTCCTTCCAAAAACGAAGTAATCTTATCATTATTCATTACAAACTACCGATCACAATGTAAGTATATTCTGCTTAGAACCTATAACCGTGCGGTAATGTTGTATAAAATTTCATTGTTGCAATAAAAATCATTAATGCACAAAAACAATGCACTTTTTGACTTAAATTTACCACAGAATTTTAATGTCTCCCGTTAAGTTTCATACAAACTGTATGGACATTGGCTCAACAAGATACTGACTAAAAATAAAAATCGACAGAATAGAAACGAAAATAAAACGAATGCCGCGCCATCTATACCACTGAAATACTTGATACTTCATATTTAGTAAGAAAAGTTTCAAAAGTGGAAATATACAGCCATGTAGTTAGTTGAAAGTTATAGGTTTACGCACATTGCTGTAGTGAGTAATAAATGCACTAGTGTTAATTAATAACCTACTTTGCGCTTGGTGCAACAATCTGCTATTATAATGTACACTAAAGCAAAATATTTTACAAATTTGATAACGTATTCTACCATATGGGTATGGATATTCACCTCTTGGTCCTGGTTGTTGGTGATATATACTTGTCACCGATCAGTACGCTCTCGTCCAAGGTTCCGTCCAATTGCATCAGGTCACCAGCAGACACTGACACTTCCATCTTGTAGCGATCACACGTGCACAGGAACAGGAGTATAACCGCCATCTGTCATCAGAATATCATGATCAAATTAAAAAAAAATTCTACATTATAACAAATGTTCCGAGATAAAAAAGAACTAGTTTCGACGAGGTAGGAACTTCCTTGCAAAATGAAGAAGGTTTATAGTTTGTGTGAAGGTATTAAAAAATATACGTTCATATAAGAATAGGGCCGGTTATTTTTTAATAGTACAAGGGCTCCTTGTACCCTTTAATTAAATTTATTGAAATTTGAAAAAAATATTTATTTACTTAATATAATGAGCACTTACCACACATACGTGGAGAATGACAATAAACAGAGTTGATTTTCGGAAACCAGTCGAATCAAATAGGAGACCGGATACCGTAGGACCTATGAAGGCGCCCAGAGCAAAGGTTGACGTCCACATGCCGGAGACCAGACCGTAGGTTTCTATTGAATTCGGCAAACCACTGGATCTGTAGAGAAAAAAATACATTAACTTATCTTCCATCTCAAAAGACTATAGAGAGTTAAAACCATAGATTTAAAACTATGTACGGTTTAAGATAAGTAGTAAGAGAATATAGTAAGAGAATTGAGACGATGTAGTATGAGAATGTAGAATTACACGACTCGAAGTATATCTCCAGTCAGACTACTATAAAAAACCAAAACAAAACTATTCTATTCGAATAATGTGTTGCTCAGAAGATTTCAGTGACGTAACAGTAATCAGAAATCATTGAAATTATCTATTTAACAGATAAAATAAGATACATAAAGCTTACCAAATGTATATATTTTTATATTACGAGCGAGATGAATAGGGATTTACAAAAAGGGAAACTAAAAAATACAACAATCCGCCATGATAGCTTATACAAACGAAAAGCGAATGCGTCACGTAATATACGTGCGTTTCAATGAGCGATCACAGCGTCTTAAAACGCTCTTTCAGATATTCCATATTTGAAGACCGTGAACGTTACGGTTGCGGCGAAAACGGCGACGTGACGCTTAGTAGATCGCACTTGTAATATAAGTGATGTCATGACATCTTTGAGTGTTTTTGAGCGAATTTTCATGATTAAATTTAAAATGTCTTTTTTTTGGTATAAAAACATTAATTTCTGCAAAAATATTATATTTTTTGGCAATAGCAGACATTTTTTTGCTATAAAAACGTTAATTTCTGCAAAAAATATTACATTTTTTGGCAATAGCAGACACTTTATGAACCTATTTCAAAATTTGTCGTCATGCCTATTGTGTAGAATATAGTATTGTACATAAAAATATTAATAAATAAAATCAATATGATAGTCAATTTATTTTTAACTTTTGATAAAGAAAAAGATAAAATTTTACGATAACTGCTAATGGTTGTTTTTTTAATGTCTTTGTTGTTTTGACCTATTGTAGTATTTAAAAATGATAATTAAGACATATGTTTAATTCGTCAAATCAGTCAGATATGAAAAAAAGTCTGCATTGATTCCCAATTTATACGGTAGATGTAAAAATGTCCGTTAGTTTGTGCTTATTTCACGAAAAATAATGCAATGTTAGAATTAATTTAAAATGTGATTAATAATAAAATATATAGAACCTTCATATATTAATCCTTTTTCATATTATATCTGTGAAAATCTATATATATATATAGAGCTTATAGAGAGGAGGGTGTACGTATGCTTATATTTTTATAAAATATGCATTCAAAATATATTAAATTATTAAAATTAATTCTCACGCACACCAATGCCAAACTATTTATACACGCATGTATGCATTTTACTATAAGATTTTGTCAAAGCGACGCGACTCGACGGTAAAGATAAATACTGCAATGTCGTCTTTCAAAGAATTGATATTTTGTATATAGCTTTAAATAAAGCATATAGTTCGCAATTCTAAATATTTGTGAACGAATCTTGGCCACCAGGCGATCTCTAGCTTAAATAAATACATGAGAAAATAATGAAAAGACGTATGTATAATTCACTGTTACTATTATGTACTAAATAAAATTTAAATGTCTGTCTATATACGAAGTTATATCTAGTTATCTGTGATAAGTACAATTTAATGCGTGTAGTTTTTTTTTATATGTTTTAGAATTTAGATAAAAGTTTATTAAGGTCATCCACCGTAGACTGTCAGGGATAAAGCCATTGCCTCGTAACATTATTATAAGGTTATCGCACAAGTTTACCTCATTAAGCACTTGTTTTTTTTTACTTAAAAAGGTTATCATCATTACGACATTCTTATATTATATCGATACAAATAAATAAAATTGTAGACTTTCTTTGACCGGTACAATCTTTAGACCGATTTTTTCGATTTTGACGGAATTATCACTTGAAGAAATCTTTCGATTTTTATTCTTGAAATATTTCAATACGAAAATTCATTGAAAATGATTACAAATTAAGAATCAAATTTACTTAAAATGGCTTAAAAAATCTACACGAGTAATATAAATCTACTTAGATAGAAATAAAAATGAAGATGGAAAATTTTGATATGAATTTTATAATAGAATTTTGTTGAAAAACAGGAATTTAGGTTTTATTACCGATTTCTTTTTAAATAAAAAATATACGAACATAGCGGTGCCGAGAGCATCTGAGAACGAAGACACCAGGAGGCTGCCAATTCCAAGACCGTGAAGAACCAAGCCTGCTATAGTTACCCATAATATTCTGAAATATCACATTTAAATTGAAATTTTAATAATTCATTTGTAGTTAAATCAAATTTTCAGAATTTTTGGCAACAGATTTTTTCATTTCAAGCTAGCGGACCCGGCAGGTGCTGTCCTGAATGAAGGTTGGGTTACTTACTATTTACTGCATCCTATAATATTATTTCCGATCCCGTTCTTGTTGGACTGATATATTTTTTTAATTGTTTGTTATCCTATGTCCGACTTCCGGTTCTAAGCTACCTACCCACAGCCAAATTGGTTAAGCCGTTCTTGGGTTATAAATGGTGTAACTAACACGACTTTCTTTTATATATATCTATATAGATTTATATTAAAAATTGCAATAAAAATAATAATTGGAATGTTTATATTTAAAACTATTATGTATTAAAACAAAAATTGTCTAGGCTGGCTATGCCAGGGTTCGGCAACCTTTTCAGTCAGAAGAACCAAAAATATAAATTACAAAGTTTTTAAAGAGCCACATAAATTTTTCCTGCCAACAATAAATTGTAGTACTAAAGTTGTATAAATAAAGTTTTTTGATAAAAAAAACCTAATCTTTTTATTTATACAAAAAATATCTACTTATACATATGTAAGTAGAGTTTATAAAACAAGTAAGGGTATTATTACATAATAACATATTTTCGCATGGAACTAAAGAACACTGAAATATAATCGTAATTATTTGATATATTTTCGTAAACAAATATATATTAAACAATGACAACTATATGAATTTACGTGTTTTGAAAACTCTACTTATAAAGCTGCGAATTTGTGGATACGAAAATTTATATAGTAAATGTATCCGTAAACGAATATTATCCTGCGCCTGAATAATTGCTTTCAATATCACGAGATGTATCACTGTTATAAAGATGGCTACCTGATCGTCGGTGGCCATTGGTGGGAGTCCACAAGTTTGAAAATTAACAATATGTATTGAGGAAAAATCCACTGAGTTTGTTATTGTTTCTTCAGTTTCCGTTCATCACCTCCTCTGTGTTTCGGAAGGCATATATGACAGTGAGTCCCGATTAATGTCAGTAAGTAATATTATCCGTGAGATTGTTGAAATTGTGAGGATTCCCGGGATGACGTCAGACAGTCTGTCATCTTAACTCACCCCACAGCCACATCCTCGGGATAACAGGATAGAGCTGCACATAGAATTATTTTATCACCAGGATGAACCCTATTGAAAATTGATACGAGTCACTCATGAGGCACTTCTCGATTTTCCAAACTATTTCCCTTCTATCACAGCACAATTTGTAACTGAAACTAAAAGCAAACTTCGGGTTTATTGGTTTTGATATAACGAGAAGTTCTCAAGATGTTGACAGTCTACGTTCTCCTGAGAGGGCGACATTAGTTTTCCATTAGCGGCGAAGGAACGGTCGCTTTTTCAACTAAAACTAAGTGAACTTCAGCTGTCAGAGATGAAAACTTCTTCTTGGATGTAATCAGGAGACTGCTTTTAAATATTTTTGAAATATATCCTCTTCTTCATAGCGGTCTAGTACCCGGGTCCGCTTAGATTACAGAGGATGTGGCTATGGGGCGATTTATGATGACCGATTGCCATCTGACGACATTTTTTAATTTTATTTATTTAGGTCTTCGAGGAGGAGATGGGGGAGAGTTAGGAGGTCATGGCATAATCAGTGGTTGGCATGTGAGTCGATCGCTAAGTCATTGGCGTCGGTAGTCACTTAGCTGATGAACCGCCTGCTCGTTTGCCTCTTGTGATATAAAAAAAATCGACCTAATGAAATTCCAAACCACTAACCCATAATATCTAAAAAATGCAAACCAAGGACACTGTCTTCGTGATTCACGGGAACTTGATGGCAAAACATATAGTATATTTACTTCTGTAATTAGACAGAAAAAATAAAAGTTTTTAGAGTACCGTAGTCCTACAGGGAAGCCTAATAGTTTCGCTCAGTCCGTCTGTCCATCTGCCGGAAAGGTGGTCAGATGGTCCCCCCCTAGGATTTCTAAACAACATGATGCAGAGACTTGAAATAATCCATATTGATTGGACGTTATTAAGCAAATGACTTTATCGTGTATCAGATACGGAACCTGTATATACCTTTCTTAAAACACTCTTGACCATTTTTTTTAAATAACACAATATATCGAGCTAGCCGCTCATCTAAGTGATTATCGATGACGATAGACAACTGCGCCAAAATAACGTCGCAGATACGTTGCCGGTCTTTGAAAATTAAATATGCTCCCTTTGGAAGGTTTCTAAAACTTATCAGAAACAAGCTGTGTCCGCGTAAAATTAGATAAAAAAAAATTGGTTTAATTTTAGCTTGAAGATATACAGCCTATAATAGCCTTCCTCAATAAATGGACTATCTAACGTTGAAAGAATTTTTCAAATCGGATCAGTAGTTGCTGAGATTAGCACGTTCAAACAAACAAACAAACAATCTCTTCAGCTTTATATAGACATCGATAGTATATTCCACTACTATAGGTATTGAAAAGTATTTTAAAACAACGAACTTTGTTGAGATTTCGTGCGTCGCTTTTAGTCAAAAAATTCTTTTGAGGTTTTGCGAGGTTCACTAACCCCTAAGTGGTACTTGAAAAGTTGATTAAAGCTACATAAGGGTCATTGACACATTACACCTGTAATGCCGGAGCCAGACATAGCTCAAAGTGCTTGTACATTTTTTCCTTGAAGACTACAAACTTCTACAAAACTGCGGATCAAATTACGAGATGACAGGCTTATTACAAATTCCAGATAAGCGTCTTTTTATTCACCTGGAGCCATTTATAGCCCAGCACGTTTGAAATGGCTTTATTTTATGAATTGAACTTAAATGTATTAAAATTATTTCTATTTTAAGAGCTGAGAGCATAACGTGGTTTAGCCAAATAAAGTAATTTGCGTAGTATTTTGTGTGCTGAGTGCGGTTATGTACCAAATTTCTTTGGAAAGAATGGGGCAAAAAAGGACAAATATTTCTATTATCTGAGGTGGTTGTTTATCATCTGACAGAGCACATGGTCGATTATTAACCTAATTACATAAGAAAAAACCCTCAAGGATAACAAAGAGAGATCACTTTTGGGAATATACAGTCATATCCCCCCTCCCCCCTATTTATTTTTTTCTGTACGTTGCACTGAAATTTAAATAAGCTGAATACAATTGAAGTATTAAGCGTTCCTTGGTTCCATTAGTGTATTAACACAAAATTTACCGCAATGACTTTCAATTCAAATCATTCCTGCTACCGTTGAGCCATCGTGGTTTTCGACGACGCAATTTATTTCACTAGCGGAACCCTGCGTCTTCGTCCACGTGTGTCACTGTTATTACTTAGGGGTTTATACATAGATTTAAGATTTAAATTACAGAAGACCTTCACAAATAATGCATTATTTTATAACAAATTTGGTTTGCATAAAAAAGTTTATGGTGACCGAACTTTAAAAGATAGACACATGCTGCTGCGAAGTTTTATTTAGAACTTTTAAAAGAGAACAATTCTGTCATACATGATTCTTGCGAATCTTTAATTGTTTGCGCAGCGGAAGCCCTCAAATGGGAAAAAAGGCCCCGATTTTGTAACATTTTTCATTTGTGCTCCGCTCCTATTGGTCTTAGCGTGATGACATATAGCCTATAGCCTTTCTCGATAAATGGGCTATGTAGCATTGAAAGAATTTTTCAAATCAGACCAGTAGTTTTTAAGATTAGCGCGTTCAAGCAAACAAACACTCATCAGCAGACAGACTAAATTGTCTACCTAGATAAAATTGAAGTGTTTGTCAGTGATCTTTTAATTTACATCTAGAGGTTTAAAAAAGTGAAGTGTGCCTTTATTAAGCTAAACGTCTTTTTTAATACTATTTTACTTTACTTGATTTCACAAAATTTTAAATGACGTCCCTACACTTGTCATTAAGGCTGGTAACGCATCTGATTGCCTCCTGGTCGTGCAGATGCCAATGGGCGTCAATAGGCACTTGGCTGCCTGCTGCCTGCTCGTTTGTATCTTGTAACATAATAAAAAAGAAAAAAATCTTAAACATAATTGACAGTTGATTTCCTGTATCCTTTATTATTTTTAATGCGCTAGGTCTTCAGCGTTCTATAATAAATCTTTTAAGACAGGTAGATGTCCTGCCCATAACGATCTCTCCTTCGTAATATAGAACTACCTAAATGAGGAAGTAATAACAGTAGAGCCAAATTATACTACAAGTGTGGTATATTTAATAGATTTATCAGCTTCCTTCCCAATCTAAATGTTATTTGTTTCAAAGCGCTAGATGCACTCAATACAAAGTTAAATGAACAATTGACCGTATACTCTGATATGTCACTCTAGACGCCTTTCCATGGGTTCTTTGTATTTTTAGCAATACTGCGCTACTTATTGGACACCTTTATTGAATGCCTAACGTTTTTGAATTTTATCTTTAATGATGTTTTTTGTATCTGTTTTATTGAAAGGTCTTAAATATATTTAAACTTATGCCAGACCTATGCAAAAAACATACACTTCTAACATAAAATATAAATACAACCCAATATTAATTTACAAATGTGACATACGAAATTCACTACACATAATGGCGGGCGATTGGCCCGTTGGCGCAGTGGGCAGTGACCCTGCCTTCTGCTCCGGGGTCGTGGGTTCGATACTCACCTCGATGTATTGTCCATATGTATGTATTTTTATGTTTCTAAAAAAAAAGAAAATTTGTGTATAACAGGCTGTTACCCATAACACAGGCATTAAGTTGTCTACCTTAGTTCGGGTTGCAGCATTACACCGATTTTCCCTCGTATTCATTCGCGGATTAAAGCAAAGTAGTTTAGTTTCTAATGCAAATTTGGTTGATCTCGGTACCAAGTCATAGGTTCCTCGGTACAGTGTTGGCAAAAGTTCCTCCTTTTTTGAAGTCACTTAAAATGAGTACAATATTAATAAGACTGTCAGACAAACGCTATGTGTGCGACCGCTAGTGTAATATAAATTTGGTGAAATAAGTACACAAAGCCCCCCTCCCCTCCCCTCGGATAAGTTGTCCGGTTGGGGTGGGCACGGATAATCTACCCTTTGTCCGGTGGCGTTAGGGCGCTTTAATAGAGCCCCGCGATTTCCGGTCATATATTTTACTCCAATGTTTATTGCTTCTGCCCTCCATCATTAAAGATTAGGGCGAATGTGCTTTTAAGTAACGCTCAAGGGGAGACAGGTTTCTATTATATTATTAAGTAAAGCTGTATTAGTGAATACAACTAAATTTATATTTATTTGTTTTTTTTTTGGTTCATTTAACCCCTTATTCCTTTTTACTTCCTAATATCCATATTCTTCTAGCGAACCCGGTAGACGTTCTCCTACCCAAATGTTGTATTATTTGCTACACTTTATTATCCCATAATATTCCCCTGCTCCAGTTCCCATCACCGTCCCAGTCTTTATCCATACTAATATATAAAGCTAAAAATCCATACTAATATATAAAGCTAAAAAGTTTGTTTGTTTGTTTGCTTGAACGTGCTAATCTTAGGAACTCCTGGTACGATTTGAAAAGTTCATTCAGTGTTAGATAGCCCATTTATCGAAGAAGGCTATAGGCTACATACACATCATCACGCTATAATGGAATCTATATATTTTACCTAATTTTATGCGGACGAAGTCGCGAGCACAGCTAGTAATTTAATATGGTAGTAAGCTTTTATTACCCACCCGTCGACGCTGTTTAATACTTACATCATATTCAATATTGACAATTAAAATTTTTCCAATATAACCTTACGGCGTTTGACATTACATTTTAAATTATAAAAACATATAAATATAAATATAAATGCATATATATATATATATATATATATATATATATAAACTAACCGCGTCGATTAACTCTCCTGTGAAAAGAACAGTACCCACCAAGATCCGAATTTTACATGATTGGACACCACCAGAATGACCTCTACCTGATTAAGCTACACAAACCTACCACGCCTACGAGAATCCCGCAAGGTCGAACCTCGTAGGCAAAACTGGACTACCCGTGAAACAATAGCCCGGGCAAGGAGGATTACATCGAAACCCGCATCCCTTGAAGCCTAGGCTAAAGGAAGACGCCCGAATTATTAGCCAGAGAAGGAACAATTTCGTTTTCCAAATGTTACGGTGAAGAATGTTAAGCAATCTAGTGAAACCAAATCAATCTGGTATAGTATTTGTATACCCCTAACAAACCCAACTCTACACAATATGTACACGTTACACAACAGAAACGGGGTTATAAAGGAAAAATGAAAGCAATGGGTGATATAATTTATATAACTCGTACTATGACGTTGTTAATAAATGTAAATCATGCCGGCAAATACAAATTAACGACGACGTTCAAAAGTATATCAAACTTGACCTAAACGAAATTCAAAAAGATTTCAAAGATATCAGATTTTTATTCGATGCGAACGATTTTATAGTAGCACGGACGGGAAATTTTACTGACGTGAATTTGCAGTAACGGTTGTCAAAACCCGAAAAACAGCGGAGCTGGCCAGTGGCGACTGGTTCTAGAGACACTGCGAGGTTAGAAAATAGGAATATCTTTTAATACAAAAGTCGACTGCGAGCCTTTGTCACCCTACTCTTTCTCAACCCACTTTAATTGAATTTTGTGAAAAGACTATTGGTTCCGGTAGGTGGTGCTACTATAACAGGAGTTTTTCGTTATAAATTAAGAACGGCTAGGCTTATTGGTCTCCTGTCTAAAATCATAAATATTTATTTGCGTAATTGTAGGTACATAGGGTGTTAGGTACATTGTTTTTAGGACTTATCTACAATCGCTTCTAGTTAAAGTAAATGTTGCTAAGGGCTATTGTCAGATATTAACGTAATGCATAACAAGCAAAAATAGGCCTTATAACTAATTGACGTGCAAATGATATTCAACCTTAGCGTGGCAAACCAATCTCTTGGTCGACTATACATAGTTCTGAGTTTTCACTTCTATCGGCAGTTCCATGACAGCTTTGTTTTTTTTTTTATACTGGTAATGACGTTAGGCTATGTTAACGCTAGACTCATTTCAATGATGACTGAGATCATGTGTAAATATCAAAATTAAACCTGTCCCAAAATGCTGTAATCGTACTAGTAATTAATGTATTGTCTTGTAGAGAGAATCGTCATATAAAAAGGTTATCATAAAGATTAAAAGCTGAATCACAGCCAAAAATGTCATAATACTTTCGCTAGTGACGACCAAATACCTCATATTTCCTAAATATTACGAGCGTCTTTCTGCAGCATTGGTATATCTTTAGTCAAATATCTATATTAAAAAAAAAACAATAACGTAGCTCTAGTTCCTGAAGTATGGCTCACGACTTGATGGTTAGATAACGTAAAGAAAGTAGTGGGAGGTGGCTGAATGAGATTGACAAAGGATAGGGAAGAGTGGCAGAAGCAAAGGGAGGCCTATGTACAGCAATGGGATATCAAGGGCTGACAATGACATGATAATATCTTTATTCATAAAAACGCTTACAAACAAACAGTCACGTAGCTTTAGTTCCTGAACTGGGTTAATGTGTTTCGGGAGCTAAAATACTTATTACGATAGACTATTAAAAGCCGGTCAATGTCCAAAACGCCATATCAGTAGAGGAGTTGTTTCTTCAGAAGACTGCCTCTTGTCTCCTATGAAAAGTAATTTGGAAAATCCAAAGCCACTTTGACCAGCTATGTACTCCGCCGTTGACGTTAAGCGCCATCTCTTAGAAGAAGCCCAATACTTATTAGTACGATAATACTCCGCTAGGTGGTATTTCCAGCTGAAATTTAGTTTTTCGTTAATTATAAATAAACGATACCAATGGTCAGATGTACGCGTCCCCGGACTACGCTAGCTGCTATGGTCACTCAACCTATGCCGAACGTTTTTTCCTTCCATTACATCCTTTTAGTCCATCCCTCGTTCCTTTAGTCCTATCTATTTATCTAATTAGAGGTAGCGCCATGTTTGTAGTCCTTTTGGCCTGCAGCCGGATTGGGCCGGCGTATCCGTCTTTCAGTCATTCGTTGTCATGTCAAGTGATATTATTGTTGTCGCGTTATGTTCGGTTTGTGAGAGTTCCTGGTAGCTTAAAAAGACCGGCAACGCCTTCCGATGATCACCTTCTGGTGGTGATCGGCGTCGGTCGTCACTTATAGCCTGCTCGTTCGCCCCGTATTGATATAAAAAAAGCTAAACTTACCGAAGAAGGCAGTGCGCGGCCGTTAGCATCCAAATTGCTGTAATGACAGAACCTCCACATATTGGGTAAGTTTTCTCCCTAAGGGATACCTGCCAGGGTACTGCTGCTATGGAAGTATTTATACCGGAAACTATTCGACGGGTGGAACCTAAAAACATAAATAGAAAGGCATGAACTTTATTACTATCGTCACGTATTTAAAATTTTCACCTTTATTTTACGTTATTTAGTCATAGCGTTGTTTTTTCATTAATTGTTATTTTTTCACTTAATAATGTTTATGTGCGCTTTTATGATTATATAATTAATTATTAATTGGACATGCTTTATTACCTTATTATATGAACTACAATATTATTATGGACGTTATGAATTAATTATATTAATGAGCTGAACCAAACCGTCAGTTTTCTTCACACAATCATGGGATCTGCTAATATATTATGTAAGCATGTACCATTTGTTGTATATGATGGAAAAAAAAAATTGAACTTATTATACTATTAAATATAATTAGTATAATATACCTCTTCGATTAGGTTTAGAATTAGCTGAAAAAAAGAGAAAAATAATGTTTATTCGACAACTCTTTTCTAGCCAGATAGCACACAGTTACACTCAAATAATTTTATTGAAATGGAACGAGCGAGAGCGTGTACGCGGCGCTGGAGGCGCTGGGCGCGGTGGCCGCGGCGCCCGCGCAGCTGCACGACGCGCCGCTGCTGCCGCCCGCGCCGCCGCGCTCCACGCCCAAGGTGACGCCGCAGCAGCTGCACAAGCGGTACGTACGCCGCCGCCCCTGTCGAGTGCGCTCGCGACGCTTCTGTCAATCGCTCCGTTACGGACTGAGCGAGGCTGGCACTGGTGCGTACCGTAGCGAGCGAGACGGACGCCGTCCTGTAAGAAAGGGACGGCGATAGTGCTGTATCGCTCGTGTAAACGCGAAATGTTACTCGTGTAAGGTGTGTACTAGTGTCGGCTTTCGTTTAGTACTTAAGGTTGTGCTAAATTATTGGACGGCATGACGTTTTGATTAACTGGCGTAAATAAAAGTGCTTTGTAAATACAGTCCACGAGATTACTGGCAGGTTGGTGTATTATTAATCCCCAGAGTGCTTAGTGCGAGTTTTCTAACTTTTATGCGTTGGTAAAGTTTACTTAAATTCGTATGGAGATCAGCGCCGCCTAGCGGTAGCGTTGTAACACTGATCGATCTCCATACAAATTGCAGTGATCTTTACCAACACGTAAAAGTCAGAAAAACTCGCACTAAGCACTCTGTTTAATAAACCCCAGAAAAGACACCATCGTGTCCGTTACACGCTCTCTAGTGATTTTCGTCCAAAACGCAGTCGCAACTTGTAAAGAAGCCTATATATTAGTGTGTTTGTCGCCCTGTATTACGTTCTACTGCTCGCTCTACCGATATTTATTCTCCTTAGAAATAACGTAGTGTATACTTATGTGTTCATCGCATTTTAATACTTGTACAAGTGTTATGCTAACGCTTGTGTTGTTTCAACAAACTTAATGGGTTAGGTTGGGTTCGGTAACACTTGGTCTAGAGACGAGCGGGAGGAACAGTGACTGCGAAGTATCGCGAGACAGAATGTACCCCTGTAGACTCTCGCGCTCGCCCACCTCCGCCGTCCCTCGTGGAGAGTGTACAGGCGGTAGTACACGTTTCATTATTAACATAAAAAATATATTAAAAGCTTCTTTTAACAATTTTTGTATGTAAATATTAATCTGGATTTTTCTACCTGTCATATCCCGATATGGCTATCGTAAATCCATACTATACTATAGATACAGTAACTTTATAAAGAGGTAAAATTTGTGAGTTTGTATATTCTGGGTAATCTCTCTTAATGCTGATCGGATTTTGTCCGAAAGCCTTTTTTATATATATAAATATTTCGAATATTTCGGTAGTAGTAATAGGGATAAATATTTTCGATAAAATATTTATCCTAACTACTTTTTTTTTAATCTATTTTTATTTAGGGGCCATGTTTAATGTCTATGATAATGTCAGTCCCATCATACCCTAAACTTAATCTATAACATATTACTTTAATTTAAAACTATAATGCAGTCTGGCCACTTCAGATAAAGGAGCAGCCAGAATACTTTGTAAAATACCAACATCCATAATGTTTATATGAAACTGACGCTTCAACTGACATCTGTCACCAAAAAGCGTTGTATGTCCTCCTCTACGCCGCAAAGAGTACAATTCGGAGAGCTAACTTTTTTACTTTTTATTTTGATAAATTCATATTTCAATTACGCCCGAGCGATGCCGGGGCAGGTGGCTAGTGTGTAAATAAAGAAGCCTTCCCGCCAATTTCAGAGGTTTCACGAAAATGTCAAGTCAAGGCCAATACGAAGGTGGGGGTACGAAAACAGTGTCCATGTTCTCTAAACTCGTCTCACAGGGCTCATCGTTTGTTATGGAGGGAGTCAAGAACTTGGTTGTGAAGAAACATGTAAGTATTCAACAGCATTAACGTCTAAATAGCTGTAAATAATATCATAGGCATTATTCTACTGACATTTTTTTTTGTTTTTCAAAAGAATATTAGGACTACTATTATATTACGAATATTAGGTATGTCTAATATTCCCTTTTTCCCCTCCTACTAAGCTTAAATTAAAAGCTTGTATTAGAAGTGGGTGCCACAATACCCCAACGGAGGTGGGGTTTGAACCGGGTTCGGGTTGCAGCATTACACCGATTTTCCCTCGTATTCATTCGCGGATTAAAGCAAGGTAGTTTAGTTTCTCATGCACCGCTTAGTTTTGTCAGTAAACAACTATGTCCTGTTGTATTGCAGATAATTAAAAATAACCTAGATGTCCAAAAATTTATATGCGTGCAATATGCAAATTTCAATCCTTGTTCAATAACTCCTTGGAACAAGATTCCATCTTCGAGAACTAAGGAACTATCAGAAAAGACGGCCGGACTATCTCGAGACCAACTAATCATTATTGATTTTAAAGATTTTTTTAAATAGCCATGTTGCCACTCTATGCTCTATGCTTTACATATCGTTACACCGGAGCCAGACATAGCTCCAATGTTTATATATTTTGGACCTTGAAACCTATAAAGTTCTACAAAACTTTATGAAGTTACACATGTCCCCGGCTACATTATGTGATCAAGTGTTCATTTAAATGAAGCTATGTCTGGCTCCGGCATTAAAAAATATGCGATTGTATGAATTATTAATCCCATGTCAACATGACTTCCTCAGATAACATTTTTATTGCTTTATATAATATACAATTCCTTAGTATTTGAGATTGTGAATATTATCACAAACTAAGTAGGCAAATATAGATAAAAAACTTAAATCTTTCATGACTTAGGGTTGACTAATTTACATTAACTACTCTATGTACCAGTCAACTATCTTTGTACAAATTGATACAGAGGGTTCCCTTCTATCTTGTGTCTAAATTCCTTTCAATTGGATTCAATCATGGGGCATTGTTATTACTAAAGATCGCCTGGTAGTCGAAATTCGAACACAAATCTATAGATTTGCATACTGTATGCTCATTTAAAGAAATAGACAACATTCCAATTCTTTGTGCAACGAAATTATTATATTTGACAATAAATATTTTACTATCGTGTCTACGTTTTGACACAATCCTATAGTAAAAGTTATGCATGTGTGTATAAATAGTTTTGCAATGTTGTGCGTAAGGTTTTATTTTAATAATTTAATATATTAATCTAACAAAAAGAATTATTACCATTCGAACAGACTATATAAAATATAATTAATTGTGGCAAACTTGATACTGCTTCGTCCGCGCAAATTTCGTAAAATGTTACCGATTTTTTTCGCTTCGCGTATTATAGAGCCAGTGCTCTATATAATACTTTACAATTAAAGTATACTCATTTTTTTAAAAAGTCAGCAACGCCTTTTATTATTTCGGTTGTTTGTATGCGACAGTACTTGGCGAATTCACGGGCTATAGCCATTTCGTTTGTGTTATGTTTAAAGCTAGAATTTACGTCGTGTGTTTATTTAACCAAAATTTTATAACAACCATAGAGACAGCCCTGCATATCGCTTATTTGAACAGTTCTTTACTGTCGGGTAGGATTTGTCTAAAGGTATTATGTATGATAAGAGAAGAATATCTTTGGAGACAATTAGTCTAGTAAAATATACAACCAAACACGCCCTAAAAGTCCGCTCGTGTATCATAAACAAGCAAATGATATACGAGTACAAAAATCACGAAAGTAAATAATAGGCATTATGTCTACGGTAATTTAATGATTAAATAATTTAATTATGTTTGCACAAATAAATGATGAGGTGAAAGTACTTAATTTTAAGAAACACCAGTATATAGCTATTCTAGCAAATATATAAATAATTAAATTGAATAGAAATGAATTTGTAATTGGATCACTGGTAATGACGACTAGAGTTTGTTCCCCTGGAAAATGGTTTTAGACGCCACAATTGACACCATACTCGTGAACACTTGTGATTCCCACTCGCTCACCCTCAGACATTCTCTCTCTTACGCACGCACGCACACACGTAGACATGCACACACATAAACACCACGTACACACAGAGACGCACACACAAACACCCCGTACACGCATAGAGACGCACACACATAGAGACGCACACATAAAGACGAACACACATAGACACGCTCGCACTCCCCAAATGAAGGTCTATACTCCCATCACAGTCATCATGATCATCACTTCACACATTCGATCAAGACACTACCCAGCCGTTCATGCGTGTCGCCGTGACCAAGGCAACTTGGGATTCATTTTTATATCCCTAGGTATAAGCCGAAATTACGGTCTGTTATATTTACACAAATTACATATAACCGTGTCGCGATGTCCCTAATTGCGTTTACTTATATTACGTCTGTTTGTCACTGACCAAAAGTGGATTTTTGTCATTACAATTTGTCTTACTTATTACAATTTTAGTTTGTCATTAGCTTCTAACAGTTGTCTTAATAATATATTTAAAATACAGACGTAAATTAAGTAAAGTTCCTTTTTGTTTGGGGAGCTTTAAAGCCTCTGACAAAAGTTCTGGGCAACGGTGAGCTTCTGGAACTTTTCATATTACTTCAGAGTAATATTCTACAAAATGTGTACAAAAATCAACTATATAAAAATAAGTTACGCAGCAATTATTTTCACTTACGTTTCGCACCTGGTACCTCTGGTCACATTTACAACTTTACGAGTATGCAGATGTTAAGACTCTACTTAGCGCTTACGGTTTCATCTGTCAGATAATAAGTTGTTTTACATCTGTGGGATCTTCATCTATGTATGGACTGAACAGTGATCGCAGTGTATATCGGAACATACGGATATTTTTTTTAAATCCATTACATCGTCTCATCTGACGTTTATAGACACGTGCCACACTATGATGGTTTGTTTTTCCTTGACTGAGATTTTCCGTAAACAAAGTCTTCAACAATGCCAGGAAAATAGATTAACTGTATACTATAATAACTTCGTCATATGTTATCTATATATCTAATTTATGGTATCTAATGTTATGCGTAAACTAGTCGACATGTGTATTCTGCCTGTCCTGTGGTGCACAAATTTGGTCAATAACCGAAGAGCAGAAGTCCAAACTCAAGGTTTACCAAAATACCATGGACATGGCATGACAACAACACGTAACCAAGAAAACCAGCAGTTTCTTTTAATTATTTAATATTGAAAAAAGAAAACAATTAAATTTTGATGTGTTCACAAGGCTTTTGACCCCCACTGCCCATTACTACACAATGTCACGTTTCGGTGATACCCTCTCTGTTTAATGTGCGACATTAATTATGGATGACCCCTAAACTCTAATTTTATCAACCAAATGAGATTTAGTAATCACATAAACATGTGTTTCGTGTGATCAAACACCATTACAGCATATTTGCCTTTAAAAAATTACGGCTAAGAAAAACGATCACAGTGTGGCACGAGAAAAGCACACAGTATTTTGCCAGGCGCGGGTTCAGCCGTCAAAAAGCGCCCTTCCCAGCCCTTCATTTTTGGCCGATATTTGTCCAAATGCGAGATGGCACATAAATTTGCTTAAGATCGATATACTGTATTCCTACACAAAAAACGAGTATGCTTGAGACCACACGAACTTTAAAATGAATTTTATTCACTTTTAACGTAGAATATTTCATGTATTTAATAAAATAGTATTTAGTAACATTGTTCAGGAACGAAATAATTAAGAAATCACCGTTCGCGTCTCACATTCACTGGCTTAGTCCCCATGTCAAGCGTGGGTAAAGAAAAATAAATTTAACTTTACGACGACTTTACATTTTTTCTCGTAAGTTAAGGTATTGGATGACATTATCAAGCTTTCTATATTAAAGACCGTGAAAGTGTGACGTCAAAAACTGTTAGGGTGATCGCCCTGCCCATCGTGCCCATCACCGTGGACCGCGCCTGTATATTGCAGTGTGGCTCGTGCCTTAAAAAACGTCAATCAAAGCGGTTTCCGGCGGTGGATTCGAGTCGGAGCTTCCTTAGTATTGTAAATAACACAGATAATAAAATAACATGCGAAATCTCGTACTGATAACAGCGATCGCTTATATAGCACAGCTTCCCGTTTACGTCTCATCAGTTCACCGATAGCCGGTGACAGTTGATATTGTTCCACTTTTAAAATTCGTTTGAATTTTTTTTTCTGAATCAGTGGCGCTGATTCCAGAACGTCGTTCTTTTCACACTGGCTGGTTAATTAGCAACAACCGAACGGTTGTTGCTTAGAGGTTTTTAAAAGCTTTGAGAATTACGCTATTAAAGGTACGTGCTTTTATTATTGAAATAAAATTTTTAAACTATGTGATATACATCTATCATCATTGTTACATGTTATTGTGTCACATAATATATACTCTAACCATATACATTGATGGTAGGTTTAACAGCTTTACAAAATTTAAGTATACAAATGAATCCATACGAAATTAATTTTGTCTATGGCATGTATTTCGCAATATTTATATTTTTTTTTACTCGAATTTTGTTTTGAGTGCAGGCTGCAACCATTAATAGTCATTTAACCACACAGTTGGAGTAGAAAAAAATCATAATATGACATAATTATGTTAATTTGTATATTTATTCTGTCCGCGGCCTTCAAAGAAAATATACCAATTTATTGTAACAGTCCATCTTATGTTCTTCGGACATCAACTCGTATAATGTACAATAAAAAAAAAACATGTATATGGTTAATATATAAAGCTGATGAGTTTGTTTGTTTGCTTGAACGCGCTAATCTCAGGAACTACTGGTCCGATTTGAAAAATTCCTTCAGTTTTATTACCCTTACATTCACACATCATAATATAATACTTTACACACACCACACACACAAGTTTATTGGATGTAATACTTTTATATTTCATTTTTCTTTTTCATTTGTTCATTCTTTGTTAAATCATTTAAAAGTGCTCAACATATTATAAATAGTTGTACCAATGCATGAGAAACTAAACTACTTTGCTTTAATCCGCGAATGAATACGAGGGAAAATCGGTGCATTGCTGCAACCCGAAAGCTACGCCACCGAATCCGCCACCAAAGCACAGCACTACACTGACTTTCCGATGTGCCTCAACGTGACAGCTTTGCCGCCACTTCACGCCGATCTCATGTGAGAAAGAGGTACTGGTACCCGGACGCGCCGGCCCAATTCAAGTACAAGCATGGCGCTACCTCACATGTCCGTGTAGAGTTTTAATGTAACTCAATTCGTTGCAGATCCAAAATTTGCAATGAGAATAAGAATGTTGGGCTGTGTGCGAACGATACATCTGATTCTAAAAGGACATTTCACTGATACCAAATTGATATTTCCCCTACTGGTTATTGTGAAACAACTGGCCAAAAATGGTAAGTAATTTTATTATCTACTCTCTTTATGTTATGTCTCTTATATGTGTAAACAAATTTAATGGCTATGTTCTTCTTCACAAACGTCGACTAAAGTGTTGAGCTGGTTGGTTCTTCTAATAATTAGCAGAAACACAACACTAATTAGGCTATAGTTTTCGGCTTACGGAAGTACCTTCACACTCACGCTGAAAAATACCAACTACATGTATTGCATCTCGCTCTATATCTACATCTACTAAATGACCAAAAGGCGGAAGGAATACGTTCAGGGCTTTTTTAAAAGCCGAATTTATAATGCTGTAACTACTACATTTAGAATATTCTTGTATGTGTGATTTAAATAAAATTAAATTAATGTATTAGTAACTACCAAACTGATCATAAAGAATTTATTTTCTACTTAGAACCCAAAACAGTGCAGAAATATTTTGCGATATCTCATTAAAAAATATCTCAAAAATCGCAGGACGAAAAATGAAATTTTTTGGCAAAGAAGTACAAGGTAAAAGGTTATAGTTAGTAGACATCCGCTAAAAATCGACATTTCGATAGGACTAAGTTAAGAAAGTCAAAGAGCTTTCGTAAGCTAACGCGGGTAAAGTCGCGGGAAACAGATAGTAATAAATATTTTTGAATCATTACTTTTCCGCATAAAACGGAAGACAAATTGTTTTCAGCCGTCAATTAAATTTACGGTGCGAATATCCAAACAAATTCTTCATTTTTTATCTGCTTATATGTTTATCATCATATCTATTGCCTATATCGGGGATCATTAAGATATTTTGTAAAACGGCTGTCCTTTAAAATTTCACTCATTTTATATCTCAATTTATTAACTTTTATTTGAAAACTATCGTAATTTATACATAATAACCTTAATTCCTATTATTTTTCTGCCTTTACCCGTCACCGCACCAGAATGCAATTTTTTCACAGAGTAACAATACGGCCACAGATATAAAAACAAAAAAAACATGCGTCCGGCTCTCTTAAGATGGCGGGGGAATTCATTTTTTTATTAATTCTTTCTATTATTTGTTTCGTATCAATATCCGGAATCCATCTTGAGTCAAGCATCTGTTTTTCCACCTAAAGTCAGCGTTTCTGGTTACTTCTCCGATAATGGCGCCTCTTAGTTCCGTGGGTTTTCCGTTTTGCGCGCACAGGGTGATTGTTCGACTTAAAGCGATTCCCACCCCTATTCTTGCCCTGTTTATATTTTTCTATATAAAATATATTTAAAATTATCGCATATTAAGAGTCACTCCTAGCTGTGGCAACCTCTGAGACTCAGCGCCTGGAGCGGCCGTTCCGTTCGCACTATGGTAGGGCCGCTCTGGTCTTTGTTTGTTGCAATGGATTTTTCAGTTGTTGTCAAATACATATAAATGTACCAAAAATGTATTATGAAAAAATATATTAATAAGACATATACTTTTTATGTCTTATTAATATATTTTTAGAGAAGTAGAAGAAAACAATATTGGTATAAATAATTGAGAAAGTTTCAGCTGACATTGAGTGACGGACTACGTATACCATAGATAAAGAAATAGTGTACTTGTTATGTAATGTCATTTTTCTAACCTTACACTTGTCTTCTGTCAAGAATACTGATTGATATTTGAAAGTGATTACTGATTACGATTAGTATAATGAGATACATTATTACTGTATTAAGATAAACATATTACTTACTGTTATTAGACAATTGAAATAAAATGAACAGCATTGGAGAAGAATGTACTGAATTAAAGCAAAAGTATGATGATTGTTTTAATTCATGACTGCGATGGCTGTCCGTGAGATATGGGGTAAGTTTTGGGTTATGAAATATTTATGATGTCTTTGTTTGAAAGGTGAGACCGTATTGGACAGATGGGTTATCTTTTAATTTATTTTAAATGGATCAGAGATTCCAACATTTTAAATCACGAAGAAGGGAAAAAATCTTTAAATAATACAAGTAACATTATTAAAAGGTAGAATCGTTAAAAAACACGTTAAGAATGTGTATATATGTAGAAAAAAATAGAAAAAGGCAGTTTAACTTAGAATACCATTTTTATATCTTTTATCTAATACTTAAATCTGTTTTCGATAAAAAAAAATACCCTTCTGAAATTGGCGCGGGCTCTTCTCAGCACAGGGCGCGTTGGAATCCTTATAAACTTAGGTTATAAATAGTAAAATTTATCATCAAATGTCAATAATGATTAAAAACACACTATTAATAATACTATACTCGACCAAGAACATGCTTTACCATTTTGGATGACAGTTCCTAATTAAAGATGTTACTAAGGGTTATTTTTGGAAATTAACGTAATGTATAACAAGCAAATATGATCCTTGTAACTAATTGACGTGCAAACGACATTCGACCTTAACGTGCCAACCCATTTTTTGGTCAACTATATTTATACACATGATGTTCGTACACTATAAAGTCTATATGAATAAAAAAAAATTGACTTTGATATCAACATTTCTACCACCGTCAATATTTTCCTTAATACTTTAATGAATTTTTCGGAATAGGAAACTCGCTTTGTGTGTGTTTGACTACATGCAGACTTTTGTTTATCATCGAAATAATGTCTGATTGTATTTAATATTCCGTAGCAGTAAGCTTCTGGCATTGTTAAGGATTAAGCCACCATTTCGAAAATATTTACCTAGAAATTAGCTACGCCTAATACTGCCAAGATAAAATAGACCGCGTCTTAAGCCAAAGTGTCTTTGGGGTGTCTGTGGGCTTTCTCGAAGTACCGTTCCGAGAGGTCTTTAAAGAATTTACCTATCGTCTGGAGCTCAAGGTGTCAAGACACGCTTATATAGAAGGGTTCCGTATCTGATATGCTATAAACGTATTTGTTAAATAACTTCAAAAGTTATTGTTCGATTTCGTTCAGAATAATTTTCCTAATGAGTGTTTAGCAAGTTCTATCAACATGGAAAATTTTAAAGACTCTACGTCTCATAGTTTGGAAATGCTAGGGGAAGACCGCCTTACGGTCAGACAGACGGACGGACAGATAGAGCGAAATTATAAGGGTTCCTTGTAGTACTACGGAACCCTAAAAGACATATCGCAAATGTATTTTATACCAACGGATTGTCAACTGTAAGCATATGCTTCCATATCTTTATATCATGACTTATCTAAGAGGCCGGCGAGTCATAAAAGGTTATCATAATGTGATAAATTGGACCAAGGTCCACGGGGATCTATTGAATGCAATGACCCCATCGAACTGTCGCATAAATTCATTACTGACTGGTATCATGAATAGATTTAGGCAAGGTATCCAACGTGTTTAAAAAAGTAACTAAATTATAATTAATTAGTATTTCAGAAATAAAGCGCTATCTCAACGATGAAGGAACCACGATCCTATAGCCACGCATGATACAACCACTTTCATATGCTAAATAGTATCTACAAAGGAAATAAGGCCAAACCTCAACGTCAATTTTTCTCTATAATTGTTTAATGTTATTTTAAGGGAATATTATTAATTTAAGGGGAGGAACTGTTATATATGTCATATGTTGTCATTCTTATATATACTTGACTTAATATATAGCAAATTATTTAGTTAATGCAGCGTAAAACTAGGCAGGTAGTGACGACATCTATGTATATACCTGTATAAACATATACAAAATTCTTATGTCACAATGTTAGTTACCGTATTCCTCCGAAACGGCTTGACCGATTCTTATGAAATTTTATATACTTATTCAATAGGTCTGAGAATCGGCTACTACTATTTGAGGAGGTCGTGGCCTAATCAGTGGTCGGCATTTGAGTTGATCGCTAAGTTAAGTTGCTCTGGCTGCGACCGGAATAGTTGTACCAATGTTTGGGAAGGCACTGGCTCCTAAGATACGGGCTTACCTAGTTTAGGGGCCAGGGTTATATTGAACTATATAAAATGATTTATATAATAAACATTACTATTACTATATATATATATATATATATTTTAATGTATTGCCTTTAATACCATCAATCCACTGATGGGTAAAAATCTCCTCTCTTTCATGTCATAGCTGTTTACTTTGTGTCAACTCCGCATATCTTATACCTGCCTTAGCTATAGAGCTAACTTCGTAGCGGGAGGTGGTCGTAATTTAATCAGTGGCCGGCATTTGAGTCAATCTTTAGGTTAAGTAGCTCTTACCGCGGTCGGATTACAGATGGGTGACCAATTCGGCTAATTTTCAAATATCCGACTTCCTCTGTGTTTCGGAAGGCACTTAAAACCGTTGGTCGCGAGATATATTAAACGTGAGATTGTATTCTAAGCAGAACCTGGTACTAGACTGGATAACGCTTGGTAGAATAAGAAGCTATAGAGCTAAGGTCATGGCCCCCATCTTACTGGTACTCTACCTTTAGCGAATTTTCTTATTAAAAGTTCAAAAATTTACTTTAAGTTTTTTCTTTAATATCAACTAACTAAAACAAAGGCTTTTTTAAAATTCACTAATCGAATACCTAACGCCATACCCGTTCTATTGAAGTTTTTTTATCTCTTTATTCGGTCCTTTACGCATCCGCTCTTTACCAGAAATTCGAATTTTTCAAATAATAATTTAAACTACTGGCTACGGTACTGTTTTCGGAAGCCCAAACTCATTTTGGGTTTCTGAGACACTCCAGTAAGTACGTAATTAAGTTACTGTTTTAATACAAACATGGGTCCGCGCCTTATTTTTTTAATACAAGAGATACAGTAAGAATAATAGATGGCGCATTTTTTTTATTGATCGGCCTGAAAAAAGCTAAGCTGAATAAAAAAAAAACTTTGACATAACCCTAAGTCGATGGGCCAACTCAAACAAATTACAGAAACATCCGTGCATAAAAGAAGGTTCAGGCTCCCCAAACGAGCCATTAATATATTTTATGTGAAACTATATTTTGGTTCAGTTTATTATAATTTGTTATTATTATCTGTCAAAAAAATAATATAAAATCTGCGCGAGCCCTCACAAAGCCTCTTTTCTAGTCGTTAGTAGACATCCGCTAAGAACGGATTTTTCAATAAGGCTAAGGGCTCTCGCAAAACACACAGACCGAAGACTCAGGAAAAAGCTAGTGTTATATCAAAAAAAACTACCCTCATAAATTGAGGTGCTGTCAACATATAGCTTCTAGAAGTAAATTTCTTTAATTTATCGTCTGAATTCGAGCTTCGAGCCATAAACCCTCAAATTAAATTTCGCTTCTTGGAAATAGCATTCAGAGCGCGTAATGAACCGTTCGTTGCCGCCATTTTTATTTAAATGCACGGCGACAGGCGGTTTTGCATATAAAGCGGAACATATGACTATAAAATGGATGCAAGGAACTCGTGATTTGAATTTGCAAGATTTTACCGATTTTCAAATGCACATATAATTATGTACGGTATATTATTCAACTTCTTTTATGTCAGCGTCAGACATAGCTTCATTTGAATGATCACTTCAACATGTAGTGTGACCGGGGACAGTGTGTAGCTTCACAAACTTTTGTAGTACTTTGTAGTCTTCAAGGACAAAAATGTACAAACCCTTTGTGCTACCTCTGGCGCCGGCATTAGAAATGGCTATAGTGCGTTCAGTCTAAAAATGCATGCCCCTCCAAAATTTTTAACCTCTACATGCAAAATAGTGCAAGCTCGTCAAGCTTGGCATTTAAGTCATCGACAAAAAATCGCTGCACACACACAGGCAGGCGTCGCAATTCATACTTACTTTCACACTTTAAAATAATGGAATTTCGTAGAGGGGCGTGCATTTTTAGACTGAACGCACTCGACTAGCTATTGATCGCGACTACAATCCAGTCGAGGGAGAAGTCGTTACATTTTTTACAGTTATTGTTCTTCTTCGATATTGTAGAGTTGAAATCTTCGAGATAATGATAGATTATGATTACGGTAGATAAGTATGGTTGTGGTGACCATGATTCTGTTTTTAGGGTTCCGTAGTCCTACGAAGGACTCTTATAATTTCGTTCTGTCCATCCAACTGTCTGTCCGCCCGCATCGTGGACCCCCCTAAAAATTATTTAGGGCGAAATCGGATCAATAGCCAACTATGGAGAAAGAAAGGTTTGAAAAAAGAAAGACAAAATAAATTGTCATGATACATACCCGTTTATAAATATACTAGCTGTTTCCCACGACTTGCTTCGCGTAAAATTGCGGGAGAGACCTTCTTCATCTGGTCCTATCGAAAAAAACTTTTCTTAGCGGATGTGTACCAACTACAAAATACCCCCTTACCATATTTCCTCACTATGCGTTCCACGGTTTTTTTACATTTTATCTTAGGTGACATAACGCTTTTCTATATATAGATTATATTTAAACTCCCAAAATAATGGTAACCCTACTCGTAGAGGCATGAAACATTATGTGACAATGTGATAGATTCTCTGGAATACATTCGAGGTGTTTTGTTTGTGAGTGAAAAGATTTACGACATGTTATTAATCCGTCCAGTATATTTGGGCATAACTTAATAATACCCTTTTATGACCTCTAAATATTCGTTCGAAACTTTATTGTTATCTTCAGAGTAGAGTAGAGATAGAGCACCGATCTAGAAGTGAGTGATTATAAAATCATGTATTTGAAATAATACCAAAACTTTATTGAGCACACAATTTATGTGTCTGATAATTACTACGAAATTCATCTCCTATACAAAAGACATCAACGCAATACTATGTTACATTTAAGTAACATTTTTAAATATGTGTTTGAGAGTTGAAAGCCTATGTCTATAAAATGTTACCGTTTTCAGATTCTAGAAAACACGTTAGCAATTACAAAGACTTGGTAAGTCTTTCAATATGGTACCTGTCTGCAGTGCCGGCCCGCGGTAAATTTTAGGATGGAGCGAGATCCAAGAAATCAAGAAATTAATTGTATATTAAGGGTCGCCCCTAATTCCATAATTCGTCAGTATCTACGTACCTCTAAAAATGATAAGCCAATATTAGCGTGACACAGCGGAAAGTATACCTTGAAAATGATTTTTATACAATTTCGCAATCTCCCTTACCTCCATTTTAGAGTTCATTTTAAAGTGATTATCACATTTTCAAATTAAAAAGTATTTAAGTTTTACAAAAACAATATGACGGTAAAAATAAATCATACCTCGGGATCGAGCCCCGGCGCTGGTGCAATCTCTACCACCTTTTGATGCCGCCTCTGCACGGAACAGTCTCTTTCATACAGATGGACCACATTACCGGCCTTATCACCTGTTAGGGTTATATATATATATATAGTGTATAGTATAGTCGACCAAGAAATTGGTCTGCCACGCTAAGGTCGAAAGTCGTTTGCACGTCAATTGGTTGAAAGGCTCATTTTTGCTTGTTATGACCGATTTTCGCCTGACATCATCCCCGGAATCCTCACAATCTCTCGACTAATCTCACTCAGTGACATTAAACTGGGCCCATTATTTTGTATGATATTGAAACATGGAGGTCGGATTTCGGAAAACCATTGTTATAACTGGTCATCCATCTATAGCCCAGCCGTTGTAGAAGCTGCGGAGGGTTCGCAGATGCGGCGCCGGCCTTTGAGAAATGAATATGCTCTTTTCTTGAAGGTCCCTCAATCATATCCATTCGTAAATATCGAAGCTGGCAACTGATTTCACAGGGGAATCGTGCGAGGTAAGAAGTTTCTTGAGAATCGCACGGTTTACATCATTCTAGGCACGGTCACGGTGAGTTTAAAAATACGATTTGGGCAATTGTTGTTTCCGCCGAGGCTTATATACTACATAGTACTTTCCTCAAAAAAAAGGAAAACATATTTTTAATTTAATTAATATTAAAAGTTATATCATGTTTGTTCGGTTTTTATAAGAGAAAGGTGACACATCCATACAGAAACTCTACTTCCCTAACTTCTGGGTTACCATACATACCGAGAAGTTGGACTTCGATGTGTCTGGGCCTTTATTCTGAACGAAATCGGACAAAAACTTTTGAAGTTATAGTATTATATGTGTGTGTGCGTGTGTGTGACTGTGTGTGTGTGTGTGTGTGTGTGTGTGTGTGTGCGTGCGCGCGTGCGTGCGTGCGTGCGTGCTGCGTGCGTGCGTGCTTGCGTGTGTATTAGTATGTGTGTGTGTGCGCATAGATCAAATAAACTCAAATTATGAAGAAACTTACATTCAAGACATGTGTTATTATTCACTCGAGCATAGTACGGTTGGCACGAGCAGACTCCTCTGACGCAGGCAGAGTTTGGGATGCTGCAGTCAGAGGCAGATCGACAGCTCGATCCCAATGATGTATACCCTGCTGCCAATACCTGAAAGTAAAAGAGTACGTTTGAATTTTCGAAGTGAAACTTCTTTAGGCACTTTGAGCATTTTTGAGATGGGAAAAGCCGTTGAATTCAGACATCGTCACGAAACCCTTCAAACCCGTCAAAGTCAAGCGTTTCGTGACGATGACGCAAATTCAATAATTATTTTCCACGTCACAAAAAGCGCAACTTGCCTAAAAGAAATTTCACTTCGAAAATTAAATTAAATATGCTACCTCCCAATTAAAACACAGCGATTTTCGTGAGCAAACGGGCAAAAAATAACGTCCAATTCCAGAACAGAATCTCGTACGTTACAACAAAATCGCATAACTAACGAGACTATATCAGTAAATTTGCTGTCATACGTCAGACGTGGAAAAGTCGTAAAACCGCTGCAATTAAGCCGGGGGAAGACTCCCCTGATGATGTCCTGCAAATGATCAGCAATAACGGACTAGTACTAATCTCAGAGTTGAACGAACTCTGCGGAAAATATCCGACTGGCGCGTTCGTTAAACTAGCTTAAGACTGCCATCTTCCCCGTAATAAAACATCCTTACAAATATTGTTTCTTTACATTAAATAATAAATATATAAACTGGCTGGCCCGTTGGTGCAGTGACCCTGCCTCCTGCTCCGGGGGTCGTGGGTTCGATTCCCACCTAGAGTCTGGGTAACCCAGCAATATTAGAGATGTAGATCTCTAGCATTGCTGGGTTATTGTTTCACGCTATCCTTAGAATTTGTGATTCAAAGAGAGAGATTTAAATTTATTTTTTTAATGAACCCAAACCTTTTCTTTACAATCCTTTCGCTAATTCCCACCACAGAATAAATGTTAATGTCTTTCTAATGTTTATCCTCAATTTCTAAACTCAATTAATATTAGCATAACTTGAATATTTATCGGTCTGCGAATGCTAAAACTTTGAAAATTCTGACTCCATTCAATCGTTAACATAGAATGTAACTAAATTATAAATTAATAATGCATTTTCTTCATTAAAATATTTAGAATTTTTTTCTTTCTAGCAAAATATAAGTTAGGTTGCCCAATCTATATCTATACTAATATAAAAAGCTGAAGAGTTTTTTTTTTACTGGAACGCGCTAATCTCTAGAACTACAGATCCGATTTGAAAAATTCTTTCAGTGTTAGATAGCCTAATAATTGAGGAAGGCTATAGGCTATAATGATATCTTAATGCTAAAATTTTTCACCTAATTTCACGCTAGCGATGTCGCGGGTATCAAGTAGTTACATATAGATTTGTTCCATGGCTTTTTCCTGTTGACTAACATCATCATCTACAGCCTTTCTGTTCCCACTGCTGGGTTCCTCCCCGTTCGTACCACTCTCTACGGTCTTAAGCTCATCTGGACCAGTTTTGACCCGCGACAGACATTATGTTGACTAATACAAATTAAAAACCAAATACCTAAACACACAAACCTATATCCATTTATAATACTAGTAGAAATACGCAGATCTAGATTTTAATATTTCATGTAGAACATTAGTGGTCTATTAAAACATTTATTGCGCAAATTTTATTCGAGAAAGTTCAGTTTTTATTTCAGAACTCTAGCTTTTTCATTTAAACTTTGGCACAATTTTATTTGACCGAAGCTCGTTTATTATTTGAATCAACAGTTAAAAGTTGCAAGACTACCTTTCTAATTTAAACTTAGAAAATATTCATGGAAGTAAAAAGTTACCTTAAGTGCGTGGAAGCGCGCACGTACGTACGCACTTAGCATAATAAGGTGCGGACGAAAATGAGTACCGTGACACTTGGATTGGTAAATCAGTCCACGTTTAAGTACCTCGGTCTGATTTGGTACTTTTTGTATGTACCTTCTTTTTCTATGACGGCGCCTAATGCGTAAGAAGTTTCTTGGCAACTGTTTAATATAGTGTTCCTACAGATGTTTAGAAATACAAATTTTCTAGAGGTTTAAAATTTTTGCTCCTTGTTGGTTGGTTTAAGAGGGCCCTGAACTATGAAAGAAATAGGACATAAAGACTGGATTCTATGAAACGATGAGTGTTTCTCTTCTGACATAGAATTTAAACTAGCAAAAAAACATTTTCAGTATAAAAATCATAATTTAAGCACTAATACTTACTATGTGATAAAAAAATCAAATTATTTTACTCTTTGGTGTTTATTTATTTATTTAATTTTGCCATATAAAGAATATGTTTATTTTATACAAGTAAATTAGACATTTCTGACAATAGCCCTGTTTTTGTGGACCACAATTTTAGATGAACATATTAAGGGCCTTTCACAATGTGTGGTTAAAATAGAGTTTAATTGATAGAATATTTAAATAGATTGACAATGGTTAACTGAAACAGGGTTTTATTTGTGTCTGTAAAAAGACCGTTTATTTACTCGGGAATAGGTTTAATAACAACTTTTATTTTGCCAGTAATTTTATTTAGTAAGGTGATATAATCATATTCAAAATTTAATTTCCTTGTCTTACTATAACATCTTTCTTTAACTAAGCATTTAACAAACATAAATACATATTTTAAACACACGTTAATACATTGTCACAAACAAATTTTAACCTACAAACTTTTATATGTAATTTTTATTAAATAAAACACACTTATAAAATTCTTCTTTCAAATTGTCAATCTAATTTATCCTAGAATCTATAGTTAAAATATCTGTTAGATTTAATGAAAGCGCCATATTGATGATCTGTGCAGTACGTCGAAGTAGTGTTAGAAAGCCCATTTATCGAGAGAGGCAATAGGCTATATATCATCACGCTTAAATATTTTAAAATTAAAAAAAAAATAATAATAATTCACCTACTTTTACGCAGACGATGTCGCCCCTAACAACAAGTTAATAACATATGAAAAAAAAATTAAATGTGAAAAATATTAACAGTCATATTATTATAATTATCATTCTTTATAAATCTTGCTCAAATTTACTTGATAATATAAAATATAAACTTATTTTTTCTGATATATTTTATAATCGGCTCATAATCAAAGTCTTTCAGCTCAGCGTATTAATTTTTTTAAAAACCCGCCCAACTTACATCAAAATATGTTTTATTTTACTCAATGCGTTTGTAAATATTCAATTATAATTTGGCACTTGGCGTATTTAGCCGGATTTTTGGCAGCCTACACTACAATTAAATTGAATCATGAAGAACCAGCTGTTTCCCGCGACTTCGCCCGCTAAAAATTGCGACAGCCCCTTAGACCTACTTATTCTGGTGTTATTAAAAAGCCTTTCTTAGCGGATATCCACTAACTACCTCCTTGCCAAATTTCATGTTTGTGCGTCCAGCGGTTTTTATTTTTATTTTGCGGACACGCAAATACTGAAGTCTCTCAAGTCCTTTGGTATTGATTTATTTTTTTAATATGTCTATGTAAATATCGGTATAAATCGTTATTATATTTATGTAGCCTACACGCTCTACCACTAGAATAAGTGGTGATATAATATTTTCACACTATAAATAATATATGAAAAAGTATTATTAATAGTGGGAAATAATTTTTATACAATAATTATCTTTTTCATCAATCTTGCTCTAAAACTAGAATATAAAGTTATAAAGTTTTTTGATATCTGTATTAATATATAAAGCTGAAGAGCCTGTTTGTTTACTTGAACGCGCTAATCTCCGGAACCACTGGTCCGATTTCAGTGTTAGAAAGCCCATTTATCGAGAGAGGCAATAGGCTATATATCATCACGCTTAAATATTTTAAAATTAAAAAAAAAATTAGGATAGAATTCGGTTTTTGCTTTACGCAAAATTTTGCCGTACCAATTTTAACAATTGCAACAAAACAGCTTACTTTACATACTTATCAGCAGATTTGTTAGCAAATAATCAAAATAAGTAAATTATGATCGCAACAAAATCCATTGTTTTATTTAATAACAATGTTTTGGTTGACGATTTGAAATTGAATACGCATTGCAATTTGTAAGAGTCTGATTTTACAACTTGCGTAGTTTATAGTAATTAGAATATTTGATATTAAAAAAAGTATTAAGTATATTTTGAAATTAATTAAAGGGAATATTGATAAATATGCAGAAATATCGATAACTAGGGAGTCATCATGTCAACAGTGAACCGAAAACCATATTAAAAATTTGACATATAATTAACCTAAAATTAATTAACAAACCGAATTGTATTTATATGTTTTCAATGAGGTCATATTATGTCGACAATTGATTTGAGGAACAATTTGATATTTAACTATTTTGTGTTTATTGTAAAACTGTATAAATATTATTTTAGCCACAGATAACAGACGTAGAATTCTGTGAATGAGAAGTATAGAGAGGTTATCTATCTTTAGCATTCCGTAACTCTGAGTTTATAATCAATATAAATAAGAATATGGCAAAAGGAATTAGCAGTTTAGCTTTGAAACTAGTAAAAAATTAACAAAACAAACTATTACCAAAGTAATACGAATATTATAAAGAGGAAGAGGAATTTGAGGAAGTGGAATTCCATTGAATAGGCTCTAAAACTATAGAGCCGATTTGAAAAATTATTTCACCACAAGAAGTAGGATTATTGTCCCTACAAACACAGGCCATAGAATATTTTCAAAAGTTGGGATTCGTATGAAATCTTCAATAATTACGAACGACCCATATGAATAATGATAATGGAAAAACTTGTGCGAAGCCAGGGCGAGCCGCTAGTTAGGAATATAACTATCTTTATCTGTAATAAGTCAAAATGTATACAAGTAACAATATAGAATAGGTTGAGTTAAAAAAGACGATGAAACGAAGCGGTGGCGCAGAGTAACTAAGACGACAGTCTAGGATTATACCGTTTGTAAGATCGAATCCTGGCGGAGGAAGTTTTTTTTTTTTATTTTCTTTTCCCCTTAATTCTTAATATCAAGCGCCACGCCAATTATGGCTACAAGTTCGGAGAGTAAAATATGTGCAGAATGTAGAAATTCTTTATCAAAAAAAGAATTTCTTAGTTGCTCTATTTGTAAATCAAGATATGATCTCAAATGTGCTAATGTATCTTCAAAGCAGTTTGAACAAATGGATCGCAAAAAAATTAGTTGGAAATGCCCCGAATGTTGTAGTAAACAGCCCAAGAAAGGAAGTTCGCAAACACCCGTGAGGTCCGCTATTACAACTGGTTCTGGCAGTAAAATAATAGATAGTGAATCTTCAGAGTCCAACGTTACCTTACGCAAAAAATCCAACAACAGTCCATTAATCTCAATAACTAGCAACACAGATGACAGTATCTGCTTAACTGAGAACACTCTTCGTGATATTGTTAAGAATGAAATGTCTATAACAATAGAGAAGCTAGTTACAGCACAACTCAAGACGTTAAGTGACCAATTAATGGGATTCTGCGAATCGATGTCTTTTATTAACGCAAAATTTGAGGAGATGAGAACTGAAATGGAAGAAAAAAATGCTATTATAAATCATCTAAAAAAAGAAACGGCTCATCTCAATACTTCAGTTAAAGATCTCACAACCAGACTTAATAATGTTGAAACTCACATGAGAGAATGTAATGTTGAAGTAAATGGTATCCCTGAGCATAAAACAGAAAACTTAATCTCTACAGTAATCCAGATGGGCCAAGTTATTAGTAACCCAGTGTCTACGGAGGATATTCAGCATGTTACTCGTGTAGCCAAGTTAAATAAAAACTCTAATAAGCCACGCTCAGTTATTGTTAAGCTCCGAACTGTGAAACATCGTGATGCTTTATTAGCTGCAGTTGCTAGATTCAATAAAACAAATCCTGATGATAAGTTGAGTTCTCATCACCATACAAGCTTTTAATTTAAGCTTAGTAGGAGGGGAAAAAGGGAATGTTAGACATACCTAAAAAAGTATTCCTAATATTCTTAAAAAAAAACACTCTTCAGGTTTATATATTAGTATAGAAATAGATAAAAAAAACACCGATCATGAGCACCACAATTTACGATTTTTCCGTAATCAATGTAAACAAAATGAAAGACTGAGCTCGCAAACCAATTTGTTAATTTCAATACATTTTCAACATAAAGTATTTATTTTAATTCTAGTACAGGATTTCCATATAAAATATAATATAACTTAATAAAATCCAATATTTTAAGAGGTACAACAAAATAATTCCTCTAAAAGCGCCCCTCTTCAGACAATAGTGATGCACAATGCATTATCGATACGATAATTAGTGTAGCACATTACCAACATTATGATGTCGAGACTGCATTTGCAGAGAACATTAAGTAGGGTTGGAATTAGATTTATCGATATAACAATATCGGAAGAAATTTTTATTGTTTTTTTTATTTTCTAGAACGAACAAGTTTTATTTAACAAACGCATTATACTAAGCAACGCTAGCAGTTTTTATTATAATTAGAAGAATGCATTTTTGCAATTGTAATAAAAACAATGAAATTGTGCATGAATTTCTAAGTTTATCAATTGAATGAAATATATATTTCATTCATTTTACGAGTAATGTACACAGTTAAAGTGCATAATATTATAAGAGCTATGCTATGCTTTACATTATAAGAGCTAATTATTTTAACCAAGCCAGATGCATATTATCGAGCAAAGCAAAAAAGGCTCAGACAGAAAACCTTAACTTTTAAAACTCTAATAAGAAACTAGGCCCAACATTTAGTACCACCTTTTTCAGTTGTCAAATTCTTCCATATATAAGTGGCATATCAAAAATAACGACACAATGGATGTTTTATCATTGTAACGGACACGTTGGTGTCTTTTCCGGTTATATTGATGGGGATCAATAAAACACCAACTGTTCACTATTCTTCTCGCAGACTGTACAAAGCACTTAGCAAACAATTTGATCAGTGTAAAGTTTTGTTGGCTGTGCAAATACCCTCAGGTGGTTTGTTTATTTATTTAAATTATAGTCTAGCTAATGGATTATAATTACCCGTGCAATTGGTTAACTTAATGCGATGTCCGTGGCTCAACAGTAAAAAGATGGTCTGAACCCAAATCTGTCTGATTCTATGGGGCAATAATCGAATCTACTCTTAGCGAAAGCTTGGTTATTAAAATAACTGTTTTATAAAAAATAGTAATATTTTAATATTAGGATCGTAGCAACTAAAATTTTCGCAACTGGATTATATTAATATTTTTTAACATAGCCGATAGTAACTATAGACTATGTTAAAAATATTCAAAATGAAAACTATTTAAAGACATGTCGCTAGTATCATATGGAAGATTATTATAAAAATGTATTCAATAACGCTTAAATGTAGAGTTATTTTGACGGTGCCTATTGGACCATTTTTATTTATGTATTAAGAACTTCTTGTATTGACTTCCAGAGGGTTATATTTCTTCTCGCCGTGGTAGCTATAGCAGCTGCAGCACCGCAAAAGCCGGCAGATCAGGTTATAGCTATTCTGAAGCAGGAATTTGATCAGCAAGCTGACGGCTCCTACGTTTATAGGTATTCATAATTTACTATTAAGCAATTTTCATCTCAGTTTTATTTTAAGCATCTATAAAGACGTCTGCGATATAACAATGAAGAAGGTTGTATTAATATATTTTGTATAACCTCTATATATCTGCTAAAAGTAATATTAAATTGTAGTTTAAAGGCAGATTTTATCGATAAGGTATTCGGGTTGAACCTCGACCATTGACCACCTTAATTGTCTAATTAATTATTAGTAAACAAATTCCAGAAGAATTCCAGAAGAAACAAACCTGTTCTACAAACTTTTCTTTAATGTTTTTTTATTTACAATAATTAAAAAAAAAGCATTAAAGAAAACAATAAAGGACAATTAAACTTAAATAAATATATACTTGTTTTGCATAATGATGTAATTATATTCCATCATCATCATCACCGCCATCACCACCACCACCACCACCACCACCACCACCACCATCATCATCATCATCATCATCATCATCATCATCACCGCCATCACCACCACCACCACCACCACCACCATCATCATCATCATCGTCACAATGTATTATAATTATGAGTCCATTTATATTTGTCTTCATATTTCCTTTTATTAATCATCTCAATCATTTTTATCTGTTTATTTTTAATTGTTATTGTAGCCTGTTATTAGTTGATAAAATAGGATTACAATATTGAAGTTTAAATAAAAGATTAAAGATGAAATGCCTAAATATCGTAGGTTATTAGACAACCTGGTACTACTATAAGTTACTTGATGGTTATAATATGATAAATTTTCGACCATGTTAAGTTTTTCTATAATTACTTATCATCCTAAGATATAGGGCTACTAAAATTGTATTTATCTAATAATGAATAGGCATTTTTATTATTATTAAGTGATAGTAAAATTAAAGTTGTAAAGTTAGAATATTCCACGTTAAGTATTGTACTTAAGTTACAAGATACACCGCCGCTTACTTATGAGAGACGATTTAACAGAAGTTTGTTAATGTCGTTTACAATTTTATTAACAAGTACGTAATGTTTAAGTCCTGGTTAAAATCTTTTTTTGTTTTGATATAGGTTATTGTATTGGCTTATAATACTCGTTGGAAATAATTACTCTATTGTAGATCCACTTGTCGCGTTCTATAAAGTGAAGTAGCGGATTTAATAGACCTCTAGGTTTATCTAAGTCGAATGACATTATTAAAAAAATTGTGATAAAAATAACTCTCGCAAGAATTATTAATAAAGAAACCTACTAGTGAAATTTGACCTGATCTAAAATTGTGGAATAGGTAAATGAATTTTAATGTAAAATCAGTTCATAGTACGTAATATGTAATGAATACTGTTTTTCCGCTTGCTTTTTATACTATAATATGTAATGAATACTGTTTTTCCGCTTGAATATGATATTCAATTGTAATTATTTTTAAGTAATATGTTCAAACCCCACTGCCGTTGGGGTATTGTCGCACCCACTCCTAATACAAGCTTTTAAATTAAGCTTAGTAGGAGGGTGAAAAGGGAATATTAGACATACCTTAAAAGTATACCTAATATTCTTTAAAAAATAAATAAATAATAAACCCAGTGAGAGACACTTTTGCACTGCGGACTCCCGCCCTACCCTCTATCTGCTTCGTATATTTGCACTCGATTATAAAACCTTGTACCTAAATCGGCCATTTTCAAACCCAGGAGTTCATGAATTGGTTAAAGTGGTTTCCTAGGTTTTGAAATGGTTACGAGGGAGTGAATACACTTACTAGGTTTCGTTGCTTAAATATTTCTTTTTTTATGCGAGTTGAAAGCGCAGCTTGTGTTTTTGTATTTGGTAGGAACTTACCGGATTATCGAGATTATGCAATAAAACGTTTTTCTTTTTTGTAAAAAAAGTGTCCCTTATTAGGCTTTGAAATGGGACAGCCGAAGTGCTAAAAGAATATTTTTTTTTCATTCTCCGTTTCTTTGTCCGATACGGAACGGTTTTTGGAAATTACTAATTAAAGTTTAAATCAAATAAATCATTTATTTATTTCGGACAATAGAGATTAAATTAAAGTGTTGTATTCATATTATAAACTAAGATAATATTTTTTAATGTTTAATTAATATTTTATTATTCATTTTACTAGATGTACCACGATTTCGTCCGCGTAAAATTAGGTGAAAAAGATTCAATTTTAGCGTGATGATATATAGCCTATAAAACTTACTTGATAAATGGGCTATCTAACACTGAAATAATTTTTACATTCGGACCACTAGTTCTAGAGATCAGCGCGTTCAAGCAAACAAACAAACAAACTCTTCAGCTTTATTTATTACTAGTTGTTATCAGCAACTTCGTCCGCGTAAAATTAGGTGAAAACGACAGTAGGAATTTTTACGAGCGGGATTGAACCGAAATTTTACTGATATCTATACCACCTCTTCACTTTTGTGCTATGAAGACACTGAGTGCAATATTAAGGGATTAAGTTACCGAATTCAACGAAAACACCCGATTGGAGTATCGGGGTTTTTTAAATTTTTAATTTAATGTTTATTATATATGTACAAGCCTTATATATTTACCCGTGACTTAGCCCGTTTTAAATTCAATTGTTTCGTTTGATTTCGATGGTTTTTTTTTTGTTGAACCCTAATTCTGTTTGTCTCTTCGAATCTCTCTCAGAATATATCAGGGATTTTTAAGAAAAATGTATAAGTGTGTGTGGGCGTGTGTATGTACATGAATGTGTCTATGATTGAACTCTTAAACATCAGATTCAAAATCCGTGGGCAACTTGTATCTTTGTATCATTGAAGTGCATTGAAACTACACAATACCATATAAATATTTACAATACAGTTACTTATAAAATATATTTTGTGTAATAAGGAGATAATTTAACAAATATAACAAAAAAAAAAAAGAAGTAAGTTATAATTCTTCGAGAAATGACAAGAATGAAATAGTTTTAGGCAAATTATTCGTATTTTCGGGAGAGCGTCTCGACCGATTTCCCAGAAGACCTTGAATTTTGCGGCTTTGAATCATACTTTCGATATTTTTGTTCATTTAACAAATTATAAATACCAAAAACAATTACCCGAATCAAATTCATTAATAATATATAGTATAAGCAATCACTAAAATTCTTCGCAAATTTTATATAAGTTGTATAAAAATATTGGGACTAAATATAATTTTTATTTAATAACACGCCCTGTTTCCAATGAGAATCTCATTTCAATATACCAACTACACTTTTAATTTGTCTGGCTAAGCTTCTTTTTCGGATTTCATTCTATTATTTTAAGAATAATGGTATTTTAAGCGAGTGAAATTAAATTCAGTCCCGAATTAAATGAAAATTGAAGACGAGTGGTTGAGTTGATTGTTGAAGAATCAAAGTGAATTAACTCTAACGTTTTATTTTTCATTTTTTTTTTATGTTACAAGGGGGCAAACGAGCAGGCAGCAGGCACCGAAGTGCCTACCGGCGCCCATGGACATCTTTTACGTACTATAAGTTTATACCCACATTTTCTTACTACTTCTTTGACTTAAACCTTTCTTCTTTAGATAATGGTAGGCCGTCTTCAAAGTGGAGAATCTGTTCTTATCCACGCGGGTTCGGGCGGTGTGGGTCAGGCCGCTATTAATGTAGCACTGCATTACGGCTGTGAAGTATTCACCACCGTGGGTACTGCGGAGAAGCGGGCTTTCATCAAAAGACTGTACCCACAAATAAAAGGTAAGCTATTTCCATTTGTGCTACTTAAAAAATACCCTTGTTTATTGCCTTAATAACTAATTAGCGACTGGGATATTATCTTATTTGTTATACAGACAAAATTACGTTATCACACTCTTGTATCTATTAAAACTTAAAAGTCATCTTAACCATAATGTACGAGTATTTATTGAATTCTTTCAGCATTTATTCATATCATATTTATTAAACTGAATTTAAAATAGGCACATTTATAATAATTTGTGAGATGTATCATAATATGGAATGGAATAAAGCTTTGGTATCTTTATACAGACAATCATATTGGCAACTCTCGTGACTCGTCGTTTGAGAAAATGATCAAAACAGAAACCAAAGGAAAGGGTGTTGATATGGTCCTCAACTGCCTATCGGATGAAAAACTACAGGTTCTGTTTTCACAGCAATAGAGCATATAAAATATTTAAAAAATGTTTCTTTTATACTGTAAGCACTTATGATACTTTATGTATTTGGATAAAAATTATACCTAATGACAAAAAATTGGTTACTATCTAATTGTATGCTCGAAGTAAATTCTATTTAAATTAAATAAACAAGGAAAAATAAAATTCAGTTGCAACGATAGACTTCATATTAGAGATAGATATTTATTAAAAAAAAACCTTTTCTTTATTTAGACTTTAAACCACTTTCTCTGTTTCCAGGCATCGGTTCGCTGTCTCGGTTACAGGGGCCGCTTTTTGGAAATTGGAGTATTCGATATCAACAATAACACACCCATCAGCCTGTACGCATTGCGCAACGAGATTTCTAGAGCCTGAAATTAGAGAGGAATGGATTTATTGCAAAGATTTCCAAAGCTAATAATAAAGTAGATCCTTCGCCATATACATAACGAATGTACAGGCTTGATCGCTAGGTTAAGTAGCTCTTGCCGCGGCCGGTTGATAGATGGGGTTCTTCGGACATCCTCCTCCGTGCTTCGGAAGACACGTAAAACAGTGGCTCCCGATTAATGTTAATGAGTGATATTAGTAGTGAGATTTTGGGGGTTTTGGGGATGACGTCAGACGGCAGTCGGTCCTGTTAATTCGCCCCACAGCCAGATTGTCTGCAAATTAAGCGGACCCTGATAATTAATGAATGTCTAAAATACAATTTTTGTTAAATACTACCTACTGTGGCTTTAAATAGACTGCATTAATTATCTTTAGTGACTTCTGGTTTGTGGTAATCTCCGAATTCGCTAGACTGATTTTGACGGAACTTTAAGGCAAAAACACGTGTACTGGTAACTAAACAATTAGGCTAAAATAAATTAATAAACTCATTGATTTCGACGTGGATGAAGTTGCAAGTGATGGTACAAACTAATAGATATCGTAAATTAAAAAAAAAAATTATTTCCGAAACTTTCGAAGATTCCGAAACTAAAAACTGCAACGATTAATTTGAAATTTAGTTAATAAATCGAAGTCTTCCAGTTAAATGGCTCGAGTTGGCCTCGTTTCGGTGGTAGCATAATTTGTGTACCAAAGCGCCCTAGCGTTTTAAAAGACAGAATGAATTCCGCCATTCCGCTGGCCTCGCAGTCCTGCGCCAATAATGTAGGTGGGTATTTAACAGACTATTTAGTGCGACTCTCCACTCTCCGCTCTCCGACTCTACTAATGCTCTTAATTATTTTTGCCGGCGAGCTGTTTTTGTGACGGCGTGCAATTGCTACATTTTGCATTCGCTCCCCGCGTATTTCACTGTCCGCCATTGCTTATTTCTTACTGTGCTTAAAACTTTGATTCGTGCTCTTTAATGGTCAAACAAACGACTGGTTTTATTTTTGAATGTAATATTTATAATGCAATAAGGTAGTTGTGGTACTAATGTTTACCACAATATGAAACCCTTTGATACCATGAATATTAAGGTCATTTGTAACACTAAGAGAGAAGGCAAAGCAGCTGTGTTTGTCTCTTGCTCTGTACCGCTGATCCCTTGAAGCCGATTCCTCATGCATCATTTGTTCCTGTCAGCGACCCAATTGACAAAGGTTCCCGTGCCGAATAGAAAAAAGGATCCCCAATTAAGTTGGACCACTATCCGTAAAATTGTTTACCATTTCATATAGGATTCGTACATAAAAAATGGCGAGCCATTTCCCTCATTATTTATTCATTTACGCATTAAAATTTTGCTTTTAAATAAATATAAAACCTTTTACTATTATAAACATCTAATTTGCAGAACTCAAAGTCTTCAATTAAATATCACTTAGCTATTACCCTGTACCCGAAAATACTCAAATGTACAGTTTGCTACTTATGCTTCATACATCTTCTCGAAATGATCAAGAAAAGAGGATACTACTTCTTCTACCTAGCGTAATCCGAGTACCAGAGTCAGCTTAAATTGCAGAGGATGAGGTAGTAGGGCGAGTTAAGATGACCGACTATCGTCTGATGTCATCTCCGGGACCCCAACAATCTCTATAATCTCACGACTATGACTCAGTGACATTAACCAGGACTTACTGTTTTACATGCCTTTCGAAACACGGAGAAGCTCGGATATTTGAAAACCAGTGTTAGAATGGGTCATCGATTTATTACGCAGTCGCGGTAAGAAATATTTGACCTAGCGATCGATTCGAATGCGACCACTGATTAGACCGCGACCTCCTCTCAAAAAAAAAAGGATATAAATCTGTTAAAGGCGGATGTTGATAGTGCGGTTGTCATAACTTAAGTTCTGCAAAATGACGTCCAATTCTTCACAATTGAAGCTTATAACGTTAAGATTAAATCAAGTGCAGTGAAGCGGTCAAACGTTCCTCTGCGGCATGAATAGTCAATCGTCATTAAATCGTTCGGCTTTGGTAGTCTAATGCGGTCGACGGAGGGCTAATGCCGGAACATAAGGGGGGTGGCTAACGCCGGAATATAAAGGGGTGGCTAACTATACGTCTTTTTATGGAATCCGAGCACTTTGGGGTGATTTACCGTACCTATCTAACCGTGCCCGATCTTAGGATTATATTGAAAGAGATAAAATGGGCGCTCTCACGAGGGTAAATATTTTATATTGAATTTGAATCTTGTAACGAAATCCATGCTTGTAATGTTAGATTTGTGTGCTAGTACATATGTATGCTAGAAGCTTAAATTAGCAGACAATGTGGCTTGTGTGTGGACTAATTGTAAGGTACTCGGTTTGTACAAGGGTTCTCGGTCTTTTCGATTGTCGCTACCTATTTGTTTTATATGAATTCTTCACATGTTTGCTTATTAATCCGAATAACATATGAGAAAAGTCCAGCGGCATTTCACTTAAGATCTTACGTAAATAATAAATACTAATATAATAATAAGTATATAAATAAATGGCAGTATTGCTAATACGATATGTCACTAATGCCAACATTGCGACTACCCAATAATGGTGGCGGTAATTATCATGGTGGCAATACCGATGGACACTTAACACAGATTATAAAGAGCCTCTTTTCTGAAGATAAACACTATCTATTTAATAACTTACAAATGAAATAAGAAGAAAATAGTCTTCTGAATAAAATTACTCAGGATATTTTTTCTTATATAGAAATAAACTAAAATTTTAACGGTCTCAGGTATTATTTAACAGATTCTCCTGACGTCAGCATATCTCGAGCAGCGTTCTCGTCTTCCCATTCTTTTGAGTGCACTCAATTGAAATTAAGTTATTCCGACCAATGTTGCTTGTTTCGCAAAATTCGAGCTTCACGAGTGCCTATTGAAATTCTTGCTTTACTGGTGATATCATTTAAATATTCTTAATTGCACGACTCATAACGTGAAGCGTTAAAGTGCTTTATGATAGAAAAATGATTTTATCTCCATTTATACTGTTATCACTTTTTAATTATCTTTAAAACTCACACCATTTGACATAAATGAACATTAATTTTGTTCTCTTAAAATAGTTGTTGACGTAGACGGGATAAAAATTCCAAAATATTCAGATATCCCGAAAACGTGTAATTTATGCTTTAAGTAATTATAATTAGGAAAAACATGTCATGAGAAATTTATTATTGATTTTAGGGTTTAAGCAAATTTTCGATTTCCGACGTGTATTTTTACAAATTATATTTATTAGATACTAGCGGACCCGGCAGGCGTTGTCCTGTCCGAACGTTGAGTTACTTATTATTTACTACATTCAATCATCCTATAATATTATCCCCGTTCTGTTTTCTGTATCCCTTACCGTTTCTTTACATCATGTAACATTTAAAAAAAAAAAATTTAATTGTCAAAAGCGATAAGGTGACATTAGAAATAACACAAGATGGTGGTTGAGTTTTGTTAAATTTTCTAGTTTTCCGCCCAATTTTCTTAAGTTTTTCTTTAATAAGTACCTTTTCCTGATATGAATAACAAACACAACAAAAAAGAATAAGTTGGATTCATTTTTTTATATATAGATTAAATGACAAAACATACACGCAATAATTGCAGTAAGCTTTAAAAAACATTTTTATTACTCTGTTATTTATCTAATACATAAAATTCTCGTGTCACGGGGTGCGTTGCCAAACTCCTCCAAAACGGCTCGAACGATATTCATGAAATTTTGCGTGCATATTGGCTGCGTTGAGAATCGGTCAACACCTATTTTTCATCCCCGTAAGTGATAAGGTGGCCCACGTGGACGGAGTCGCGGGGCGCAGCTAGTAGTTTAATATAATATATATGTACTGTAACGGACAAACTAAACTTATTTCTTTCAAAAGTAGTCTAAATATATACTAAATATATACAAATATTACTCAATTATATATCAAGGATTTCCAGAAAGCTTCTTAGTCTTAGTCTAAATTGTAAAAACATTCTATTTAGGATATGTTATACAATTATATGCAAAGTGCTAAGAAAATACAAAGTAAAACGGAGGAAAATTTTATAAGTAATAAAAGAACTGTTCATTTGTAATACATGTTTATAAAAATACCGTCGGGGAAACACGACATTTTCCGCGCACGGAGTTTCCACTGTTTTAATTTCCGCACTTGGTGTTTGGAGTGTTACAACGGTATAAAAACTAAATTGCTCCTAATACTAGATACTTTTATTTTAACTAGCTGTTACCTACGACTTTGGCTACAATTTGGAGGATTTTTGTTAGCACAGAGTCGGAAATAACTATTTTTCTAAAATTGTTCTTTCCAACCGCCTTCAAAACAGGATGATGTTCTCAATTCGGCCGTATTTTTTTTGTTTTTTACCTCACGACTGTCGACTGAGTGAACCGATTTGATGATTCTTTTTTATTTGAAAGATTGTAAACTTAAGTTTTCATGATTTAATTACGTCATTATATATTTATAAGAATTACGTAAAATGATTATTTATTTAGGAAGTTCGAAACTTCGGACCACTTGCAATAATCCTGGTCTCTACGAGAGATTCTCATAAAGATATTTGATATACTTTTAGGAAAAAAATATTAGGAGTGGTTTTTTGTACGTTGCACTTCTCTAGTTGGCAGCTCTAACGTGAAATCTCGTTATCTCAATTTTGAGATTACGGGACACAGCAATTTTACTTACATTACGTACTTCTTGCTAAATGGCTTAGGTGGGCATGATGACAAAGAGACTGCCCGGCCGAATTGAGATGGTCACTTAATAACTGTACACTCAGTAAATCCGCCTTCGCATACGGTCTCTTACTCGGCACTCATAACCTTCGAACATGCATATGCACATACATGCATACTTTTTTTGCGACGTCCAAGTAAGCTGGTTCCACCTATCACTAACAGGATGAACGAGTTTGGCCTAGGCTATATTGATTTGTCCTATCGCGTGTAGGAGGATCTGATTTGGACTAGGCGAAACTAGTTCATCCTAAAATCGAGTTTGGCCGGTAACATATATAATACATTTTTTATTTTTATACCTGTGATTATTACGTAGCATTCTATAACGGGAAACAATTTATTATTTACGATTAATACAACCGATTTAACGTCTGTGAAATTAATTATCAGTTCGGTGAATTTTACCTAAAAAGTACTGACATACTAAAATGTTTTTTTAAACATAGTTTTTACCTGTGGAAAGCGGGTTGCGCAGTATTAAACCATCACTATTATTACCTTAAACACAATTGGTAAGAATCAGTTATTTAACAATGAATGTTTTTTCGTTGTTGCTAGCTCTCAAACTAATATGGGCTATATACCAGGACGCTAAGATTAATAGGAGCGGAGCACCAATGAAGAATGTTTCAAAATCGGGTTTTTTTTCCCTTTATACAGCTCCCGCTGCGTGCGCTGCCTAAACAGTTAAAGTTTCGCAAAAATCATGTATGATAGAATTGTTCCTCTTAAAAAGTTATAAATAAAAGTTCGCAACTGCACATATCTATCTTTTAAAGTTGCCTTACTATAATCTTTTTATGCTAAACAGATTTGTTCTAAAACAGCGCATAATTTTTGAAAGTGTTTTTAGAAACATGATATTAATCCATATCCAAAAACTATTTTTAAACCCCTAAGTGATGAGTCGTCCACGCGGACAAAGCCACGAGGTACAGCTAGTAGAAAATAAAATTGGTTAATCCTATTTTTTTTGGAAAATATAGTAATAATAAAATAATATTCAATAAAATGATGAAAATTATTTATTGAAAGTAGTAGCGCCATCTACCGCGGACTTTATTTATTAAATAGCTTAGATCATTTGTACGTAGTCTCAAGTGTGCAAGGTAGATGGCGGTAAAGAGACTAGCAGTAGCTATTGAAAGAATCATTTAATAAATTCATACTTCTCTATCAAATGTAATATTTTGGTCATTAGCGAGTATTTGTACACTCAAGTATTTTATTGATACATCGGCACTTAATCATAACGGGGAAAAAACTGTTTGGACAACGGTGTTGTTTTGATATTTTTACTGTTACACGGCCAGACAATTAAATGGATTCTTTCATGCAAAAACTGGTAAACAGTCGCTATTCTGTGTACGTTAACTCGTATCACTTTAATCTTTCGAGTTACAGACGCTTTAGAACAGGTGAGTGATATATTTTAGACACGCCAAGTGACAGTTAAGTCAAGTGATTTAAGAGTGAATCTATAAAACCTTATGTAAATTAAATTAAAGTGTCAATCTGTAATTTCTATTTAAATATGTTTGTTCGCTTTTCTTCGCGATATAGTCTTTCGATCAGCGTGTTTGATTTTAATGCTATTTTCACTAGGTAACAAATGAGTATCTATTATTAAAAGAGTGGTAGCGATTATAGCACAACGCAAAGGGAGAATGTACCTAATACCTTATGAACCTTAATTTGATTATTTATGGCATTGACCTATCGAGTCTTTATTATAGTCATCAACTTTTTATATATACATACTATATATATATGTTTGTAATTGCAATTGTACTCTGTATACTTTATATCATACTTATATGTGGTCACTTAATAGGTGTACACAATAAAATAAATATTATTGTATGTTGAATGGTTCTATCGACGAATAAGTACAATAAACTCGATAGATAAAGTGAAAGTGAATTGCGAGTTGTGATTTCGGAATAGTATCGCACAATGTTGTTTAAACACTGATTGATAGTTTCCAATATTCCATATAATAGCTGGTTTCCTCGATAAGTCAATTATCGATTTCACGTACCAAATTGCTGGCAAACAAGCTGATTCGCTGTCGTATTAATGAAGGTTTTTTAAAGTACACTTACTAATACTTCACTTATTATTATCTAGTATTCCTGTATTTCTGTTTCCCTCTAATTAAGCATAAAGCTGCCGTTGCGATAACCACGCTTTATACTAGTGACTATTTTTTAGTCAAATGTGCTACAAAACTGGCCAGGTTATTGTATTCATTAATTTAAACGTGGTAATAATTCGGAAATGGGGGCTCCACCCAGTATTGGGATAATATTTTTTTGAGTGTCCGTGATGAAAAAAAACTATTGGTAATTTTTTATGACAGCGCATGACCAGAAAAAACAATAATTTCTAGAATTGTTTTCTTGAAATGTGAAAAATGAAACTCGACTCAGTTATTTTTCTAGTGTTAAAATTAAAATAAAAAATAACTATGAAGCGGCCGCCCGCTCCTAGGTAACCGTAACAAATTTGAGTTTAATTTGGGTTTTTTAGCCGTTTAAAAGGTCATGTATCATCATAACATTGCTTCCTATGATTTTTATTCAAAGAGAAGATAAAAACAAAAATTCGAAGCCCCACTTACGAATATATTTACTTAAAAAATTTAACGTTTAACTTATTGAACATTTTTATAATTATATCTTAAAAATCTGTTAATTTTAAAAACGTATATATAATAAGTGAAGCCAAAACTTTAGGTACCATTTGACGAAAATTGAGCGGAAGTAGGAATATGAAATTTGGCGCAGTTGTAGTTGATAAAGAGGAAGGTATGCGAATCCTAATATATTTGTATAATATGCAATATAGATATACTAAATTATTAAAATAAAACCACACGCACACCAAAGCCAAACGATTTGCACCGTTTACACACACATGTATTAGTCAACATCGTGACAACCGTATGTTTTCAATTTTTTTTTCTGTGAATAGAATAATATATGTCGTAGGCACAAAGGTTTGTTGGCAAATTTCGGCCAGCCGGCGATCTCTAGTTATAGTAAATCAGCCATAAATTCTATTTCTAATGCTCTCTCTTCAGAGAACATAACTAGAAACGCATGACCCTCATTATCATAGTCTCAAAGTATATTTTAAAATGCTCGGCCATTATTTACAGAAATAGATGCACCTTAGACGTCACTTACCTTAATGGACTTAACTCTTGAAGCCTTCCACTACAATGGGCGTTAAATTGTGTAATTGCGCATAGAAAAGAAAGCTACAGGACAAAGAAATGAAATGAATAATTCGGAAGAAATAAAAGCAGAAAAACCGAAAGGTGAAGGTATCAAGTGCCAGCTAGAACAAACTAAAGAAGAAGCATCTAATCTACAGCTAACTGGACATCTAACATCAAAAGACGCTTTTGATAAACTAGCGCCAACGAAATTATTTTTAATGTTATATGATTATAAGATTTATAATTGCACAGATATAATATTTCAATAAATTATTTTCTTGTTTTGTTCACCTTTATTTACATGGTGTAAAGAAAGTTTCGCCAATATTTACATCGATGGGTGCAATTATTAAACTATTTATATTCTTATTTAGTTGCCTTAGTCTACTTATTAATTAAGTACTTCATTGTGTTTACTGTGTTATTTAAATTACTTTGTTTATTTATTTTTACTGAATTCTTGTAAAAATCTTTGTATTGAAAGTTATAAAAATCCAAATATATTTCAGAATACTTGACTTGCTTTGATGTTTTTTTCTGTTTACAAATCAAGTTATTGTACATTCATATTCTTCATACGGTTTTTATTAAATCAATCTTTTTTTTAATTTTCTGATTTCGACAATATCTGTGTAAAATTTTGTATTAAACTTTTAGCATCCATTTCTCTTTTAATTTATGTTTTTTTCAATTTGGAAATTTATTGTTGTCATTATATTTGAAATGGTATTACATGCATTCTGTATTTAGATTTTTTAAGCTTAGGTAGAGTGGTGGCTTTAAAAATATTAGACGATTCAAAAGAACTTGTTAAAATCTACTTGAAATTGTTGAATTTTAGAAGTATTAACAGAGCAGTGTTTCCTTTATTAAAAAGTGTCTATAGCACATTTTATATATGTTTATTTATGTCTATACGATTTTAAGGATTCCTCGTCATCGTGTGATCTTGTATTTATTATTTAACCGAAACCAACCTTATCATCCACTACTTAAGGGTGAAAACAAAATGGTGCGGGTGCGTCCCGTGCATACGTACATTCTAGATAAGCAAATGCCTCTTAGGGATTCTGTCTATTAAGATCAATAGCATAGTCAATCAAAAGAAAACCATCGTATGCAATCTAAGCGGACCCTGGTTTCTAGACCGCGATAACGCTAGGAAGAAGAAGATAAATTGACTTTTATTCCTATTCTTAAAATATTACAGAAATATTACACAGGTCTTTGTAATAATTACAATCGGGCACGTGGAGACATCACGTACAAAGGAATACATGCAGGTAACTGTTAAAATTATTTATCATGCATCTTGCAGTCTATTTCTTTTAATATAACAGTAGTTTTTACAAACAAAGCCGTTGTTTATATATTATATTTATTACACATAATATTATTTTAATATAAACATTTTTTTGTATGTATATTTTTATATACGAACGTCTTTATTTTGCATCCTAGGATATGAAATAATATATTTTTGATAATATATAAGCTTGCGTCTACTTAAAAACAAATACAACATAATAATTTATCTAGAACTTTATTTAATTCAGTACAGAAATGCGGTACAAATTATCCAGTCATAGAAATTTACAAAATTAAATGAAATGCAGTACAATTGCAGTGACAAACAAAAAAAAAGAAAGTTCACAGTACTTTTTAAGGTGGCACGAGCTTTCTTTTAAGAGTAGTGGAACTAGCCCTGTGTCAGAAGTGAAGAAGCTTCGCTCTCCCATAAAACCGTGTAGAATAATGTAAGCTATATATATCTATACTAATATATAAAGCTGAAGACTTTGTTTGTTTGTTTGAACGCGCTAACCTCAGGAAGAACAGATCCGATTTGAAAAATTCTTTCAGTGTTAGATAGATCATTTATCGAGGAAGGCTATAGACTATATATCATCACGCTAAGTCTAATAGGAGCGGAGCGCCAATGAAGAATGTTTCAAAATCGGCGGCTTTTTCCCCTTTTGAGAGCTTCCGTTGCGTGCACTGCGTAAACGCTTAAAGTTTCGCAAAAGTCATGTATCACAAAATTGTTCCCCTTTAAGAGTTATTAATAAAAATCCCAAAAATATTGATATTTTTTGTCCTATACATTTTTTTCCTAAGATAAGTATTTCCTGAGGAAAATAGGATAATGTCTTGAAGCTTGCACATTTTGCTTACACATGCTAATTAATAATTATGTTGACATTAGGTTAAGGTTATTTTTTTATGACCACCCAGATACTCTTTTTGGAACAGAACTGAGTTGAGTGACAGTAGGTTAAGGTTTTTTTATGACCACTTAAATACTCTCTTTGGAACAGAACTGAGTTGAGTGGCAGTAGGCTAAAATTTTTTTATGACCACTCACATACTCTTTTTGGAGGAGAACTGAGTTGAGTGACAGTAGGTTAAGGCTTTTTTATGATCACCCAGACACTCTTTTTGGAGAAGAACTGAGTGGAGTGACAGTATGTTAAGGTTTTTTATGATCACCCAGATACTGTTTTTGGAGCAGAACGGAGTGACAGTAGGTTAAGGTTTTGTTTTGATGACCACCCAGAAACTGTTTTTGAAGCACAACTGAGTGGAGTGACATTAGGTTAAGGTTTTTTTTTATGACCTCTTACATTCTGTTTTTGGAACAGAACTGAGTTGAGTGACAGTAGGTTAAGGCTTTTTTTTTAAATTAACTATTTTATTTTCTCCCTTTTTAGTGTTCCGCTAATTCTGCCTGTGTGTGTATTAACGGTCTCTCGTACTATGAAGATTCGGGTTTACGATAATCATTGCAAAAGATATCATGTCACGCGTCAATTGCTCCGCATATTTGTGTCAGGGGCGTATATTTGGTTAAAAACCGGATGTGGTTGTCGTTAATCTTATTTTTGTGTTATGTAACTACGTGTACACTAACGCTGATGTAACGTGTGATTTAGTGTCACTTTGACGTCTCTGTTAAAATATCGATATCGTGCGTTTGATTGATATCTTTAATACTAAAATATTATTTATCAAAGCGACCAAATGTATTTACGGGCAAAAACTAGTAATCTACATATATAAATAAAATTGTAGGGTCTGTTTCTAAAGTCGGAATTCATTTTTTTTCCTTAAGAACTGACGTCCGTGTGTCATATAGCCCTGTATATATTTATTTATTTAATTTTGACACGTCTATTATAAGCCAATTCACCAATTTCGTTTATGACTTTTCCACAAAATTTACACTTTTTTTTTACTCTTACACAAATAATCGTATACTAACTACTGAACATCATCTATTAGGCTCCTACCACACCGAGATGCTATGGCGACGACGTGGCTACGCTTCTAATTTGGCGACAACGCCTAACTGTCGCCACGTGAGTTACCTGTCCTAAATTTTAATATGAATTGTTTGGATACGAACGTATAGTCGCCATGGTGTCTTGGTGAGGTAGGGCTCGTAGAAGTATTCTGAAGTTGCGATCAGAAGGCATAGCATGAACATTCTCGATGAAACCGAACGACTTTTGAAACATTAATGCTACCGTTTGCAACTACTTATTTGCTAAATACTGCTAGCACGAATAAAATTCTAGATGTTACGGTCATGTAAGTCGTGTAATGGAATCACGAACCTTCACTGGAGGTTTTGTTTCGAATGTAAAAGTAAGTAAAACTATGGACAATATTCGTGCTAGGCCCTCGGAACTCTACTTTTATTTTTCTTTTAAAACTTCATTGAAGAAAGGGGAAAGAAATAAATCATACAGAATTTTCCAGCGGTTTTCGAGTATGATAGATTTTATATATATAATATATGTAGATATTTATGTAAAGCATAAACTAAAATAATTTGGAATATCCAAAAGTGCACGTCTCATATTTATTTTTAATAGAGTTTTTTTCTAGTGACAATATGAATCTGAAAAGTAAACCTAAAAGTTAAATACCCACTATTATTTAAAACAGAATATATTTTCTTTAAATGCTGCTTATTTACTTAAGACTTCAAACTTCAACTATTTACATATCACATTCAGGTGTTACGATGCTTTATATCAATATAAATATTGCTCTCGAAATTACATAATATTGTTGTTAGAGAAGTTGTTAATTTGTTTGGTCTAGACTTTAGCCGCGAGCAAAATAAAATTCCCCCAACGGCGGTGGGGTTTGAACCGGGTACCTTGCGGAATTCAGTCCATACCTTATACCGTTGAGCTATTAAGGCTCTAAATATTAATATGTTACCTTTATTATAAAATTTTGTATAAATACTTGTGGAGAGACCACATCATTGCCATGCAACGTTCTTACACATGCAAGAACATTGCATGGTAATAATGTGAGAACATGTTAACAGTAGTAGATTCCATTCGGAGCATAACATTCTATATTCCTTTTTATAATTCACAGATTCAATCAAATACTTTATATACTTCTAAAAAAGTAATTCCCATTTCCGAAAAAAATAAAATAGAAAGAAACGTCTCTTCCTTTGTATATTCCTCAATAGTACTTTGTACGCCGAGCAAACAAGATATTCGTTTCAGGTCGGATTTTTCAATAACGAGATAAAAGTCATTCGGGAATAAATTAGAATAGAATGGAAAATACAGCTTCGTGTATACACTATTTCAGTTCTATCTTTTATGTTCAGACAGATTGTGATTAAGCTATATGAAAGGTGTTCTTATATTATATATTAATTAACCAAGAATACCAAAAAGATGATCTTATATTATATATTAATTAACAAAGTGATTAAATCTATACTTGATATATTAAGCTGAAGAGTTTGTTTGAACGCGCTTATCTTAGAAACTACTGATGCGATTTCAAAAATTCTTTCAGTGTTAGATAGCCCTTTTATCGAGGAAGGCTACAGGCTGTATATCATCACGCTATGTCTAATAGGAGCGGAGCACTAATGAAGAATGTTTAAAAATCGGGGGTTCTTTTCCCCATTTGAGAGCTTCCACTGAGTGCGCTGCGTAAACGGTTAAAGTTTCACAGAAGTCATGTATGACAAAATTGTTGCCATTTAAAAGTTCTACATAAAGTCCGCGACAGTATATGTCTATCTTTTAAGGTTAGCTCAGTATAACCTTTTTTTATGCTAATCAAATTTGTTCTAAAATAATGCATTATTTGTGAAGGTCTTTTTATAAACATAATATTAATCATCGATCATTTCACTTCCGACGCGGCGAACGTGTTTAGCGGTTTTATTTTGTCAATCGTAAATATCCGCGAAGTTCACGTAATAGTTACGTCCGACTGTGATTCGCGTAAGAAGTTTTAACGGTTCTTCTTTTCGTTTTGCTCTCTTTGTGTTCAAGCGTAGCTTGTTTTTGAAAAAAGAATACTAGGTATATATTTTTTTTTTTAGATTTAATGTCCGTCTTTCTGTTTAAACATAGCTGTTTTGACAGAAGAATGCTAGAAGTTGTTTCTTTTTTGTTCTTTTTGCTTGAGTTTTGTGTGTGTGTGTGTGTGTGTGTGTGTGACTTTACAATTTCCTTAGTAGTAAACTTAGCACTAAATCAAATATTATCACAGAAATATCGTATATTTATTTATAAAAAAATATGCTAAAAATGGCTTTCACGAGCGTTGTTAAAAACCTAAGCGAATAATAAATTTTGATTTGAATGAATTAATCTCATATTGTAATAAGATTATGTTAATATTTGAAAATCTAACGCAATATGCTAGAAATCTATACATTAATATATATAGATTATATAGATATATTAAACTGAAGAGTTTGTTTGATTGCTTGAACGCGCTAATCTCAGGAACTACTGGTCCGATTTTAAAAAGTCTCTCAGTGTTACATAGCCCATTTATAGAGGAAGACTATATACTATAGACATCATCACGCTGAAATTGAATCTATTGTTTTTGACTAATTTTACGCGGACAAAGTCGCGATTAAAAGCTAGTCACTATACAATGCTGTGAATATAACAGTATTTCATTTCATGCTAATAGGTATTAAAAGCTAAAATATTTAAATGTATTAATAAGACCCATTTATAAGCCATTGTCATTAGCGGAAATGCGTCAATTAAAAATACGTTATTCATGAGGACTTGATTTAAAAAATATAGCTACATATCGATACCACCCACGTAAATTAGAGCCTCAATAGCTCAACGGTATAAGGTATGGACTGAAATCCGCAAGGTACCCGGTTCAAATCCCACCGCCGTTACTCCCGCTCCCGTACCAGACCGCATTTTTGAGCCATCCGTGTACCATATCAGGTTTCTGCCACCTTGTATAGGTAGCCCCTCCTGCCATTCATTTTTAGGACATTAAAATGAATTGAATTCATTGTGTAACTTGAAAGAAAAGTAAATGAAAAAATCCGTAATTTAAGCATAAACATTTAAGTTGCCTTTTAGCGCTTAACTTGGTCATTATAGCACGCAAAGTACACAGCTTAAGTAATGCAATTAACCGAGCTAAATAAAAGCCTGTAGAGTTATAAAGAGTTTATCCTCTTAGGAAAAGGCAGAGCGGAATGCAGTTTAGTAGAACAAATGTTCTCGTGAACTATGGTTGCAATGCGGTTCGTTATAAATTGGTCGCCTACTCGGAATGATGAGAGTAATTGGATGTAATGGTCTTTATTCATCTAATGAACACATCAAGTGTAGGCGTAGAAATGACTTTTACCAAAAATTATTTCAGGACATGCTCACTTCGGAGTTACAGTATTGGATTCCTGATAAGCTATTCGAGGAATGAAAATACTTACAGGAGCCAACAGGTCTAGAAGTTATAGAAAAATGAAACATAAATAATGACAGTTATTGGATATAATTGGATTGGATCTTTATCCGTCTAAGGAATGGAAATGGAATGATTCAAAGAAGAACTTTTTTGAAGACCTTTTCGCTCTGGAAATCCTGATTATCTTACGTGATAGCCGAACTATTTAACTACTATTTCATCGTGTAATACCGGAATTTGAAGATATCCTAAGAAATGGTATTTTAGTAAGAGTGTATTTTTTATTTTATTATATTCCCTCTTCTAACCTTTATTCAGAAAAAACATAATTCAGACATCTTTATGAGGCTCCTTAGTTTTCTAATTCATTTAGCAAGCCGCATTGCAGCCATCAATTAGCAGAACATTTGTATTACCGTGTTGCACTTCGCCCCAGAGTTGGCTTAATAGAATAAAACGGTTACAACTTTACGGGCCCGTATCCAGTTGCGGTAAATTTCATTAAACCCAGACTCGAGGTGGGAATCGAACCCACGACCCCCGGTGCAGAAGGCAGTGTCACTGCCCACTGCGCCAACGGGCCAGTCAATGGTTATGGTTACTACAATGTTACTAATCAAAATGTCCTCCAAAAATGTAATCACATCTAACCAGCTCAACCAGTAAAGGCCCTCATTAAATCACTGGCAATAAAGACAATCATCCTCAAGGGAATCAGACGGAATCCTCGGTCGACCGCATCGCCATCGACATGGGTACTTAACAAGCGCGATAAAAGGAAAGCGTGTAATTAATTGCTAAGGCAGGAGAGTTTAATTCGAAGGGACTGGCTTGCTTATCTGTAGATTACAGACGATTAGGGATTACAGGGATGTATTACAGCTCAATGTTACAACCTTCTGTAACTACTGTCATAATATTGTATTTTATTTCATATTTTTTATGATTTTGAGTTCATTAGTTATTTAATACTCTTAAGAAGCCCTGTATTTAAGGCATAATATATAAAGCAATAAATGCATGATTACAAACAGGGTTTTTTTTTATTACAAGGAACATACTAGCAGGCGGTTCATCACCTAAGTGACTATCGACTCCCATGGACATTTTCACCACCAGAAGGCTCGCAGAGCGTTGCCGGCCTTTAAAGAAGAATTTAGGCCACCGGGAACTCTCCAAAACCGAACGAAATACGACAACAGTACCATCACTTGAAGTGACAGCATTGCCGCCGCTTTACGCCGATCTTATGTAAGAAAGAGATACTGGTAACCGGACGCGCCTACCCAATTCGGCTGCAGACCAAATGGCCTGCAAGCGTGGCGCTACCACAACTAAACCGCTATCTAACTAAAACTAAAGAAAAGAAAATAAAACAATTACAGCTAACTGGAACAGTTAATAAACAAGTTCCAGTGTCACAAGTCACAGGTCTTAAGTTCTATCCTTATCTTAGCGGCACCAGATAATTGAAGATTGGATTGGGCATCGTTACGGATACGAGTTGAAATATACTATTCGTAGTCTCGTCCAAAAGGACGCAACATAGACCGCCATAAATAATATATTATTTTGAATGAATGTATAAATGTAGATTTGTAGATTCATTCAAAATAATATAATACTGCCACATTTTAGAACGTCCAAACCGATTATGTTCTATATTGTTATCCGCAACGATTCTTAAAACGCTTCCGTTGTATATAAATTTACAAGTAAAACATAACTGACGTGGGATTTTCTTCGAAATTTTGCACGAAACAGCGTTGCATGTTCCGAACTGCAATATTTACGATGTCCTGTCCACAGCAGGGCATTTATAACTAAGTCTCGACCGTGTATCATTTGTAAGTCGTTGGATGATGACGTTTTAACGAATATTGATAGTAGTTTTTTAGGTCAGTAAGGTGGCAAACAAGCTGGCGTACCCACCGATGATAGGCAGCTATCGAAGCCAATGGAAACATTAATAAATAAAAGGAAATCTGCTGACAAAAATACGAAAAAAATGTTGCATTATACTTAATCTTCTATGTGTATAAAAGCGGAATGTCACCTGTGATGGCCGCTGGTTTTAGGCACCAATAACACAACTGTAAATAGGTACACGGCCCAAATGGAATGTCTGCATAGCACGGATCACTGATCGTGAATGACCACCACTATTTTTTTTTTCTGATTGTGTATGCTGTTGGTCAGAGTGGCCTTCACAGCGTCAACGTGCGGTTTGGGGCAATCCGAAGCTCAGCCGTTCGCTAAGCCCTGGGTGAGGTTTCCGATGGAGAGTCTGTACTCCGCGGATGCCTTCTGTGAGACCGAGTCCGCGGATACCCTGTATAGAAGTTATCGGACGTAAGTAGGTTGACGCAGAACATCACTCATTAGACAAACAACAACTTCGATGGGGAACAGAAAATATACGCATTTTTGGGAAAAGTATCCTAACTAGCATTATTACAAATTTTAGTCAGTTTGTAAACAGTTAAAGTTTATTTCAAACATTTCCGTTTGTATCGATATGGTATTTACAGAGTCCACAGTGCAGGTATTTACCATTGAGCCTCGAACTGGTATTAATTTCACGTAGGACGGAAGCGAGTAAATAGCTATCTATTACATGTAAATAAAATTGCAATGTCGCTCCGTGATTGTTAAATAACTCGCTTCTACATCAGTAACAAAATAAAACTCTCTTCTCCTCACTCTCTTTTCCCCACAATCTCACCATACCCATCCCACCACCACAATAGAGCCTCAATAGCTCAACAAAAAAGGGCCTTGACGTAAAAACATACAGATAGACAAACAAATATTTAGCGCAAGAATAAATTTACAGATTTTGGATTTTTTCCTATATTTGTGTTACAAGATATAGCTTAGAGCACAATTTCATGGTTCTAGGACTTACGGAAGTACCCTATAGGTTTTGATTCACTTTCGAATGTACTGGTATATGAAATGCTACATACATGGTCATATCTTTTGATTGCGTATATTTAGAGAGTTAATATTTTCACAGCTTCAAGGGATTACAGACCCTAGTACTTGCTATTAACCTCAACTTTATACCTGTTCGTGTTTCTGAGAAAAAGGCTTGACAGACAGACACACAGATAGACAAACAGACACTGTTGCCACAACAAATTTACAATTTTCGAATTTTTTCCTTTACTTGTGCTCCAAAATGTAGCTTCTCGCCAAATTTCATGATTCTAGGTCAACGGGAAGTATAGGTTTTGAATCCCCTGGCAAATGTATGGGAAAAATGACATAAACAGGCATGTCTTTTAATTGTGTTCACTTGGAGGA
>JANCMC010004801.1:11893455-12049994 GCA_024363005.1 Charaxes varanes
GGTTTTGAATCCCCTGGCAAATGTATGGGAAAAATGACATAAACAGGCATGTCTTTTAATTGTGTTCACTTGGAGGATTGATTTTTTCACAGCTTCAAGGGACCGTAGACTTCAGTATCCGGTATTAATGTCAAATTTGTAAGACTTCCCGGTCCTGAGAAAAAGGGCCTTAACAGACAGACAGACAGACGGACAACGAAGTGATCCTATAAAGGTTCCTTTTTTCTTTTTGAGGTACAGAACCCTGTAAACAATAGTCATCAACCGTTTTATCTATCTTTCTAGGGAAATTCAAAGTATACACGAATACACAACATTGAACATCTCTTTGAAAAGCAATCTCACTCATTACTTGCATTTTCCTTTAATATAGAGCAACTCAATTTGTTCAGCGTGCTTTTTCGAACCAATGAAGTGTGAAAGCTCTGGCGCATTATTAGACTGTTCCAACGAGTTATTTTCCAGTGCGCAGAATGAATTAAGTCCTACTCGCCCGAATAATCATTTTGCTTATGAAAATCTAGTACGTATACAGGTTTTTTCAATTTAATACCCCACTCAAATGTTCATTAAAGAGATTTTTTAATGAAAAAACTTTCAATCGAAAAACTTTTTACTCTATTTACGGGTCTATTTTTACTGTTCTTGTATAACTTTGTTAGTTCACGGCATCAAGTAATAAGCATGTCATTAAAAAGATACTTAAAAAGTAAACCTACAAACCGTAGGTTAAAAATATTCTTGTCTACATAAATTTCATAGTCTATCTAGTATATGTAATCTCAATTAAACAGTCAAATTAACAATCAATTAATATTAATTAATCAATATTATATTACAGCGGTAAGACGCCACGTCGTCCTCATAGCACGCGAACGCGCGATGCGAGCGAACTTAGTTGGTACGAACGTTCGATCAAACATGTTGATGTCTAAGAAGTGTCCTAATTAGCCGTATCCTGACTGAAAAAGCAGCCTCGCGGGGCAACCCCGCATGGCAAATCAGGACGTGCCTCGAAAATGCAAGTGCCCCAAACGATAAACGTTACGCGGAAAACGTCCGAGGCTACCTCGCGAGGCTGCTCGTTCAGTCAAGACACGGCTATTTAAGTTCGACGCTATCGCGCAAACTCAATTAGAGATTAAAGACATCAATATGTTTGATCGCACGTTCGTATGAACTATGTTCGATCGTATCGCACATTCGCGTTCTATTAGGACAACGCCATCATGATAACTAGTAAAACACTAGCATGTAGAAACCTCCACTCAAAGCCAAAATAAAAAATGACCGTAAAGTATTTTTTATAAAAGCAACGCGCAATCACAAACCAACACCTCCATGCTGCTGATAAACCGTAAATCAAAACCGTATAAAATATTCGCGTCCATTTGGCTATTAAAACTTTAAAAAACAAAATGACGAAGCCGTATATCGTGATTGTATGCGGCCATCATAAACATTTGTTTCTGCTTCCACTCGTCCATCAATATTTATTGCGTTTAAATGCTAAGAGAATTGAAAAATAAATTTCCGTGAGCGATTATTACCATAATGTATTTTAACAGGACCTGACCGGACCTGGTAGATTTCGTGCAGGACGACTGCCGAAATCTACCAGGTGAACTGATCTCGTCTCAACCATAATAAGATTTGTTTAAATTATTAATTTCATCATCAACATTGTCATCCTTCAATAACCGAACGTGACTATCGTAGGTAACAACTTTAACTTCACCTCAAAATCAAGAACTTTACGCTTCTACCTGCAAGATGTTATTAAACTTTATCAATAAAAAGAATGTCTTGAGTTTCTTAGTTCTTTGCTTTCAATTTTTTGTTTACACTTTTATGGAATTTGTTTTCTGGTTTTTGTATATTTTTTTTTTTACTTTTTAATTCCAGAGTCTTATGTTTAGCGGCGTCCGTCGGATTTTAATACTGAATTGTCTCTAATGATTTTGCCATGCACAGGAGTGACATTACCGGTGTGAAAGTCACGTGATTACTACTTAATTACCGCCATCGTCATGATCAGCCCTTATTTTCCCACAGCTCCCTTCTCTCCAAAATTCATAGGAAGTCGGATATCAAACGTAGGCCAGTGCTAGAATGGATCACCCACCGCAGCAAGAGCCATTTAACCTAGCGATCGACTCAAATGCAGACCACTGATTAAACCACGACCTCCTCTTTACCAAAATCTTACTAGTCCCTTTATTTAAAATCAACGGAGAATACATCTATTAGTAACTTGAATCCAATCATTTTGCCATATTCTAAATTATAAAACGATGCTTAGTATAGGCGACTAAAAATGTGCTTGACCATTTTGAATGACATCTCGTAGTTAAATAATTTTTTTACTAAGGGTTAACGTAATGCATAACATTCAAAAACAAGACTTTTAACTAATTGATGTGCAAACAACCTTAGTGCGCAAACCAATTTCTTGGTCGACAAAACATTTTACATAATCATTATGGCTAGATTGACCTAGTGTCGGGAGATGACCGTCGATGGAAGGTTTCACATCCAGAAATACCCCAACGTACGGGCAAAATCAACAATATCAATAAATTTGATGCCTCGTTCTTTAACATTCACTACAAAGATTCACACAGCATGGATCCAATGAGTCGGATCATCATGGAGAAATCATATGAGGCCATCATTGATGCAGGTATAGTATTTTATTTTTTGTTTTGATTTATAATTGTTTCACGTCATTTAGAAAATAGATAAGTATCTAACTCGTAACTTTAAACACTAATCGTCGCCTGCTGGTCTAGATTCGGCCACGAGCTTAGATTTTCTGATATGCGTAGTTAAAGCTGCGTTAACAATTCTAATTCTTTATACAACAACGACATATGTTGATATATTTGACAATATAAAATCATGTATGTTACGGTTGTAACGGTTGTTTAATTTATACTACAGACCGCAAAATGGTCGAAATTCAAGCTTAACTCTTTAGATTTGCGTACTATATGCTTTTTTAAAGCTATGTAGAATTTCTTTATTCTCAGTGCGATGAGATTTAACAACTAAATCACATTAAGTGTAATCACGTTAAGGCTGGCCCGTTGGCGCAGCCCCAACGGCGGTCGGGTTTGAACCGGGTACCTTGCGGATTTCAGTCCATACTTTATACCGTTCAGCTAATGAGGCTCTAAATCTTAATTTACTTAACTATAAATGAGGAAAAAATATATACTTATACGATAATGCGTTTTCTATATACAACTAAATAAAATTGAAGTGTCTGCTTGTAGGTAGTTGATATTATCTCTAGTCTATACTAATATTTAAAGCTGAAGAGTTTGTTTGTTTGCTTGAATGCGCTAATCTCAGGAACTACTGGTCGGATTTGAAAAAGCAGTCAGTGTTAGATAGCCCATTTATCGAGGAAGGCTATAGGCTAAAATTAACTCTGTTTTTGCTACCCAATTTTACGCAAACAAAGTCGCGGGCACAGCTATGAATATTAGACAACCTTAATTTTATGAAAAAAATTAGTTCTGTGCAAAATCGGTTTACGGACGATAATTTTACCGATTATGCCTCTCATCGCTTGTTCCACGCTCTCGCTTGCACGCTCGACTCAGACGGAACGTGACAGACAATCAGACGTGCCTTTTCGTGCGTGCAGCAGGCGTTCATTAATTTTTAAGACGTTACCTCGTCAAAGAATAAACATCTAATAGAAACAAAATAGCCTCGAATTAGATTATATTTTTGCGCACGAAGTTGCGGGCAAACACTTTACTCATTTCACTACACTCGGCTAAACCTTTCGCCCGTTTGGCCCTTGTAAACCAAAACCCATGTAAACAAAAACTCTTGTTGCAGGCCATGTCGAGTTACGGAAGCACGTCACCTTCTGACGAAGGCTTCGACAGATACGAGCCACCATTCTACTGTCAGCCATCCCATCAAGGTACCATCACGTAACAAAAATTCATAAATAAACAAAATTCTTCTTATTTTTTAGATAGCAAAGATTTATTAATGATTTTAATGAATGAATAACCTATATAGATTCCCAGTCATTATATTCAATGATGAAGATAACGCACCACCATTCTACTGTCAGCCATTCCATCAAGGTACCATCACGTAACCAATTACATAGAATGCTGAATGTGCCTTTAAAAGTATTTAGCATAGAATAAGAATTCTGTCATTTAAAATAATTTTCATTTTAAAAATCCTATCGGTACGTTTCACTAAATAAAAATGGAAAAGATCACTAAAACCTCTTTTTTTAAATTGTTTCTTTTTTGTATACGTGTCATTTTGATACTGGACTAATACAAAATTAAATAGACAACAGTAAAATGTCGACATTTTTCTTTATATAGAGCAAGTAACTTCGCACTATAGATAACTGAATTAAAAATATAAAGTGCATTATTTAAGAATCAATTAGTAGTCACCTTTGCAATTATTTTTTATTGCTTTAAAGATAACGCAATCAATTTATTGACCTTGGGGGAGACTTTCACAGACGATATATATGATGAACTCTCTTGTAATGGATTCAGACAAAAAATATATCAACGCGTTCAGCTAGAGTTAAGTCTGAATAGTATAGAAAAAAAAATTTTAGAAAAAAAAAAATCATACTGCTGTTGTCGTATTCAATTAAGTTTAATTTACATTAGAAGTACCAATAAAGTACTTTACGTATTCCCTCTGACAGGCGCGGATCCAGGCTTCAATAAAGATGGTGAGGACAGTCACTAAACTTTTGTTCGATTTACGGCCAAATGTGAGTCGGCGTAGGAACTTACTTATGAACGATATAGTGTCATACATAGGATATGTCTAAAAAATATATGACTTTAATACATTGATTTTTGTATGACCGTATTCATCACAATAGACCGTGAAAGTGACGTCACAAGTTTCTTATGGTGTGCGTGCGTGGTGGGCATGCCCATCGTTCCCAATATTGTGGTTCCGCGCCTGCCCTCTAAAATTTAATATACTTACGAGTACACATATGGCCCCACATCTTCCACATGAAGCTTGTCGTCCACGCCACTTCGAACTCTTTGCCAATTTGTATAATTGAATACGTGCACTTTCATTAGTGGATGCACCGTAGGCCGCCTCCACATCGAAAACGCGAGTGAATTATTCTTAAGTACCATCTTTTAATGTCGAGTGACTTTACAATAGCATGCTTTTCGTTACATTTATTTATAGTGAAATATACAAGGTGTATCCATACGGGATGACAATGGACAAGTGTTGGGAATTCCTTTTAACCGACATTCGGCAAAAAGAGGTTCTGTATTCTGTGAAATTTAAAACCAAATTTTATCACTTAATTTTTGTCGCTCGAAAATATTGTTAAAAATTCGTCAACAAAAAGTTCGTTAATACAAAAATCAATCCATCGAATTGATACCACGTTGTTAGTGTGTTTAAAAATCCCATATGGTAGCAATTACATCAATTAAACCACAGTAAAGATACTCGTTTCATCGTTCCATCGTAGCAAACAAACAAACATACACATTAAATCTGTGCCTCCCGACGCCCAAGCCCATCTATTATCCCACGAACTCTAACTATGTAAATTGGTAACGCAAGCCAACAGACATTTTTATGTTATTTCTCGAACCCAAAGAAACAATTAACATGTTAAAAAAATGTTTTTACTAGATTTTAAATACTACAATCAATGTGCCGCCATTTTGTTTTCTCGTTGTATTCATGAATGTAGTATCTCCATGGAAGTATGACGAAATCCTTATCTTCACATATTATAAAACAAAGTCCTCCGCCACGTCTGTCTGTCTGTCTGTTCGCGATTAACTCAACAACTACCGAACGGATTAACATTCAGTTTTCACTAATAGACAGAGTGATTCACGAGGAAGGTTTAAATGTATAAAACATCTATTTTGTAGTACACGAATTTTTTTTATTTTATTTTATTTATTTATATGTCCGTGAAAGGTTACGGAGAGATAAAGACAATTAGAGGTCTTAACAAAAAAAAAAATTAAAGTATCATATTAGGACATGATCATTGATGCACACACACAAAAAATGTATAATCTAAAATTTGACCAACACCCATAAATATGCGGACGAAATCGCGAGTTTATCTAGTCGATGACTAATCTTATACTTAATATATACAGCTGAAGAGTTTGTTTGTTTGTTTGAAGGCGAAAACAATATTCATTTATTGAAAACATGTGACACAAAATGCCACAAAAATGTGTTGATGTGACAGTTACGACGCAGAATCAAGCTCATCTGAGAATATCCAAAACATTATTATTTAAGTTAGGTCCAGCAAATATCCATACATCCATATATAAATCGATATATGTTCTATATGTCGATTTATGTATTCCCCGCGTGAATTCAGTGTTTTTTTTTTTATTTTGAGGTTTTAATTTTTTTTTTGTGCAGAACCCTAATAATTTTACTTTTAAAAATAAAATAACCTTTATTCCTTAGTATTATATTATTTTTTGGTAAACCGACCAGTGAAAGTTCAAACGCAATATGACCTACCCTTTCGGAAATTCCCCGTAACAAAAAGGTAGACCGACAAAGATGTTATACTTTTTACCTCGTCCTCACAGTAACGAATACAACAAAAAAAGGATTATACAATTTGGTGCAGTCGTTCGGAAGTTCTGCGCGTACATATATTTCGGAAATTCATTTTTATTTATTAGCTCGCCCACGTTTTAATCAATGTTTTTTTGCAATTTTGATGGTCTATATTTTTTTGTATCGAACTCTATTTTTGTACTCTTCATATGTATTTTCTTTGAATACGTTATATGTGTGGTTACAACTTGAAACGTGAAAGTGTTTGTTGCGAATCCCATTCATTAAAAAGGGACAGATGATTAGACGGATAGCCTATTATTGTAATAGATGCTCTCCGTAAAGGAAGTATCTTTCTGAGAAACATTTAAATTGTAGTATATACAAGTATTTTTGTTAGTGTTAAAAGCTAGCCAATTTTAAGGAATAAAGTTCTTTAGATAGATAGAGAATAACTTTAGTTTTTTCGCCTCCTAAAACTGCAGCCCGTGATTAACGCCCATGAATCCAGCCATCAAAACGGGTAGTGTTCACAACCACCCGATCTTTAGCTGATTTTCGGCTAACGAAGGTCAGTCCCTGTTCGTCATCACCAATTTCGTTGAAAATTATACAGGTCTGCAAGGCGTGGCTTATACAAATTGGACTATTTCGTTCGCGCCTCACCAGCGACCTTTCACCACTTATACAGTCCACTAAAACAACTAAATTCCCCCTATTTATTATATAAGTCAAATTTTCTGCGGAAAATCCAATATTATTGTATCAATCCACTCGAACGAATCCCAAATAAAACAGTTAGTGTAGATTAGTATTCAATTCGGTATCACAAATTTTCCCCTATTGCTCCATTCAAAATATGGAAACGTTATTACAGTCGATACGTAGGCTTTATTTTGTAAGGGCATTATAATCCCTTAATATCCATTGTTCGGTTAAACAATGTAAAGATAATGATTTTGGTACAAAAAGCTCTGAAATATCACTCGCGTTGTCAAACCCGCTAGGCTCTCACGCAAAATCCTCTTTCAATACGGTAAAAAACATTACACAATTACCAAAGTGAAATAAAATCAAACCTAATAAAAATTAGCATAAGAAATTGAACCTATTTTTGGCGAAAATAAATTTGAACCTATTACATTTATAAAAACTAGAAATAATTAATGAAATCATCAATTAAAAACTATTATTGAGTAAAAAAAATGCGTATGAGAAAAATAAGTATTATAACACAGCTGAAAGATAAAAAGAAAAAAGTGCGCTTTAAAAGAGGCGTTACTAATTATGGGAATGTTTCAAAGAAGTCGAAACTTCTAAATTATTTACAAAACGAATTCCAATATTCAACCACGCATGGACTAACGTACATGGTAGACACACGGCTACATTATTTGGAAAGGTAAGTGCTTTTTGTTACGTGTTACATCAATTTTTAAATAAAAAACGAGGTTGTCCATTCTACTCACCCGATGGCACAGATAACATTGACTTGACGATTACTTTTCTTCTTTTTTCTTTATGATGGTATTATTGATGGCTTGTTTTTGTGCGTATAGGCAAGTTATTTCACCAATGTCACGTTCAATGGAGAAGACACGAGGGAGTTTGAGCAAGGAAATTTAACTCGGAATTTTTTCACAATATAAAAATTGTTAAATTATATATGGGTATTTCAGCTAAATTTATTTATATGAAATTTATTCTAAATTTATTTATATGAAATTTATTCTAAATTTATTTATATAAATTTATTTATTCAGCTAAATTTATTTATATGAAATGAAACGAAACGGAAACTGCGCAGACAGAGGAATATGAAATTTGGCACAATTGTCAAATAGAGGAAGGTGTGCGAATGATAATATGTTTTTAATATTCAGTATTAGTATATTAAATTTTTAAAACAAAGCCACACGCTCACCTATGCCAGACGATTTACACCACTATATATACGCATTGTTCATGTATATGATGATGTCAAAGCGAAATCGTGACAACCGTATGTTATATTAATTGTCAAATAGAAAAATAAATGACGTGGTACTAAAAAGGTTTGTGGGCGAATTTCGACCAGCCGGCGATCTCTAGTCTTTCATATATTACGTAATTTGATCTCACTAGTTTTCCAAAGAAAATATTTATTCGATGGTGTTCTGGAAAAATTTAATCAAAGCAAATAGCACAGAGATATAGAGGCGGTTTATCTGTAATAAATAAACAAGTCAGTGTTGCGTTGTGGCGAGCTGCCAATGAGCTTAGCGAGATGCTGATAAAGTGTTTATATCTCTTAGACCTTAACCACTCCTATTTACTTTATTGATGACCAGGCCAAAGTTCCTAAGTGCTGTGGCGACCAATTTAATCGTAAATATATTTTGGCAGAGCGTTAAAGTCAATTACTTCTTAATGTCAGCGAAGTGACACACTATATAGTAATCTATGACACTCAGATGAAAATGTAACGATACAAAGATATATGTTAAAAACAGGGGAAAAACTCGGAAGCCCCAAGGAAACTTCGTGCCCCAGGATCAGACTAACTTGTAGGATTAAAAATTTAACTCATTCTTGTAACAACGTGTATTAAGATAACTACGGTTAGAGTGTGTCTTGTACTACCAAAGGTTGATATGCGTCTGTTGCGAGTGGGTTGCTAGGCGCTGCTGTCGCCGGATCCGCGATCTGCCACCACAGCTCTAGTAATAATATAATTTAACTATTTCATGAAAATTTGTGCAAAACTTTTTATGTATAGTCGACCAAGAAAGTGCTTTACTATTTTGGATGGCAGTTCCTACTTAAAGAAAATTTTGCTAAGGGACATGGTTAGAAATTAACTTAATTAATAACAAACAAAAATGAGACTTAACTAATTGACGTGCAAACGACATTCGACTTTAGCGTGGCAAACCAATTTCCTGGTAGACTATACCTGGGAATACAGCAGAAATCCTAAACATTTGGTTCTTTTAACGAGAGAATAAAAAAATTGCATCATCTTATAAATAAATAAAACGTGTATTCGTTTCTAATACAAGTTAATAAAATTAAGAATTATAAGAAAAATTAATGTAAACATGCATACCGGCTATTCATAAATCGACTTCGGTTTCATAGTCGATTTTACTCGAACTTTCCTAGTGCCGCATATAACTGATACGCGTTACGTTATATTCATTAGGTTTCTAATCTTTTACTTTTATTATAAATTTTGGAGTTTGAGTTTGAAATATAAATATTTTACATTCATACATAATAAATATTAAAATATTATAATGTCCATAAAAAAGTTGATTATTACTGAATCGTAATTTTGACATCAAAGTTTGTTTGTCTATGGTTTGATCTTGAATTTCATTAGGAACTATGGATATGCAAAGAATAAACATTGGCAAAAGTATAATATGAATGCTGAGTAAAATCTATGGAGAATACAATAAGAGGTAACACCTCTTATAAGAGAAAAGTTGAAAAAGTTTCCAGAAATGATGTTTGAACTGCCATCTAAGCTATGAAGCTTTGATAGTAAAGTTAAAAATCATCCAGAATGGCGCTGGTGTGGACAAGCAGATGAGACAAGTATCAGTGTAGCAATAGCAAACGAATTGACCAATAATAACCTTTAAAATTTACCATGATGCTGATGAGGCGCCTCTTTGCATAATTCGACAGACTATTTCGATATACAGAGATGATACTCCTTTTTGTAGTCTCCGTGGTAAAATCTTAATTAGAATGGATCACCCATCTATCACCCGGTCGCAACCAGAGCAACTTAACTTAGCGATCGACTCAAATGCCGACCACTTAGGCCACGACCTCCTCGTGGTGATTAGCCTTTCTACAACTCGGAAAAGACTGGGCTGCTTTGAAATCTGTTTTTTATGCATTATTCCTCTCAATTGAGGGAATGAAAAACTCAAAAACAATATTTAAGAAATACTATAAAATGTTAAATTGCAGAATTACTTCGGAATATTTCCGATAGATGGCGTTCTTAAGGTAATAACTAACAAATTCGCTAAAAATAGACTAGCCAATACTGAGGCAAGATAAAGTATGCCGGGTCCACTAGTTCCAAATAAAAGGTAAAGCGAGTAGATAAATGAAGTAAAAATATATAACAATCTTAAATATTAACAAATGAACCATGTGTTGATAGAGAAACTCATACTATTTCTCAAACAAATCTTTAAATTTCAGCATTGAACGATACTTTACACTACGTAACTTATTTGCTCTATATCATAAGCGCTCTTATAAGGACCAAGGAAGTATTGCTGGGGCGAGAAATTTTATCAACAATCCGCTTAATGAAAAAGAAATTGAAGAGTTTACCAACAGCAATAGGTATTGTAAATTGTATTTTAAACATTAAACACACATAAAAATATTAAATTATTATACACTTCGTACTCCTTTATAAGTACGAGATACATACCTGTATATAATTCATCATGGAGAATAAATTGACCACTTTAATAAAACACAATCAGTGAAAACAAAAAAAAATGGATTTACGTTGCTAATCATAAAATAGTCAACACAGAGTATTGACCAAAGTAATCTTTTACAGGCATGCCATCACAGTTGCGAGAAATCGATATTAATATAAGAAATGTTTCTGAATCGTATGTCTCAATATGCGGTGTTGTTGCCGGAGTGAGAAGAACAGACGGACTCATCATATTTGCAATATTTGCTCATATCTTTGAGTACTGTATTTGTATAAGCCTATTGTTATATGTACAAAAATCATTGGGAAAATAGCGGGTTAAATCTTGTAATATCAATACCTAGTCTAGTAATATAAAAGCAGTATAAATCATAATATATTTTTGAATAAATTTTCGAATCGCGAGAACTTGTCGAACTCGTATGATGTTTCTAGTAATGATTTCCGTTAGAATAAATTCTGAAAATCTTCTTTTACCGGGCATCTGAATTTCACCCCCGGACATCAAAATTCATAATTCAAACCGCACCACCTTGATATCAGAATATCCATCAACTAACTGTTCCTTCAAAAAGAAAGTATACTCGTTTCTTAAAAAGCCACCAAGCACTTGTAAGCCAGATACTGCAGTTGTCCATGCCCGTATGTAATCCATACTAATATTATAAATGTGAAAGTAACTCTGTCTGTGTTAAGTTTTCACACCCAAACCTTTGAATCAATTTTGATGAATTTCGTTATAGAAATAGATTGGACCTTAGTGAAGTGCATAAATTACTTTTGATCGCGAAAATGACATTTAAAAGGGGTGAAATAGAGATTGAAACTTTGAATGTGAGACGAAGAGAAAAACGCGGGCGTCGCAGCTGGAAACTCGACACATATAATCAGGTGAACCATTAGCCTTCTGTCACATAACAAATATTCAAAAAAGGAAATAATTAAAAATTTAAAGAGATTCTATTTCAGCATAAATGAACAAACAGTAGTAAGAGTTTGGTATTGCCACAGATAATTAATTAATTACAGACTCACCAAAAAATATGTAGATATAAAAAAAAACTAATGATTCGCTGCAAATATAACTGCCAATAATCATAGATATCTAGTCATATGTGCGTTTTAAACTTAGTCTAGTCAGATACAAAATATACATAAGGTATAAAAAGGATGAGTGCATCTAGTCATTTTGTAGTGTGTAAGAGACTGCTAATATGCGGTCATAAAACATAATATAAGATAGACGTAGGATTTCATTAAGTAAAATACATAGTTATTTTGGTTTAAGCCCAAAAAGTATTTATTTAAATATTTATTATTCTTGAGTGATCTTATTTTTATTTAACATAAAAGAAAAAAGTTAAGTAGATGAATTATTTTGAATGATAAAGGAGGGAACAAGTTGGGATATTTATACACTTTTCCACAGACAAGAGTTATTCTTGTGGAGTTTTAAATGGCTTCGGATGGTATTTAAATAATATGGTTTTTCTAGTGAATAGAGAGTGAGTGTTTTTTCTAGACTTTCTATTACTTCTTAAATATACATAGACATTATTGTTATAAGATTAATATAAATAGTGATATCAGAGTCTCTTCGGCTCAGGGGTTTGAAAAATGTTGTGTTAGTAAGGTTTTTAAATATACCTTCAGTTGACTTTATAACAAGAAATATGAAAAGGTCAATTTTATAAATATAGAAATAGCTAAGTTCACAGTATTTCATTAAGAAGTCACGCAATATTAATTACAACAAACTACGTGTACTTTGATTAATCTTTTTCTCAGCTAATAATATAATTAAAGCCTCCAAACAATTTTTATAATTAGGGTAGCGTTAGGCTTGCAGTCTTTTTGGTTTGTAGCCGCATTGGGTCGGCGCGTCCGGGTACCAGCACCGCTTCCACACATAAGATCGGCGGGAAGTGGCGGCAATGCTGATGCGTTAAGTCATGGCATTGTTGTCGTATTTCTTTCGGTTGTCGCGTTCCATATGGTTTGTGAGACTTCCCGGTGGCGTAATCTTTTCATTAAAGGCCAGCAACGCTTCTGCTAGCCTTCTGGTAGTGCAGATGTCCATGGACGTCGATAGTCGCTTATGTGAAACGCCCGCTCGTTTATCCCTTGTAACTTAAAAAATACCTCTTTTAGTGTTTTCCTTTAAGGTTGTTCATAAATTTTTTAATTAACATTCACGATCTTTACTATACTTTTATGGTCGTCATAAATGCTCGTAAAGATCTCATTGTTTTTGCTTATTCATTCTAGAACTCAGTTAAAGGCTTCTTTAGCTACGTGTTGCGGTTACAAGGACTCAATTGCAAGCGTTCTGTAAAAAGGGCTTGTGGAAGCCCTCCGTGACCTCCCGGTGAACGGAACAACAAAGGGAGGCACTGCAACGTTTACTGAGAAAATGGCTCTAGGGCAACCAGTCAACCTCCCTTTATTTTCTTACGCCCGCGCCAAGGGCCGCATAAGTCATCGCTTAGGGTATCTTTAAACTAAACGTGTTAATCGTCCACTGTGAGAGCGTTACGAACTTTATTATTTTCTATTTATCCTGGACATCACGATCGAACTCGTAATGTCACTTCCACGACCTCGATAATTAAAATCTTTGGATTTTAACCATCATACCGTCTGTTAGGCTTCTTGTACGGAACAAATTGCCAGCTCCAGTTTTCCGAACCACTACAACTTAAGATATCAATACAACTTTACAACATACAACAAGGCCGACAACCAAGTCGAGTTTCATGGGCATTACTATTTACATATGTAAACCTTTCCGTTTATTGTGTTAAAAATAAACTTTTCTCATTCTGGTCCTCAGCGTTCGATTCGTATAACTTCACTACCCAGCGTTTACCATGACGACATACGTAACTGAACTTCTTTGTCCAGCTCTCTTCCAAGTAAAAAGCGGACGAACCCTACCCTTTCTTGTCTCCGGCAGATTTAGGGCTTTTTTTTTTCTTTCGCTGGGAAATGCGTTTACGCACCCCGGTCCGGAGACCAGGAGTGTGGGACTCGCTAGCTAAATGCCAGATTACCCACTAAAACCCAGCGGGGACCTCTTCATCCTTGTGTGGAGCGACTTGGGTGGAGATTTAAGGCTGTATGCACTACATGGTGACTACTTGTCTATTTACATGACCATACCGAGTGTGCTGATAAAACGATGGGCTTCTCCGTTATTGGAGCAATTTTAAAACTACCGCGAATATGTTCGTTGCAGATTTTATCAATATGGGTAATTCTCTCGCCCACCCCAGTATTATCATCTCTTTGACATGCACTCTTTGGTTACGTAGCTGAACCTAGTAGCTCAGATAGTAGGAGTAGATTATTCACATTTGTAGCTGATGGTCAGCCATAAATTCATACTCGACGGTTAACAATACGTTCAGTTTGGGCGCAGCCTTTCAAAATTCGTGGGATAATGAATTTGTGCTTCACAATTCTGGCCTTTGTTAAAATTTTGACCGCAACATGTTGATTCAGTTTTGGACCATCGTGGTGCTTTAATTGCTTTTCATCCTTTTAAAGTTATTAAACTAGCTTATGTTAAGACTTTGTCCGCGAGGATATTTTATACAAAGAGAAAATAATATTTATTATACACAACAAACTAAACAATAGGGGTCTCAAATCTAAGATATATAAACGTGAATAATCACCTAAAACGAAATCGCGAAAATCACGAGACGTATAAAAATTTAGACGTCGCAGAGTTAGTAGACATTCGCTTAAAACAGATTTTTACGATAAGGGTAGATTTAGGAGGTCTATAGGCTCTTGGAATTTTACGCGAACCAAGTAGCGCGAAAGAGCTAGTTCAGAAATAAAAGTCACACGTCTTATCGCTGAATAACGATCTCTTCGAAAACATTTGGTTTTAGATTTAAAATGCAGAGGACGCTAATGTTATAGAGTGAAAGCGTTGAGGCACGACAGGAAAACAGTGCTTAACTGTGCTTTGGCGATATCACTTTGCACAGATTTTCACTGTTTTTATTAGTCAATTAAGTTTTACATGATAATTGTATAACTATTTGAAAGGCAACGTTTTTGAATATTACCCGTGCTGCCTATGATAACAATTAATTAAGTAATGTTATCACAGAGCAGCTAATTGCTTATTCTGTTTAGTTATCCCACAGGAGTTTGAATATTTCACAAGGCCCGGCCTGCGTCGGAATCGGATGAGGTACACATTTCATTATATCTCGTGTAATTGAAGTTTAATCTATTACGCATGAGACGTTTTCAATTGTTGGCCTGGTTTGTTGAATTCTCCACTGTATTATTTGACTGAATTAATGACGGGATTTGATTCCTCGGCTGTGTTAGTTACTTGACTAAATGTATGATGGGATTTAAATCCTCGTCCGTATTAGTTACTTGACTGAATAATGGAATTTGAATCTTCGACTACATCAGTTACTCGTTTGAATAAAATATGATTTTTTAATTGTTGACTGTATTGTAATAGTTAATTGAACGAATGATTGTTAGGATTTGATACCTTACCTGTATCAGTTCCTTAACTGAATGAGTGCGGTTTTTTAGTTTGAATTAAATTTTTTTATGATTATGAAAGATTGATAATTGCTTAAGAAAAATTGGATTGTTTAGTTAATTGAACGAAATAATGTTAAGATTTGATTCCTTATTTGTACTAAATGAATGCATATTTTCAATTAAATTTTTGTACGAGTATAAGTAAAGTATGATATTTATTGCCTTACTCAAAAAATAATTTATAGATACATAATTTTTTAATACATTTTAACAGTTGTTTTTAGTACGTATTCTTATTGATTTTTTTTTTATACTGCGTATAAGTTACTTAAAGTAATAAAGAGGTGGCCAATATCCGAATGTCAAATGCGATAAAAATATTTTTTAAATACCTTGAAAAATTGTTGTTCGAATTCGATTAAAATAATTTTCCTAGAGGCGTTTTAGCATGTTCTATCAACGTAAAAAAATATAAGTCTCTACTTCTAAGAGTTTAAAACTCGTAAGGATGGGGGGGGGGGCTCATTGCGTACAGATTGGACGGACAGACAGAAAGAAACTGTAAGGGTTCTTTATAGTTCTACGGAACCCTAAAAGTCAACGAAAATAGTAAAACTTACGGTGTTGTAAAACATATAGACGTAGCTACATTTAAAGTGAAGTTCACGTGGAATAATAAATTTGATATTTTCGGACATAATTTTTGTTAATGGTGTAAAACGTTTTACAATGAATTATGAACGGCCGAAGTTGGACAGCGCTGCGATGAACTACGATAAAAATGATCGATTTTAAGGTTTTCATGATTTATTTGTTTTGTTTGCATTTCTAGCGTGATTTATTAAGTTCTAAATCCATCAATTACTTGTTCAAAGTCATATTATTATTATCAATTTCGCTGTTTTGTAATCACTTTGAAAGAACAGAAACGCGAAGACGGAGTTCTACTCTCTTCTTTACGGTGTTTTTTTTGTTACTGAAGGTCGTGCCCATGAGAGTTTTCCTTGTATATTTCATATTTTATTCCATCATTGTGGTTTTCAGTTTTCAATCTTTTAATACAGTTCTAAGGCCAGTAACTACTTCCTTTTGAGCGTTCACCAAGTTTATTTTATGTCTAAAAATAGCTTTTAAAATTTCATCTACATATATTTCAAATTTTTAGTATAATTATAAAACTTCTTTTTGAGCAAATTGTAAGTTCACTAAGTTTATTTCATTTCTAAAAAAAAATTTTATCCGTGTATCTTTTTTACTTTTTTTCTATAATTAGTAGTTAAAACTTTATATTAGCATATCGATTATTATTATTATCATTTAGAGCCTATTTTTCCCACTGAAGGTCAAAGGCCTCCCTACCCTCTTTCCATAAGGTTCTGTCTAAGGCTATGCGTTGCCAATTTCTATTATAACGATCCAAGTCATTCCTTCATTTCATTCTTGGCCTGCCGCGACGTCGTTTCCTATATGGGGTCCATAAAGTGCAGATTTTGGCCAAAAGATCATCCGACATACGGCAGACATGTCCAGCCCAGTCGTACTTTAACTTGGCCGCTGCTTGGGCCCCATCGGCGATTTGTGTTTTGGATATTTTGGCATATGAATTAATTAGGCATAAATGGCAAGATACAAGCCTGATATAACCCTTTTACATCATTTTAGGAATCTGCTTAATTTTTTTTTTGTATAAAATAGAAAAGCAAAGGTAAATTGAGATGTAAGCTATCCTATCTTTCAAGTTAAATCAAATTGTTTACGGCGTGCAAATTTGATAAAAATCAGCATTGAAGTAATTTGTTTCGGATTTAAAATCGCATTGGGACAGACAGTAATAATGATATAATACAGTATTCAGTTAAATAATGGTAAAAAAATATACATTTCAAGAAAAATCCGACGATAAATTTCACACCGGGGAGTCTAGATTCATGTACTAAACGTCTTTTAAACCTGTGTATATACTTAACCGGTAGAAGGTCTCGCATTTGACTCTAAAGAGTCCTACGAACCCATTTTTTAATATTTTCCTCTATAAATCCTAGTATTAAAGATTTTGAATCGGAAATTGTATATAGTTTCAAGTATAAAGTATTTTTTCCATAACAGGTTTGAAGTCTTAAATTAACTTATTAAGAACAAAGATTTATGTGCAAAGATAAAAAAAATATATTTACGTAATGAATAATTGAAACAAATCTCCCTTCCTGTATATATTTTTCTTATTATACAAAGATGTATTTTTTTTTTTTCAATTTTTTATTAAGAGACAATTTTACTTATAAAATATAGTCAGTGCAACATAAAACACAGTCGGTTTTTCTGTGAATAAAATTGAATTAATTGTTATATATATGTACATTACTAAAGGAAATGAAACTGTCACTGCTTCCAGAAAAATGGCTGATATTGATTTAAACAACCTCATTATTATATTTTACTTCTATTTTTAGATTTTATTTATATTGAGTGTATTTAGTCCTAGGTTCAAGGTAATTGTGTGCTTAGGTTTAAGGGTCCTTAATTAAATTAAGATGTTATTATGTTTATTATATTTAGTTCCAAAGTTAAAATACTTTTATATTCATTAGCGTTTTGAAAAATCTCCTTCTTTTTTCCTTATTGAAAAATTCCTTTAATATTCTTCTTCTTCTTCGACTGCCCCGTTGGCGCAGTGGGCAGTGACCCTGCCTTCTGCTCCGGGGTCGTGGGTTCGATTCGCGCCTCGAGTCTGGGTGCATTTATCCATATGTATGTATTTATATATTTACAAAAAATATATATTTGTGTATAACAGGCGGCTGTTACCTATAACACATTACCCCGTATATATTTGCTTCCTATCGTTTATTTATTTCATCTTCCATCCACCTATAACCAGTTAAAGGCTAAATGATTTTTTTTCAAACATAGGCTAAAACACCGTCGGCTAAAAAATATGTCAAACAAAAGCGTGATAATTAAATTTTATGCCAAAAATGCCTTACATCATATTGCAAATGAGCTGATACTTTTCAAACTGCTGGACCGATTTTCACGAAACATAGCTAAGAACCGCCGCAGAGAAACTGGCTATCGAATGAAAAAAACAGCATCGAAATCGGTCCATCCGTTTGAGAGCTACGATGCCACACAAACATCGATGTCAAACTTATAAAACCCCTGTTTTTGCGTCGAGGCTTAAAAATAACTTTTACAAGTATCGTTAAGCCACGTATCTTTTATTTCATGACGAATAAATTAATTATATTCCAAGTGACTGTTCTCAAAGTCAGGTCTGGGTCACCCTGAATGAGATCAGAGTGAATGAACGGGAGAGTGTGAAGAATAATTACGGCTGATGTATGAAGATAATATGCGGCCGGTAGATTTGGTTTTGCATAAATTTCCATAAAGAGGCGCCTAATAAATTTAGTCGCATAATAACGAAAAATCGCTCCTTTTACGACACCATACTTATTAATCACAAGCTCCTGCGCCCGAATTCGTCCGCATCCTGAATGTTACGCCTTTTAATTGATACTTTGATAACGAAAATCAAGTTCTTGAGTCATAATCATTATTGCGTACGACATTCTACTTGGCGGTTTTATAATTTTATTCAAGAATATAATAATAATAAAGCTTTATTTATTTCTCTTAAAGTATGTTTTTGCTAGTATAATTTTTAGAACTATGTTAGTGTATGTTAGTTATAAGGACCGCCTTTTGCGGTAAAAGCCTTCTCCAAACTGCTCCAATGAACTCTCTATCTGGCTAACCTTGACCACGTGGTTCCAGCCACTTCACGAATGTCGTCATCCCATCTCTTAAAGGACCTGCCACGTCTTCGTTGTTTGTACATGGGGTATGTGCTCTTCCGATCTAATGCAGGCAGTTACAAGGAACCCTTATAATTTCGCTCTGCCCGTAAGGTGGTCCCCCCCCCCCCCCCCTAGCATTTTTAAACTATTAGATGTAAAGACGAAATTTTCCATCCTGCTAAAAACTCATTAGGAAAATGACTTTGAATGAAATTGAACAACTTTTGAAGTTATTTAACAAATACGTTTATATACGCGTATCACATACGGTACCCTTCTATATAAGCGTGTCTTGACATGCTCTTAGCTATTTTTCTATTAAGCGTATAAAATTATTACTTCTATATATGTACATGTATATATCTGAAAAGGCAATAGAGTTATATTTGCTAAAAGCATGTCAAAATTTTGCTAGTATCCCATTTCCGCAATAAATAATAATTATTTTTTATTTATTTTCTTTTTATTTAATTAGACCGGACTTACATCCACTTAAACTAATTAAAATCATAACTTACAAATAGTTAATATATAAAAATTCAAGAGTACAAATAATATTATAATAAGTTACAAGTTTTCACGAAACTGCAAACAGTCCTCTATGACTTTCGTCCGCTCGTCTGCAAATAGTATGTCACAATGTGGAAATATTTCTAATAAATTATTTAGTGCCGATAATGAGCGTGGTGAAGGAGCTCTAGCGCGGGATACTATAGACACATGGGGACAAGGAATAACCTGTAGTACAAAGAATAAATATTAACCGTTTACTGAAAGTAGCTTAGACACTTTACATTTTTCTAATTTATTCTTAGTAAATGTATGTGGAAGCTTGGTGCTTTTACTGCTTTAGGCAGTAATAAGTAAAAGCTATTATGATTTTTTTTAAATTAAATGGATGAAAAGCAAAATTTATTGGACTAAAGAAATTTTTATTTATAGTATACCATGACAATACTTGGCCCGATGTGGTGATGGCAGGTGGAGTAGGGCCTTAACAGAATGGCAACCATGGAAGTAAAGGCACTAGAGACAGACCACCAGCCAGATGGGCCAACGACATTCGATTCACAGCAGGAATTTACACAGAGAACAAACATACTTTATCTCGAGTTTGGGTTGTAATGTTTAATCTAATTTTATATTAAAGTGCTAGTATTTAAGGTAAAATGAAATGACTTCTATAAACACACTAGAATAAAGCTCAAAGGTGGGAAGGATGGACTGAAGGGTGACTCATTGGACTAAGGATAGACTGAGTCGTATTAATTAGCTATCTTTGTAACCACTCTTAATATAAATTTTAACAAGTGCTTGTGGTGGTACAAAATAATATTTTTTGTAGTTACTCAATTACTCAAATAAAGTGGTATATAATGTTGTATTCTTTCTTTTCTTTCACTCTTCATTCCTTATTATTTATCTAGTTCCGTTATACAAAATCCGGGTTTGTCTTTGGGACAGCCATTTCCGATGGGAATGAATAAGATGGGCGTCACGTTGGTAGACGGCCGCTCTAAGCAAAATAATATTAAACATGTTCACATCGGTGTGATAGAAACTCTGTTCTTAAGCATAGTTGAATCGATTTTCTTCTAACAGCCATCCAAGGGGAAATAACCGATTATATTTACATTGCAATATCATATCAACGATTCCACATTCCACCCGAAATAGCTTCGCTTAAATGATTTCTCTTTCAAACTTTAATAGAAAAGTATTCATTGGTTTTCGCTCGCTAAAAATGTTTTCTATTATCGGATTCCTTTTGTACCTTTTCTTCTTTAATGCTAGAATTAAACTTTAGATAAATAACCACACATAAAAACATATGACACACGGACGTCTGTTCTTAAGATACGCAACTCAATATCTATGTATTAGGCAACAGACGTATATTTTTGTCTTCTTCTTCTTCTTCCTAGCGTTATCCCGGTCCAGTAGTATCAGGGTCCGCTTATATTGCAGAGTATATACACAAATATATTTCTGTAGAAGTATATAAGTACATACATATAGATACTGCCACCTGCGTCAATTTAGCGGAGAACCTATTTGGCTTGGTACCGACTTCAGCACATCAGTAAGTGTCTACTAAATCGTATGAAAGTTATCGTAAAATGTATTATTGATTCAAAAAAGTCAAGCGTCGAGAAAAATAACCAGGACAACTCCTAGGCAACTCTTTTAAAAAATAATTCTTATAAAAATGGGTTTCATACATCTGAACGTTAACTAGAAAGTACAAGCTAGATTGGCTCAACTCCCAGCAGTTTTATCTTTAACCATCAATGCCCACGACTTTGTCCGCGTAAAATTAGGTGAAAATATTTAGCGTTATGATATATAGCCTATAGCTTTCCTCGATAAATGGGCTATCTAACACTGAAATAATTTTTCAAATCGGTTTAGTAGTTCCTGAGATTAGCGCGTTCAAGCAATCAAACTCTTCAGCTTATATAATATATAAAATTCTCGTGGCACGCGTGCGTTGACAAACTCCTACGAAGCGGCTCGACCGATTTTCATGAAATTTTGCGCCTATTGGCTAGCGTTGAGAATCGGTCAACATCTATTTTTCATCCCCCTAAATATTAAGGGTAGCCCACGCGGACGCAGTCGCGGGGTGTAGCTAGTGTTAGTATATATATAGGCTTCAACATACGGACAAGCGTGTTTTTAACATGTTGAAATTTATCCCTTCCTTGGCCCAGTAATTCCAAATTACGCAAGGCTGACACAAACTTAACTGGCACGATCTATTCACGCTTTGCTTATTTGCGTAATTAAGTAGTGTACTAGCATAGGTTTTTTTCCAGTACCGCATATTTATTGAGATGTTTAACAACTGCGTTTGTAATTGTTTGCTATTTATTTTTCAAAAACCGGTACAAAGCTGTAGGTAACTTCCGACACGAGCACTTTTGTCTTCCCAATTAAACAAATAAATAAATATATACGATTAAAGAATTTATTTCTCAAAGAATTTGTTACAAAATTCATTTACAGAGAAAAACAAGTTATAACTTACGATATTTTGTACGACAGTCAGACATAGGTATATAATTTTAAATTCTACCCACTGACATATTTAGTAGAATGCAAGATCGTTGCCACAGTGTAGTCGTATCAGTATGATCAAAAATAAAGTCAACCATTTTGACTAGTTGCTGCTATTTAAAGTAAAACAATTTTTATTACTTGTCACTTGTCACATGTCTATCCTACTACGCACGTACGTCGTCTAAATCTATACTAATATATATAGCTGTAAAGTTTGTTTGTTTGCTTGAATGCGCTAATCTCAGAAACTACTACTACGATTTGGAGAATTCATTTAGTTTTAGATAGCCCATTTATCGAGGAAGGACATATGCTATATATCATCACGCTAAAAAATTTCACATAAATTATTTATTTAATTAACTAGTACATAATAAAGTTCATACTTAGTAATAAATAAAATTTCATAAGCCTTATACATATATGGAAAGGTCGCCACGAAATCTCGGAAACTGCGGGGCGTATAAAGATGTGATTTGGCAGGAAGGTAGTATATAGTCAGTTGACATTCCCTAAAAACAAATTTTTCGATAGGGCCAGAATGAGGAAATCGAAAGCAAGCTTATCTATCTACGTCGCGCGTACGCGAACGTCGCGCGGGCAAAGTCGCGCGAAACAACTAGTGTTATATGTTCTGAATTTTTTTAATTTGTAGGTTTCCAACAGAACTAGCTTACTAAAACATACAAAGATTTATACACAAGAAATAAGATAAGTATCGTTCTAATTACAGGAAACAACGACATTCAAATAGATAACACAAGAAAAATGCAAAAAATTAGTGCGTTCAGTTAGACTGATGGGATAAAAATACATGTTAAAAAAGAAATTTTTAAATAACAGTATATAAGGAATATAAGATAACGTTATAAGGACGGTTAAACAATAACACGTAGCGTTAAAATTTTTGCTATAGTAAAGTAACCTAATTTTGACAAAAAATCTAATTTTGCCTACAAGTAAGTAAAATATTACTTTTAAATTTACTCTGTGAATCTCCAAATATATCAATAACAATATGTGAGGTTGATTGTAATAACGAGTTCTTGAGTGGAGACCGCGTTTCGTTAAGCGTAGCGTAGAACACCCTCCAGCTAGGTGGAGTGACGACTAACACGCCGCTGTTTTATACACTAACACAAGTCGTAAATGCGAACTTCAAATAATTAATTCCTGTAATCTTTTTTTTATCTTTATATAAAATCCTTCTTCATAGAAAAATCGTCATTATTACTGGTTATTATTATTGTTACCGCAGTTATTAACCGTTAAATTTTCTATGTCACCACTAAACGACATATTGACTGACGCGTATACTTTGCAAATACACCTTAACCATAGTAATTTCTTTAAATAGTTTTTATAATAGCAAGTACGGCGCCCTAAGGAAATAGTTTGTATATAAGTTTCTTTTTACTTTTTTATTTTCACCAGTAATACGAAAATTCACTAATAAAACATTTTTTTAAATATATTTTAACACTCCAAAAATATTTTATCATCATTGGAAAAGATCAAAGCGGGCTACAAACTTTGATCAGTTAATTTTAACATCGCATACGTAGAGTTATTTTTATATCTACATAAAAAAATAACACGGCAATTTCTATCGATTCTTAATACTGTTTGTGATAATATGTTTTTAGATTTCGGTTATTTGTTGATAGCGGTGCCAGACATAGCTCAAAGTGTTCGTATTTTTTGTCCTTCAAGACTACAAAGTTCTACAAAGTTTTGCGCAGCTACAAGAAGTATCCGGCCACACTACATACAAATGTCTGGCTCCGGCATTAGACAAATAAATCTTCCTCTTGGATCAGCCTTGTTTATTCATGAAATCGCATTGAAATCCGTTGCGTAGTTTAAAAGATGTAAACATACAAGAACGAGAAGCGGCTTCTTTTCATACTAAGTATATATGGACACAGTAGGCTAATTTAAAAAAAAGATACTAAGAGTGTATAGCAGTGCGACACAATAGGGTAATTTTAAAAAAGGATGTGAAAAGAAAATACACCTTTATTTATAAAGATATTCAAATTTAAATACCGATGTACTATTATTCTTCCTACTACGTATGCAGCTTAAGAAATCCTTATAGCAATTTTGATTTCCGTAACTTTTATAGCCAACAACGCGAATAGAAATATATTTTTTTTATAAATATATAAATACATACATATAGATAATACACCCAGACTCGAGGCGAGAATCGAACCCACGACCCCGGAGCGTAAGGCAGGGTCACTGCCCACCGCGCCAACGGGCCAGTCAATAATGCATTATTTGTGAAGGTCTTTTTATAAACATAATATTAATCCTTATCCAAAAACTATTTTTAATTCTCTAAGTGGTAAGTGTGGCACACGCAGAAGAAGTCGTGGGGTACAGCTAGTAAATAAATAAATATGAAGTTTCAAATGAAAAATTATGAATAAAATTCATTTTCTTACATTTCGGCTTTCGGGTTAGAAATAATGAAAATTTCAAATCTATGCATTACGCGAAGCAAAAACTTTCGGTACCTATTAAAGAAAATTGCGCGGACGGAGGAGTATGAACTTTGGCACAATTATAGTTTATATAGAGGTGATGTGGGAATGCTAATATTTTTACTTAACTATGCATTATTAATACATTAAACTATTAAAATAGAACCTCACATACACCAGTGCCAAACGATTTACATACACATACGGCGTTTTTGTGGCTTCACGCAGGGGCAGGCTGTGCTTCCCAAAGGATATTAGAAAAACGTTTGAAAAGTGTTAAAAAATAAAGAATTTTAAAATTTAATGGGCGTGAAATACCTTGTCCACTCGTTAGAAGTTTTACTTTTTTTCTTCTTTATTTACACAATTATCCCTACTAATATCATTACTATCATAGTGTTTAAAATTTATTTCATAGCATATGTATAAATTGAAGTGTTTTTTTTTAAATTAATAACATAGGCTACTTTAGTTCTTGCAAAAAAATTATGGTTCTGCAAAAAAGGTTAATAACCCTCAAAATAAGGCAAGTTATAGAATTCAACGAGAAGGCGCTCGTGTATTAGAGCTCGTTTCTAAAAGTAAAATCACAATACTGCAAATACGTGAAGATAATAAGAAATTGCTTTAATATTCTGCGCGGCCCGTGGGCTGCAAGCTTTATGTTGTCGGTAATCAGACGATTTTTTTATAATGATAAAGGTATGGAACAGAAACAAAGGCTGCTCCGGGGGTCGTGGGTACGATTCCCCCCTCGAGTCTGGTTGTATTATCCATATGTATGTATTTATATATTTCTAAATAAATATTTTGTGTATAACAGGCGCCTGTACCTATAACACAGGCATTAAGTTCTCTATCTTAGGAACAGACGTCCGTGTGTCATACAGTCCTGTATATATTTATTTATTTATTTATTATTTATGGAATCGATATATCTATATATATATAAAAATTTATCGCCGAATGTGTTGCTAAGCGCAAATCTTGAAAACACCTGAACCGAATTCGCTAATTCTTTTTTTATAATATTCCTTGAAATACAAAGATGATTCTTACGAAAAGAAAAATTAAAAGAATTGCCCGAAAATGTCTGAAAACACCACTTTTCTATACTCCTGTACAAACGATTTCGTAGTCATTCTTAAAAGTCAAGCCATCCATAAAGTTCAAGAGTTAGTGAAGAGGTTAAGGGCAAAAGGCAAAACGATTGAGTAACGTTAGTATCGTACAAATACTGACGTCAATATTTATACAATGGCGTATATTGACGTTAGTCAAAGCGCGAGGAGGTCGTGGCCTAATCAGTGATCAGCATTTGAGTCGATCACTAGGTTAAGTTGCTGTTGTTGCGACCAAGTGATAGATGGGTGAGTCTTTCAAACACTGGTTTGTATTTTTTTGCGGACAGATAATACAAGGAAAGTTGCATAGCGACGTCTTTGACCGCGGACGTCGACGGCACAACTAATTGGGACTGGCACTAGTGTACATAGTGAGCGAGATAGCTAACTCCTGCTGCAGTGAGATGAAGATAGTGCTATCTAGCTCACGTAAACACGGATCGTTTACTGATTTACGGTGTACACTAGTGTCGGCCTTTGTTTAGTACTTAAAGTTGTGCTTAATTGTGGGACGGACGTTATTACACGACGCTACCTGATCCAGATGTTATATTGTGCTTGTAAATACAGTCCGAGAAGATAAGAAAAGGTCATTTCTAAAAAAATATATTTGTGTATAACAGGCGTCTGTTACCTATAACACAGGCATTATGTTGTCTACCTTAGGAACAGGCGTCCGTGTGTCTTATAGTCGTGTATATATTTATTATTATTCAAAAATCTTACTCCAAATACATTTTTAAATATTAATATAAAAATACAAACATTTAAAAATACAATAGTTTCAGTTATACAATAGTTATTGTAGTAATAAAACAGTCAACTCACATACTTTGACAAAGAGTCAGTGAAATTATGACATTGGACGTAAAGAAATCTGTAATGCCGGGACCGGACATAGCTTCATTGCACTGGTAATGTAGTGTGGCCGGGGACTTTGTGGAGCTGCGCAAAGTTTTGTAGAACTTTGTAGTCTTCAAGGACAAAAATGTACAAATACTTTGAGCTATTTATGGCACCGGCATAACAATGAAAACTGGCGGCACACTGATAGTATATTTTTATTACGAGGCACAAAAAGTGTTTATAAGTGTTCAAGTCACGAATATACTCGTAGATTGGCGGCAGCAAGTCCCGCCACCAATTACTTGATGGCAGACGGCAATTATTTACTCGTGACCATGGATCGGTTCTAGTTATTTCAAATTATTCCTTATTTAAATATTTACAGAGACTTTTGTCTATAAATATCTCGTTGTATATAGCGTTGTAGGTGCCGCTACATAACGAGACGCCAATGATGTAGAGTGCAAAAGGTTACACCAAAGCAAACTAGATGGCGCTGTACGGATGACTACGACCGCAATACCAACACTGAAAATCTCCATACAAACCAACTCACGCTAGCGAAGTTTCTACTTACGTTTGGTATATATAGACCTCCCGACGAACAACTGTCGGCGAGGCGCGGCCGCCCCGGGTGACTCCAACTAGCCCGGACACGAAGATCTTCCTTCGCGGTGGTTGAGCATATCGACCTTCTCTCCCATCTACAATATATTTACTTAGAGTACAAAAGATCCATCTGGGTCGAAGTCCATAAGCTTTGCGAGCTTCACCTGCTGCTCTACACTAAAAGACGTTTAAAACTTAACATATAAAGGTTAATTTGGCGTGCTGGGTAGCAGATGTAACGAGTGACTTATGAGCTGGACGGATCTCATAACTAGCGCCCAGCAGCGCATAAGTTCAGCGACCGCAGTGAAGCTGTAACCGACAGCGGTGGACATTATTCACGACTGTACAACGCTGTTCAACGCTGTACAATTTTATTGCGTCTTAATAATGAACGATGTTCGAGATTTGTTGGAAGAGATGAACGTTGTGAAACTTTATTCGCGGCTGTACTATGCATTGAACGATAAAAATAAACAATTTTGAAGATTTTTAGACGGAGATGATGATTACAGCACTCTGTTAGACTTATTATATAATTCTGGAGATATTTTGAGGATTCTCGGAGAAATTGTGATATTGCTTCTACCAGGTGTCTTCGGTGTTTGAGTCATCTCCGTTTTATTATTTATTGTAAGTAATTAAATTGTTTAATAATAATCATAAACGTTCAAATTATAGTACAAAATATTGTGTTTGTTTGCAAAATTTTAAAAGCATATTTCAATATTTATACATATCGCCAGCTAGTCGAAATTCGCCCACAAACCTGTTTGGATACAACTACATATATTATTCTAGTCACAGAAGAATGAAATTTGACAATTAATATAACATTTGTTGTCACGATTACGCTTTGACATCACGCAATACATGTATGTGTAAATCGTTTAGTTTTTGTAGTTTTCTCCTCATAATTTTATATTTTTTTACAATATGTAATATATTAATACTGCATATTGTAAAAAAATGTAAGCATTCGCACACCTTCCTCTATATGAACTACAAATGTGCCAAATTTCATACTCTTCCGCCTGCGCAATTATCGCAAAATGGTACCTAACATTTTCGCTTCACTTATTAAATATAAGACATATCAAAATTTGAGATACTTATATGTTTACCACAAAATTTAACAAGTATAAAACAAGCGAGGTATCTTCTTCTTCTTCCTAGCTTTATTCCGGTCTAGTAGTACCGGGGCCCGCTTAGATTGTAGACGATGTGGCTGTGGTGCAAGTTAAGATGACCGATTGCCATCTGTCGTCATCCTCGGAACCCCCTCGATCTCTGCAACCTCACGTTTCATATAATTCAGAAACATTAATCGGGTTCCATTGTTTAACGTGCCTTCAGAAATACGAAGGAGGTTGGATGTCAAATATAAACCAGTGTAAGAATAGATCACCCATCTATTACCCGGTCGCAGCAAGAGCTACTTAACCTAGCGATCGACTCAAATGCCGACCACTGATTAGGTCACGACATCCTCATAAAACAAGCGAGGTATACGAGATGTATAAATATGAAGGTTTAAGAAATTGCTGTGTACTTGCAACATTCCACTTGATTTCCCCCTTCGATACAACTTGTATAATCAACTCAAGAAAAATTTGCTGTGCAGAACTCGCAGCTGGGTCCACATTACAAACGAGATATCTCGTATCCTACCTGTTTGAAACATATTGTTTATTGTACAAGGAGCATCCCGCAAATTCGTCCGCTTAAAATTGAAAAATCCCTTGGATCTACTTTAATCCGCTCTATCGAAAAATTCTTTGTTAGCGGATCTCTTGATTTCTTAAGGAAGTAAAATACGTCCTTAAGAAATTTCATATTTTATGTCCCGCGGTTTTCGAGATTTCCTGAAAGGTGACCTTTGGCTTTTATATATTTCTAGCACACCTGGTAGACGTTGCCCTGCCTGAACGCTGGGTACCTTTGATCAGGACAGCGTCTTACGAGTCTGTTAGTACATGATACATTTTATAAGGCAATGAGGTCAAGTATAGATCAGAATAGACGAAGACAGATAGTCAAAGAAAATTGATCTTGTGATCACTGAGGTTACGAATAAAGAGAGATACATATAATAAAACTTTCGTGTCACAGTTTCTATTGCCAAGCTCCTCCGACTTGACCGATTTTTATAAAAATTTTGCGCATATTTGGTAGGTCTGAAAATCGGCCATAAACTATTATTAAACCCCCAAGTGGTAAGAGTGGTCCACGCGAACGAAGACGCGGAGTACAGCTAGTATTCTTTACTATACATTGTGTAAATATGAAGTTTAAAAAAATTGCTCTGTCGTCGCAACATTCTACTTGATTCCCCCTTCGATACAACTTCTGTAATCAGCTCAAGAAAAATGTGCACAGAGCTCGCAGCTGTGTCCGATACATGCAAAACTTTGATTTTAACTCGGAATATAGCTGAACTAATGCCGCGCTTACAATGTAATTTAGTTTTATTGTTACTGGTATATATGCCAGTTCCGGGTCAACTGTACCAAGGGTATCTTTAGTTCTCTCTCGTATAATCTTATTTGGATATTTGTCCTATTGGATATACCTTTTATATTTCTCTTTACATGAAAAATGTTCACAGCGCTCGCATCTGGTCTAATTCGATATATGCGAAACTTTGATTTTTAAACGGAATATAGCGGGAACTAATGTCACGCTTACAGCGTAATTTAGTTTTATTGTTACGGGTATATATGCCAGTTCCGGTTCAACTGTACCGAGCGTATTGTTTTTAGTTGTATCTCGTATAAGTATATCTTCTATTGAAGATGTCTACTAAATAGAGAAGATAGAAGAGTAATTTTTGAAATGGTGTACTAAACGTTTTCTTTTTCTTTCATATAAAAATATTAAGCTAAATTTCTTTAAGTTCAATAAAAATGTACACAGAGGCCGCATTTGGGTTCGATACATACAAAACTTTGATTTTAACTCGGAATATCGCGTGAACTAATGCCGCGCTTACAATGTAATTTAGTTTTATTGTTACTGGTATATGCCAGTTCCGCTACGACTGTACCGAATGTATCGTTATAAACACTTTCTTGGATAATCTTGTTTGACTATTGATTCTATAAAAGATACTATATTATATGCTAGTTTTTTTATGCGCAAAGTAGTCATATTTTTATATAAATAAAAGTGTAATGTTTATTTGTAATATTGAAATTATTATTTTTTTTACTAATTATATATGTCTATATACACCATACCTATAGCAAAAACACAAGTTAAAACATTTCTATCTGTCTTTCTGTTTGTTTGCTTCGGATAATATTCGATACGGCTGAGCCGATTTTGAAGAGGCTTTCACGTTGATGTTTCAAGGGGTAACATAGGATAGTTAACTTTTTGAATAATAATTAGGGTTCCGAACAGAAAAATGAAAACCTTCAAAATGTATATAAAATCTCTCAATTCACGCGAACATAGTCGCGGTCTTCAGCTAGTATAAAATATGACCAGCAACTCATATGGACAACTACAATACCAGAAGGTGCACCTGAACAAGGCAGTTGCAGGACTTTGACAAATGAGTGTGCACTATTCTTGAAGATTCCTTGATCGTCTCTGGCAAATGATTCCACAATAATATATTGCGAGGCATAAAATATCTAGCTGGTATATTTAATAATTAAAATGCTTTTGTGTAAAGATGAAACATCCTGTATTACAGAATCATGAGTTATGGTTACGTCATCAAATATATATTCACTTCGCGGTTACTAAACTAACGCGGTACTAGACTATAGTTATGAGTTTCGTTCCACCCATCAATCTCAAGTTAAATCTGTTTAATTATAAAGGTGAAACACCCTATATAATAAAACCGTCAGTTACGAATATAATTTGTCTTTGCGGTTCCTAAAGTTATGCGATGCCGGATTATAGTTATGAGTTTTGTTCCACTCGTCGATCTCAAGTTAAATCTGTTTAATTATAAAGATGAAACAGCCTGTATAATGTAGTCATAAGTAATAGTAACAAATTTATTATTGCGGGTACTAAAGCTATGCGATACTGGAATTCAGTTATGACTTTTGTTTCATTAATTAATCTCTTGCCCAAAAATTATATTTTAAAATTGTATCACCCTGTATATGTTTTACCGTCGAATATATATTCACTATAGAGAAACCATCATGATCATCAAAATCGCTATGTATGTGTTTATAACTTATTAGAGGCCCGTCGCAGCAATGCAAGGGTATTTACAATATTGCATTTTTCATACGGATCCCTAACTTATTTGAAAATATTCTATCACCTATGTTCATCATGGATAATCTAGGATTCTAATGCTGAAAGAATTATTAAAATCGGTCCAGTAATTTCAGCGCCTATTCAATGCAAACGAACAATCAAATCTTACCTCTTTTTGATCTTGGATGTATGAGATTTCTGCACATTTCATACATCCAAGTTCACCTAAAACCATAGTCGGGTTGAAAAATATCATTCGGCGACCGAAAATAAACAGAAGCATCACTAAAGGAGAGGCATGTTCGAAGTTATAAAAACTACAATAAAAACGCCGCAAGTGCGATTTCATGTAACCAGACAACCAAATCACCTATTGCGAGGCGCTACCCTATAAAAAAAAGCCTACAATTTCATTAAAACCACCCTAAATAGTTGCTTGGAACTTTGTTATTCGGCTGTCAGTCAGTTTAAAGGCCGCCAAACAAAGTTGAAACGAAGTAATTAAAAAGAAAACACAAAATACTTACGGAAGTCGGAGCTCTCTTCGCTTAAATTACTTGCGATTACACAGACCCGGCAAAACGCTTAATGAAACACGTTAAATCGCACCGACTGCTCCTGCCGCCACGCCACATTTCCTAGCGTAAGACCGGACGCAAACTGTAGTGGTATGGACAGAAATTACCACTTGCCCGCCCGTTTTTACATAACAATAGATAAAAACAGATTTAGGGCACACCTACACATGACTAGAGGGCACGAACAATGATTCACGTTAAATTGCGCCACATTTCCGAGCGTAAGGCCGGACGCAAACTACAGTGGTATGGACAGAAGTTACGTCTTGCACGCCCGTTTTTCCATAACAATGGACAAAACCTTTAATAACAACAGATTTAGAGCACACAGCCAGACATAGCTACATTTTAACGACCGTTTCAATGATCATGTAGTGAGGCCGGGACTTTGTGTAGCTGCGCAAAGATTTGTAGTACTTTGTAGTCTTCAAGGACAAAAATGTACAAACACTTTGATCTATGTCTGGCTCCGGCATTAGAGGTTAACAAAGTTCGAGGTTCGCTTGAATAAAATATCTCCTGTCCGAATCGAATAAAACAAGAATATTTCGCGGCATTTATAAATTTTGAACGTGGATATTTCACACCCACGCGTGAAGCCCATTAGGTAACAAGCGTGGGTGTTATAGAAGTTGAAGTGAAATAAATTTTCCTTTGACAGGCTTCGAAGTTACGGAAATGTTCAACGCAGATGGAGGATCAAATTAGCAACTACGTCAACTTCTGTATTGTAGTAAATTCGTCTTTATAAGAATGTTTTTATACAAAAATACAGATAAATGCAAAGAAAGAGAAAGTTCCTTTTGGTTTCGCTGTTTAATATACCGAAATATATTTTGCTACATTTCGGCGTTAAATACTAACCTTAAACTTAGATCGAAGTAAGGAGGATTTAAAAATAAACGTACAGAATTCTAATAACATAAAATTTTAACAAAAAAGACGACTTCAAATTGTTAGAACTAGACCAAAATCAAATGGGACCACGCGGGAAGCAATATCTTTAAAATAAAAAAAGGAACTGTCAAAACCGGTTCACCCAGTCGATAGTACTGAAATAATAAACATAGAAAATAATAATCTCCCCTATAACACGATACTCTTATAACGCTACCAACCATTATATTACGCTATAATATATAATATTCTAATATATATAATACAAGAGTAGCCGGCAGACATTGTCCTCCTCGAACTTTGGGTTACTTACTACTTACTACATTCTATTACCCTATAACATTATTCCTCGTTTCCTTTCCATTTCCTTTTCGCTTTGCCAATCCTTTTGTAGAAGTTATGCACGTGCATACATATCAGCGAATCATTTTTATTTTCGCCTATAAATTGAGATGTAAACTATTAGGCAATTGTAATGCAATGCCTTGATTGGTGTAACGAAAAAATATTCTATGTGAATTTATACCATAAATAAAATATATATATATATATTCCTTGCGATGGATATTCTTAAGTTAAAGCCTGACTTTTAACTTCTAAAAAGCAGAAGATTCTCTGCTGAAGGAGAAGATTGTTTGCTGTATTTTTTTTCATGATTGTTACCTCAAAACTTTTGACTGGGTTAACCGATTTTAATGGTTCTTTTACATTTCAAGGCTGGTACTTCTCGTGTGGTCCCATTTCAATTAAATCCAGCTCCGACAGTATAAAGTTGGATTAACTTATGATTAAATTTTATCGTGAAGAATATTCTCCAAAGTTTTCCGAGGCGCATCACCACATATTCCTATTTGAAATTCGATATTTCTCTGATAAAACGCGCGATGAGATTGCATCCTGCCGCGTCTGCTCCCAGATAATATATCAAGCCGATATTGCGATACTGTGCCAATAAATTCTACATACATATGGAAGGTGCAAGAAATATTACGTAAATTTATAGCTTCGGTTATGAATGTTGCATTGTTATATATAATAAATAATTTAAATATCTGTTTGTGAAGTCAAACCTGAGAAATGGTTTCGGATAATTTCGATAAATCAAACAAAATCTCCTTTATTTAGTTCAGCTTTTTAGAAGCACTCTTGAATGTTGTAAAGCATGTATTTAATAAAACCATGTTATATAAATTGTTTTATATTCATACTTTATTAACTCGCCTCTGCAGCTTGCAGAAAATTTTCCCGGCTTTAAAGCTAGAACTTGTTAGAACAAGTTTCTCTTTTTTCTTCTATGTTACAAAGGGCAAACGAGCAGACAACAAAGTGCCTACTGTTGCTCACGGACATTTGCACGAACAGGAGGCGAGCAAATGCGTTGCCGGCCCTTAATGACGAGTTTAGGCCACCGGGAAGCCTCACAAACCGAACGAAACGCGACAACAACACCTTCACTAGACGCGACAGTATTACCGCCTCTTCACGCCGATCTCATGGTCAATGCCCACTGCGCCACGGGCAATTCAAAAACCTCCAGAGTTCTTAAAAAAATTATTAGGAATTGTTTCTTTTTGAGCCGATAGTATAAAGGTTTAAGTAACACTCTGTTATTTGCTGTAAATCCGAAAAAAGTTATCAATACCTACCAATCTTTCGGACAAACGAAAAAAACAAAGTAATAAGGCAGTGCTAAAAACACTTAAAAGTAAAAAAGAATTATGTAGTTAGAGAGCGATCGGTCTAAAAATGCACGCCTCTTCACTAAATTTGCACGTGTGTGCAGCGCTTTTATTTTAAGCTCAAACTCAACCACGCACTGTAAGATTAACTAAACGCCAATGACCTTCTTGCGTGTATTGCGTCTACACACTGTTTTGCTTATAGTGGTGAATACGAATACTTTAGATCCGTCCAATGAATGCATTTTTAGATTACACAAAGTCTACAAACAATAAAAAATATTGTATCTAGTAGAGTTTTCTCGAGTAAATCCACGGTACATGGATGTAAAGCTAAAAGGTATTAGGTGTTTATAAAATTGCGGGATAATCGCTGGAGATCGAGGACGTCATGTAGAGGGTCGTACTTACGCGGCAGGGAAGAAGTGACGTCACGTTTAAAAGCTTTTCTATTCTAAACCGATTAAGTTAATTAGCTATCTAAGGATTTCATTGTCTAAACAGATATTTTCTTTTTCCTACATGTCGCTAATCTCTTCTTAGCGATATAAATTAATACAAAATAAATAAATACAGGACTATATGACATTCGGACGTCTGTTTCTAAGGTAGACAACTTAATGCCTGTGTCTAAATGTGTGTGGTAACAGATGTCTGTTATACAGAAATATTTCTTTATAGAAATATATAAATACATATTGATAATACACCCAGACTCGAGGCGGGAATCGAACCCGCGACCCTCGCACCGGAAGGCAGAGTCACTGCCCATATATTTAATTTTCACTATTTTTAATAACTTAAATTAACAGTCGCTGTATTACTTTCCTTATGTAAAGGGTCAAAAAAATACCTTCCCATGGGGTTATATTTGGATTAATTATGTCTGTACCTTGGATGTATGTAATTATGTTACTCTATAGACATTTTGAATCTATTTTAACCGTGGCTGATAAGTCAAGTAGCTGATAAAGTATCACGACTTTGTAGAGAGATATCGAAGCATTCTTCACGTTTTACCGCATTTTAATGTATACTTTGGCTTTGCACGAGGTGTTTATGGTACCAGTTGCCAAATTTGGGGTTTTGAAAATAGTTTTATGCGTGATTAATTTTGTTTTTAATAAGTCTATTGTGTCACATTGCTTGGCAAAGACCTTCCCCTTATTTATCCACTTTCCTGTTTCTTGGGCCAATCATATCCACAACTTCCCCGCAAAGGCATCCAAATCATCGCTCCATCAATTTTTCTGCCGAGTAGTGGGCATTGGTGGGCATCCAGGAATTCGTGATATTGGCCCACCAGTGCCGACCTATTTTACTATTTAAAAAATTATTATCAATTTTTAAAAAATATAAACTGTTTTTTTTTTGTCTGTCTCGTTGTTTCCGTTTATATCCGTGAGGCCGATTTTAATGGGATATATCATCTACTTTATTTAGTATACCCGTTGATTGAAATGAATTCCCTCAAAATTGTTAACAATAGTTATTTTTGCAACTTGTGAGCAAACGCGTTTTCTTTGATGTCTAATTTCGAAATTGGACCTTCTTGGACTTTTCACTCGCTCTTTTTTAAGCGCGGGAAAGAGACGGAATGCAGTGTAGTTGGCACTCTTTATTGAAAAAATTAAAAAGTTACTTTGTTTCACGCATTGCATTTTGTCCACTGTTTTAACGCACCAAAACTTACATGTTTGAGCTGTCGAAGTGAAAAGTTATTTATAAAGTCCCAGGTAACGGCTATTCAAATAAATAATTTTAATTTTTCAAATACCCAGCTCTATTTAATTCCATTCGTTTATTTCGCGTGCTCGTGGATAATAACACAGTTCGGTCGTACATGCGATTTTCAATTGTATGCAGAATTCACATCTAACTTTTCATTTAAAGCTTATAAATAATTAATTTGTCGTTACATTTAAAGCTTATAAAAGAATTCATTTGTCGTTTCATTTAAAGCTTATAAATAATTCTTTTATCGTTTCATTTAAAGCTTATAAATAATTTATTTGTCGTTTCATTTTAAGCTTATGAATAATTCATTTGCCGTTTCATTTAAAGCTTATAAATATTTCATTTTTTGTTTCATTTAAAGCTTATAAATAATTCATTTGTCGTTTCATTTAAAGCTTATAAATAATTCTTTTGTCGTTTCATTTAAAGCTTATAAATAATTCATTTGCCGTTTCATTTAAAGCTTATAAATCGTCAGCTTTAACTTTTGCATTGCCTCCTTTCTATGTGTGAAGAGGAAACCATCGGGACCATTTTACGAAAATTGCATTTTCTGGGATTATAAAATTTAGAATAATTACAGTAAACTATAATTATAGTAACCTATAAAATAGGAGGAAGGAGGAGTGGTGCGAACGCAAATATTTTTAAACCTACAATATTAATACGTTGACTTATCAAAATAAACCCACAGGCAAACCAATGCCAAACGATTTACTTGATTTACACACATGTATATATTATACTAGAATACCGGAGCCAGACATACCTCTAAGTGTTTGTACATTTTTGTCCTTGAGTTCTACAAAGTACTACAAAACTACCCGGTCACACTACATGGTCATTGAAATGAAATGATCATTCAGATGATACAATGTCGTAGTATAAAGAATTGAAATTTTGTATTTACATATATATATTATTCTTACTTAATAATTTTGTATATTACGAATTTCATATGAAATTCTTCTACCGTTGAATAATAAATTGGCGAGAATTTAGTGTTAGATCGTCATGATAGCCGCGGAAAATCTTATATATTAGAGGTGGATAGTGGTGGGTGCATACTAATTTCTTTTTAAAATTTTTGTTTGCCGAGGATGACTAGCCTGTTGGTGCATTTGGCAGTGACCCTGCTTTTCGCTCCGGGGAATGTTGGTTTGATTCCCGCCTCAAAACTATCATAAGTTAATTACTAGAAAGGACATCTAAAGCCGCACTAGTAGGATCATACCAGATTTGGCTAGGCAGGGAAGGGAACACTGTCAGTGAAGGTGAATGTTAGTGATCACTATAAAGAGAACGAGACCCGGCACCCGCACGGTGAATCCATGGAATGCTAAGAAATTCGTCTCTGGAGAAACTATAATTTATTGGAAATTATAATGTATTCATTAAGATACTTCTTTTGGCTTAAATGAACATCGTTAAAATACACTGAACAATGCATTTTAACGATCTAGTCAAATACACTTTTTCACACTGTCAATGTTAATTATTAAAAAACGACAAATTATTGCTATTGCGCTTAACTCAAGAGACCTTGAAACAGGGATTGCAATGGATTAAGAATTACTTGCAAAATTCATATAATTGCATATATTTTCTGATATTGCCATCTATCACCTGGTCGCAACAAGAGCTACTTAACCTAGCAATTGACTCACAAATGTCGACCACTGATTAACTACTACCCATTAAAAACTAATAAATTTTGACTAATAAGTTATTAGGAGAACATTTCAGATGTATATGAGAAAAGTTTGATGAACTTTACTCTATATAGAAGTCTAGAATTCGCGGGTCCAGTCTAAATGTCCCTTAACTGCTGTGAACGCTATATTTAAATCAGCTACGGATAAGTTTCCGATTCCACGGAAATTGGATAGCGATTTCAAGAACCACGTTTGAAAGTCAAACGATGAGGTCAAACCGAATGCGGTCAGAAACCAGTCTCATGCAGTTTTTTGTTGAGAAAAATATGCATAATAACACAATCATTATTATTTGTATTTCTGTTGCGAACAAATTTTTGCGGTTGCAGATTTGTTACGCAAAAAATTTAATTAATTTTAAAATTTATTTGGTCCCTTTATCACTTATTACGATCTGTGTACATGATTTTATAGGTAGAAGTGTTAATAAGTTTGCATTTAACTAAACAATTTCAGGAAATTCTTAAGACTTACCATAATTATTTCAATGTGTCACATACATATATTAGAGTTCAAAGATTATTATTTGGGTAAAAATTAAACATCTATCTCTCCAAGAAATAAAGAATTAATTTAACTAAAATATAAAGAATCAATTTTAAATTTTATTAAAATCTTTACTTACTTTTTTAATACAACAGCATTACTTGGTGATGGTTTTGTAAACATAGAGTTTGGATCTACTGTCCACACAATGACACCCTGTTCACATCCAACTGCAATCTCTGATGCTGAATAAGGTCTCCAACTCAATGATGATACATGTCCTTGAGCTTTACATTTCAAAGTAGACACAAATGATACTTCGGAACAGTAAACTCTTACATTGTCATCGGCCGTTGCAAGAGCAATTTTAGTTGCATGAGGGTGCCATGCCAAGCATTTGACAGGGGCACTACTCCAGTTTCTTGTTCTGGAATAATTGGACACTATTTTCGGTCCTATGTCTTTTAAATGCGGTTGCATAAAGTACCGTAATGCGGTAAATAAATTTGCTACTTTTAAAGCATATGACGCAGTAATGGCGAGAACTTGGCTCTCGCGATTAACATTAGGATCAGCGGCGACGCTCAAAGCTTCTAAACACCCTTGTTTATACCACACATTGGTGATTTTCTTAAGTAAATTGTCTTCTACATCAATGTACATGGAAATATTTTCGTCGGACAATCTATGATGGTGTAAGTCCTTCGTTACGTTGATCTTTGGATGATTTTTAATCTGAAATATTATAAGAGTGAATTAAATCGTTAAATCAAGTCATGCATAGTGCGAATTAATATGCATAATACTTTAACCTTACCGAATTCGTGAATGTTGAAATATTTCCGTATCTAACATTTCCACAGCAACATACTTCGTTTATTTTACAAAAGGTTGTCTCGTCTGGGCCTGGTAAGTCAGGAAAACTATTAAAAATAGACATTCTAAGTTTCGAATTTAATATTTAGGTATTATAGAAACCGGCACGAACGATTATTTCAAACTTTTGATAAACGTCAAAACTCAAGTAAGAACAGCTGACTTTTTGTATTAAAAATTATTTTTTTATAAAAAATTAAATTTTTTTTTTATGAAATTTTCATTTTACCCCCCGTCAAACAAAGTTCTTTTTTACCTATAGTATAACTTAGCCGTACTGTTTATAGTACTCATAAATATCTCAGCGTAAAACAATATTTCTGTGAAAAATATTTACAGCGAATCTTTACTACAAATGCAGTTATTGTAATCTGCGTGCAGATTGAATGCAAGCATTGTTTTTCATTTCAGTGGGTATTGTGTTATCCCGCGCTATTCTCACGCAGTCGTCGCCGTGAGACTTTATTAAAATGTTTTTAGAGAGAAGCTTTTCTATTGCTATTGGTTTCAACCAACACAATGATATTGTATTTTAAAAAAAAGTTCCTTATATACAGTCGTCGTCAAAACCGTCGGTGGGGCGAACCGTCTATTTGAAATAACTTTCGGTACAGAAAGTTACGTCTTTAAATCCCATGATTCCAAAACAGCACTTCTTTATCTTCAAAGCCCTATAAAGACGTTGGCGTTATAAAGTACACAGAAGTATTACATGTCGTTTGAAATTTAGTTGTCCTCGGAGATTGAATAGTGAGTACCTGTACTATCGTTTTATCAATACTAAATATGCTTCCCTTGTATTAGCAGCGACAGCGCCTCCACAATAAATAACTTCTGACTTTATAAATAACTTCTAACTCTCTTTTTCTTTTTATATATTTTACAATACCCATAATTTAAAGAAAAGAAATGCTATTAATATTAAATGAACGCTATTCACTATTGTGATATTTCCACTGGAATTGGATGGTCTTCTGGAAAACTGAAACACTGCCACTGACCCAGGTAGGTGTATAAAATTAAAAATACACAGAGCGTGTCGATGCATTGCGCCACGTGCTCACTTGCATGTATTTTTCAGTTTAAAATTTCATATTTGCTGTATTTACTGTCCCGTATTTACGAAAAATTAAAACGCTGCGCATTTCCATACTTGGAATGTATTTAAATTGCTTCGTTAGTATGTTTCTAGCTTTGCTGCAACCCGAAAGCTACACCACCGAATCCGCCACCAAAGCACAGCACTACGCTGACTTTCCGATGTGCCTCAACTCACGTTTCGCTCCGATACCGAAGCATCATCAGGAGATAGACTCTACAAAGGTTATTCGTAAAGTCTGACTTCGTGGTCGAGTCGACGATTCGTGACTTTTAGAACGGATTTTTTGATAGGACCAGATTAATTAGTTCTAAGGGCTCTCGCAAGTTTAATTTTATTCGGATAAAGTTGCGGGAAACAGCTTCTAGCATCATAGAATGTAAACATCAGGGGCCCGATTATACTACTATATACTCACACACACACACAAATTCATCAAACATACATACATATACACACACTAATGTTCACTGTAAACTGTAACTTGTTGGTTCTATTGGCTTATTGACAAACTATTTTAAGACTGTATAATTAAATGATCATGGGTAAAAAAGTGGCCAAGAGGGTGTCAAGACACTGAATAGAAGGGTTCTGTATCTGATACGAGATAAATATATATAAAAATAACTGCAAAATAATTTTCCTAATGAGTTTAAGCATTTCCTATTAACGTTGAAAATTTCAAGTCTCCACCTCGAATACTTTGGAAATCTTGGGAAGATGGGCGGGCACCTTGCGGGTTTACAGACTGACGGACGGACGGACAGGGCGAAATTATAAGGGTTCCTTGTAGGACTACGGAGCCCTAAAAAACACCTTAATAGTGGCTAAACAAACGTGGACAAGGGACAAAGCGAACGAAAAAAGATAATAGTTTCGGATATGCCAATATAAAGTATTAGTTCTGCCGCTATACAATATCTATTAACATACTAGGGTTGTCACTTTGTTAAAGAAAATAAAATGAAAATATGTACAATAATTTCCAAATCTATAATACAAAAATCAATCGTTGATCGTTAGTTTCGCTAAAACTCAAAAACTGCTGGACTTCATCTGTTTGTTTTGTTTAATTTAGGAAAGGAAAGTAACAAAGGAAGTCGAAATATTATTTTAAAATAATAAAACAACAGGCGGCTGTTACCTATAACACAGGCATTAAGTTGTCTACCTTAGGAACAGAGGTCCGTGTGTCATATAGTCCTGTATATATTTATTTATATTTTATTTATATTCTTACCAGGAACGCAGTTTCTTCAAGAGTGCAGTTTGATTGACGAGTACGTTTTATATGTAGTGTCTTTAGAAATAGCCTGGTATGTTGGTTTGTCCCAGCATGACGCCAGGAAACCGAGCGGGGGTACAAAAAGTGTGCAATGTACATTCCAGCGCTAAACTCTGCGGGTAGTTCGTATCTTGAATAAATTGGTCTTTTTGTGATTAACTTTTTGAACATTATCACACTAGATGGAAAGGTATGATGATAGTGAAAAATGATTAACGGTGATCATGAACAATGAAGTCTAAGCAGGCGCGGATCAAGCCTTCATAAAAGATGGTTGTCCAGTTAATTTTTGGACAAAAGTATACCTCTATACTTAATATGTAAAACTGCAGAGTTTGTTTGCTTGAACGCGCTAATCTCAGAAACTACTGGTCCAATTTGAAAAAAATCTTACAATATTAGATACGTTTTTTTGACTGTTTGTTTGCTTGATCGCCCTAATCTCAGAAACTACTGATCCAATTTGAAAAATTCTTACACTATTAGATACGTTTATTTGACTGTTTGTTTGCTTGAACGCGTTAACTTCAAGAAATACAGATCGGGTTTGAAAAATTCTTTCAGTGTTAGATAGCTCATTAATCAAGGAAGGCCATATACATACATTTATATATACCCAAAAATCCATTTTTTTGCCTAATTTTACGTCAATGAAGTCGCGGACACTGCTAAATATTATACATAAAAAGAACGGCCACCCATAATGAAATTTAGAAAACCGCGGGACGTGCAGATGTTAAATTTGTCTAGGAAATAGTTTACGGTTAGTAGCCATTCCGCTAAGAATAGATTTTTCGATTGGGCCAAATTAAGGACACCTAAGGGTTCTTGCAAGTTAAGGCGGACGAAATCGCGGGAAACAGGTAGTTACAAGAAAATCTTTGAACAGCATTAGTCTTGTTAGTTATGCGTTTTTTTGTAATAGCTATAACGCCCACATGTGCAAAGAAATATGATTTTTTAAGAGTACTAGAAATACAATCATAGGATCAGCATAGTTTAGATGTGGTTTTCTGTAGAGTGGCCGAATCCACAGTGGTGGGCACGATGGGCATACCCACCACCCTAATAGACACTTGACGCCGATTCGCATTTGGCGAAAATTTTCCAAAAACTGAGTGGCTTTGCCAACCAACTTTTTTGAAGGTTAAATCCGTGACTGAGTGGAAGTTACTCAATCGGACAGTTTCACATTATGAACGAGATATAACGTTATGTTCTATCTTTCCACAAATACTAGAAGCAATCTGACAGCGTATTATTTAATGAGGGCATTAGTTTAATTCTATAAGACGCCGCGACGCCCGACGGCTGAAATAATAAATAACAATTATCATCGCCGATAATCATCCGAAACGGAGAGAGTGCAGTCGACATGTCACACCGGATCGGATGAAAACGAAAGTTGTCGCACGTTGGGCAAGAGGTATAGGCGCTTATCACAATGAGAGCAGGTTTTATCTGATAACGCACTGCGGGAGATCATTATGAGTCTTGAACGGTTTTAATCCTCTATCTCGTGTTAATTGATACCTTGATTATTATATAACTCGAAATGCCTTCGACTTTGTCCACAAAGCCTGATATATTTTTGAAATATTTTTTACTACAGCTTCAAGTAGAGACGAGACGGATTTCTTAGCATTTCATAGATTCACCGTGCGTATGCCGGGTCCATAGCGTTGCCTAGGAAAGAGCCATAGCGGTCTCTACTTATATTTCAATTAATTTTTGAAGTATTTTTTATACTTTATAATGACCCTGTATTCGTCTATGAGCTTCTTTACATTTAAAAGAAAATTCTATTATTGTGTACAAAATAACCACAACAAGATTCGTAGCTACTACGCCAGACTATATAACTATACAAATTACAAATACACAAACAGACAAAACTCCGCTTTACCGGTAACGATGGCGTGTAAAATCTAGCATATCCCAAACTATAACAACAGGTGAAATCGTAGTCAATTACTAATCTGCTCACAAAATAAAAAAATCGATTCGAAGAATAAATATTAATTCCCTCCTCATTTGCATGTTGTTTAGACAACTGAAGCCAAATAAATGTCAGAGGCTAAGTGACATGCGATATCCGCATGAAACCATTCAGTTACATTCTATAATACCATTCCCCCCTTTTTTCATTAGTTCTTAGAACTCGTCATGGAGTGAAGAGGCAAGGGGACAGTATACTTGTGTTAACAGATTCAATGAATACAATCTGGAAAGTTATGATGATATTCAGTTTTAATAAACCCTGCTTAAATTAACGATAATCTAGCAATTCAAGAATTTATAATTTGTTTGTTTCTTTAAACACTTTTTACAGCACGCATCTGATATATTCATCCTTGCTTCTACAATTAATTATTTTAGGAAACAAAAAAAATACTATTTATCCTTAGTCTCCTTGAAAGACATCCACCACAAAACAGGAGTGGCACTACTTCAAAACGGATACCAAGCGGCAATTAATTGTTTATTATCGCTAGTTATCGGGTTTGTAATGAGATGCGGGGAAGTTAATTAAAGCCCGCAGTAAGATTTACATACCTCCTCTAGATAATAAATCTCTTGCAGCTTCGATCGGATCGGTTGATCGGTTGTCCTAGCACCGTGTCGCCGGCTTATTGCCGTCCAGTGTTCCTATTTGTTTCTGAATTGTTAATTTACCTGGTATAAATAAATGTAAATGAGAGGTAACGCCACGCTTGCCCTCCTTTTGGCCTGCAGCCGGATCGGGCCGACGCGTCTGGATACGGGTATCTCTTTCTTGCGTTTTGTCGCGTTCGGTTTCTGAGAGTTCCCAGTCTAAACGTCTCTTTAAAGGCTGGCAACCATCTGCGAGCCTCCTGAGGGCCTAGCACGAACTTTTCGAATCGAAGGAAGTCGACTTAGGATGAAAATTTTCGTGCTAGGCCCACAGGAGGCAAGTCTTTATCGTGTCGCGCTTTTTATTAATGCTAATGCAACCTACGTGGACGCTAAGAAGGATCCGCTGTGGGCCTAGCACGAACATCCATCCATCATTTAATCTTAAGTAAAGTCGATTCGTCGACCTACTTTGGTTCTAAATATTCGTGCTAGGCCCTCTGGTGGATGCTTAGGTGGACCGTCCGCCTGTTAGCATATATTCAATGAAACGTATTTTAAAGCGTACCTATATATAACCTAGATATTATCCACTAAAACAAACTTTACACACCAACCTAAGTTATTAGTTAAATCGATAAATAAATATATAGAGCGAATGCAACTCTAGCTGGCCACATAAAAATCTAGTTCGACCGCCTTCTTACATTTTCTCGGCTGCATATAATTTTAATTGATTTAATAGGAACTCGATGGTGTCAGGATTAAGTTACAAATACGGATAGCTGTCTATCGATAGCTCTCGCTAATCAATTACGGTTGTAATCGACGTGTTTATTAAATCATAACACGATTTCTGCTCTATTTCTACGAGCTGCATTATTAAGGACATGCAATCATTATATTTCTAAACGTTCAACGACAACACCTGTAGGGTAGTAGAAAAATAAAAATAAATCGAATACAGCTCCCCAATGTTGTCGATTGCTATACCATAAAGGTCTATAATTATAAATATCTATCGCTTGCTTACAAATTACAGTCGACATAATGGCCGGCGCTAGGTTTGAGTTAAGTTATGGCGGGAAATTGAACACTTGTCTATGTCGGGTTTTACTGTTCTGGCTAATATTCCTTTGGCGCAGTCTTTATAGCTTATAGCCTATATTAGTATTATATATAACTACCGCTTGTTTGATTGTGATATGCAACAAACATAAATTGAACTTTATGATAGAAAATTTGTTGAGCTTTATTATGTAAATAAGGAGAAAAATCGTAATTCAGACCACCTGATGGTTAACTATCGCTGTATCCTATATATAAAAAGAGTGGAATTGTGCAGAAATATACAAATAGAAACATTACACATACAATCTATTTTGGAAGACCCAAAATAGATGGCAAAAAAAAAATGGTCATACCTGACATACCATATCAGCTCACAAAATGAGATACGGCTGACCACGGAGAACATGGCGTGACGAGCTTGAGAAATACCTAACGAACTGGTTGAAGGAGTCCTAATACCTAAACAGTAGGACACAGATGTCTGATTATAATATAATATAATAATTTGAATAATGCCACGACACGAATTGCAATTAGTTATCGATTATATAATATTTAAATCGATTATACAGAACTCGAATAGTTTTTGTATCGTGCTACGGCCACCAACACCGGTATCGATACAGCGGTAATCAATTAAACACGGCGCTAGAGTTGATTTAAATACGGGAAACTGGTCACTTGTCAACATCCACCTTAATCTCCAGGAAACGTAAAGTTGCACCAGACATTTATTTTAATTCTGACTTGTGCAGTGCTTCGTTAATGGTATCTACGAGTAGAGGAGGTGTTGTGTAAAATTAACGGTTAAGTGGTTAGAATGACTGAATGAATGAAGATTTATTTACTTATATGTACATACAATATAAATATAATTCTTATCCTATAAGATCCTAGTTCTTACAATAATCCATATATAAAAAAGCGAAAAGTCACCTATCACGAAATCTCGAAAACCGCGGAACGTACAAAGATGAAATTTGACAACGAAGTAGTTTATATATAGTAGACATCTGTTAAGAATGCCAGGCCAGATGAAGGAGGTCTATGGGCTCTCGCAAATTACGCGGACGAAGTAGCTGAAAACAGCCAGTAATATTATAACTAAAAAGTGATATCTACCCAGACCCACAATAAAATGGTTACTTCAAGATTCAGTCAAACTATAAATAAATATAATGTAGCAAAATTGTTATACAGCCCACTGAAAAGGCCTTGATGTTGGCAACCCTGTAAGCACCCCGAATTACTCGTAAAAAGTTATTGTAAGAAAAGTTATAATAAATTGAGTTCTAAGGGCTTTCGCAAGTTTAATATTACACAAACAAAATCGCGGGAAACAGCTAGTTTTTGTTTTGCTTTCGGGCTTTAATAAATAAACTGTTATCAGGGTTTATCAGAAAAGGGGGACTAGGATAACTTTAAAACTCAAAAATTCACAGATCCCGAGGGATAGAATTGATTAGAATTTATATTTCTTTGTGGGCACCACGGCTTTGAATGCTTAAATCAAATAAGGCAATTCCTTTTTGATTTAGAAATAAAAGAGCAATAGACTAAAGTTATTCATTTCCTTGCACTTGATAGCTTAGTTGGTAGAGTTCAAAGATCCTTCAAGGGGTCACAACTTTGATCTCTAGACAAGAAACTCTGTAGCTTTTAATAACTTACACATGCATGTGTGTTCTTAATAGTTGCCCATAAATTTACAGGTTTATTCGATGAAGGAATACATGTTAAGGAGCACGGAGATATCTGCAATTTATCAACGCTTTAAGAGAAACGGCGGAAGATTGACCTCCGAGCCTCATTCGTGGGCTATGCTAAGCCTTTGCTCTTCTTTACAACGGAACAACAATATCCTGTTTTCGCGGTTCTATTTATATCTTTTTTGACTTATGGAGCCCTAGTAATTTCAAGTATTGGGTCATCCATAAATCACCTCACACGAATTTTGCCATTTTTAAGCCCATACCCCTCTCCTTGTCACTCATTGTCACACTTTCTATACCCCTCCCCTTTAGTGTCAATTATATGCATGTATCTAAAAAAAATTAAACAAAACAGCAGTTTTAAGTTTTTTCAATTTTCTCTTAATCTTTTTAATTTTGACATGTGGAGTCACTAATCTTTTACGCCCCCCCCCTCTACCCATTGTCAAATAGTGACACAATTCGCGGTCTCACTTTATAAGTATTATCCATATGTATGTATTTATATATTTCCAAAAAAAAATTGTGTATGTCTAGACAGCTGTTACCTATAACACAGGCATTAAGTTGTCTAACTTAGGAACAGACGTCCGTGTGTCATATAGCCCTATATATTTATATCTATATATTATATTTATACCGGAAAGTTCTCTAGGTATTTTAAAGACAAAAAGTGTCTTAAGTCTGTTTGTCTGTCTCTATAAACTTTTGGTCGTACAAAACCTCGTCGAAATCGATAAACTAACAACGGCACTGACAATTAACCTACTTCAGACATACAAATATTTTAATACTTTATTATTCAGCTAATGGGAATCTAATGGTTGCTGATAAAGTTTAGTTTCATAGACTTCGGTTTTCTGAGCTGAAAAGTTCTTCAAGTGCGAAAAAACCATTAAACTTGTGACACCGTTATCATACCGACACCTCGGGCTGCGATCGCTTAGTGGAACACAACCTATAAATATTCAAGTATTCATTTCTTTTAGCAGTCCCGGAGTTCCGGTGTTTTTTTTTATAAACGATAAAGTATTACTATTACATTTTACAAAAATACAAGATTTTTAATAAAAAATTGGTATGCCTTCCAACTTGTGTTAGGACTTAGGTGCGACAGTCAAATACGCCTAGATAAATAACTAGCTGTTTCCGAGTCCGAGGGCCCTTAAACCTCCTTAATGTGGCCCTATCGAAAATTCCTTTTTTAGCGAAAATCTACTAACTATAAACTAGCTCCTTACCAAATTTCATCGTGGTACCTTCCACGGTTTTCAACATTTCGTGTTATATAGACCTTTCGCTTTTAGATGTAAGTATGGACAGAGACATTACGGATTTTGTCCGCCTGTACCTGTAGCCATTAGCATAATAATAACAAAAAGTATGCACGTAATATATACATTTACATACTAGCGGATCCGGTAGACTCTGTTCTGCCATAACGCTGGATTACTTACTATTTACTACATTCTATTATCCTATAATATTGTTCCAGTTATAAAAAACACTGTACATAAATATACTTATATAATAATACACAATTTACAATTTAAACAACAAAAAAACCCTTAGAATAATACGTATATCTATATACAGTGAGATGCCCAAAAAGGTAAACTTCTCAGCTTATTTGTTAGTTTTAGTTGTAGTTTAACGGTTCCTTGGAAGTAGTTACAGATTTTATGTCTAACATAACCGCGTAAAATTTCCGAGTAAAATTAGGTAATAAATTAAATTAAATTTTAGCGTGATGATATATAGTCTATGGCCTGCCTCGATAAATGGGTTATCTAACACTAAAAGATTTTTTTTCCAATCGAACCGGTAGTTCCTAAGATTATCGCGCTCTAGTAAACAAACAAACTCTTCAGCTTTATATATTGATATAGATTTGACTGATATTTCGTTTATGATTCGTTTTCTATTTTGTTCCACCGCTCATTAAGCAAAATATTTACTTACCTTTCACCTGCAAACTTTCTGTACATCCTATCCAGATTGTAAGCGATATGTTCTTTCTTAAGCAGTATGGGAAGCATGTGTCCCAGCGGCGGAATAGCTGGGAAACTTTTCACTCCACTCGTCTTAAATCTTGAATACACACGTCGAAAGTACAGCCATAGAGATGCTAATATCACGACCATCCATATTAGAAACAGCATTCTTAAATCATAAGAATAACACCCATGCTCATAGTAATGTCATCGAGTGAACATTTTTTGCCGTATTAAATATACCTTATATACTTTCCTGTGTTAGTGATAACGTGTATGCAAAATTTACGATGCTCGGTCGAGTAGTTAAGGCGTGACAGGGGAGCAAAGAAACATAAACAGAATTTCAGTTTTGGTAGGCTTAGATTATGACACTTTATACCTCAGTGTATACATCCAGTGTCACTGTATGAACACTTGTGTCCTAATTGCGAAATTTATTGCGACACAATAATAAGGCGAGTAAACGGGTCACAGTATCACGAGTTTCTGCGGACAACGTTCGCGGAAATACTTGAAGAGATGCCGTTGGCTCAGGGCCGGCAGCGCATCTGCTGGCCTTCTGGTCGTGCAGATGTCCATGGGCGTTGGTAGGCACTTCGGTGCCTGCTGTCTGCTCTTCTGCCCCCTTGTAACATAAAAAATATATATATATATATATTAAGAAAACATCCTAATTTAAGAGGACTGTCTAAAGGAACAGATGTAGAAGATGGTACTATAAATGTCCCGCTTAATTTGTCCTAAAATTTATACCGCACAATTGATACTACACCGGTCGTTTCTACATGAAATAACAACCCGTGTAATGGACTATCGCAGAGGAGGAAATGTTCAGCTATTGTACTATTCAGGGGTCAAGTAACGAAGGATAAGCCTGAATGCCGAATCGAGAATAGATTATAGTACTGCTTGAACAATTTCGCTGGGATTCCGTTTAGAATGTAATGCGAATTGAGCTTTGACTTAGCACAATTAAAATGTTTGTCCAAGTCAGTGAACATTTCTTAATAATTTGGCTATTTTAATGCAGTTATGATGGTCAATTTTTAACTTTTGATTACGATTTCATGAATCTGGCCTGATTGTTGAATCGCTGTATACTTTGAGATCAATTCTTATTGCTTGGGATTGGTTTGAGGAATCCTTTTATATGCAGTAACGCTCATTGCCAATGTGTCTTGCCTAATTAAAAAAAAAAGACACAAATACGAACTGTAAACACAAAAGTTTCCAGACCTAGCACAATTAAAATGTTTGTTCAAGTCAGTGAACATTTCTTAATAATTTGGCAATTTTTATGCATCGGCAATTTTTTTACTTTTTAATACGATTTTATAAATCTGGTCTGATTTTTGAAACGTTGTAAACCTTGAGATCAATTTTCATTGCTTGGGGTTACTTCAGTACAGTAAAGCTCATTGCCAATGTGCCTTGCCCAATTAAAAAAAGGCACAAACACGAATTTTGAACACATAAGTTTAGAGAACTTTTTCGAAACAATATTAAAGCAAATAGACAAAGTTGGAACCAGGCAGTTATTATTATATTTGCAACTTGTTTTAAGGGTGGTGGGGGTTTATTATGACTACGTATTTTAACAATTTTGTGGATAATTAAATTGTAATAACTCAGTCATAAGGTCCAGGAATCAAGCTGCAAAATTGCATCAAGCGTGTAGTTCTTTTGTGGCTCTTGATACCTTAAACTGTATTAACTTGGGTTATTTTTTTGACTGATAATGTCCAATAAATCAACGACCTGCTGTACGCATGAAAACCATGACTCATTGTTACGTTCCACATGAACTGAGCGTGCTATCGAGAGCGCGTATCAAACAATAGAAAGGCACGATCGGTCAGGGGGCTCGGCGTTATCGTATATATATAATCTTCCGCAAACCGATTTTACAGACAAATTTTTTAAATATTTTTTTTTCGTACCATTTTTGACGTCAAGTAGATTTAATGGGTTGCTATTCGTATATAAGAAAACGTATACGTTGGAAATATATTATATTTATGATGACAAAAATTCTACAACAATTTAAATTAAGTTGCAGAAGTCAATACAGTAATTGAATTTACTGGAAGCATAATTGATTTCAGCCCAAAGATGGGCAGGTATTATTCCTTCCAATGGCATGGCAAATTATCACCAACTACAACCTTATTGATGTTTGGGAAAGAAATATGAAATGACGTCGTCTCATTTTTTTTAATCTGATTTTCTTTTACTTCCAGGTTCTATTATGATTTAAAATTGGAAGATTGCAAAACAATTACCGTTGGAAATTGCCCGAACAACGTTAATGTTTTCCATACACTGACAGAATGTCATGAAACATGTAAAGGTAAAAAGATATTATATTTTTATTTAAGAGTATTTGTAAATCATATTAAAGCTATAAACTTTTTGTTTAGTATATAACATATAAGTCATAATTAATTTATATTTTATTCATTTAAACATTGATTTTTTTTTAAACATTACTCTTTCCTAGATCCTATGATCGGCAGTCCTGAGTTTTGTGATTATCTCTGAATGTAAATTTATTGTTACCATCCAGATGTAGACATTTCGTTCGGAAAATAGCGTTGATAAAATCGTAAATTATAACCCAATTCCACAGTTGTTAAGACTTGACAGATGAAAAGGCTTGAAGCTGAGTGAAGAGAAGAGAAGAGAGAGAGGTAGGTTTTGCCTAATGCGCCAGATATAGCTTCATTTGAATGATCATTTCAATGATTACATAGTGTGGTCGGGCACTTTGTGTAGCTGCGTAAATTTTGTAGAACTTTGTAATTATCAAGGACAATAACGTACAAACTCTTTGAGCTATGTCTGGCTCCGGCATAAGGATTTATATAGTTCAACTCAATAGTTCCGTAATCCGTAAAGAACTGCTCAAAACACGCTAGAAAACGTAGACATTCCTAAAATATGCTCTGCGCTTATCAGTGGGCCTAGCACGAATTTTCCGAACCGAAGTAAGTCGACGTGTCGACTTTACTTAAGATGGAAACATTCGTGCTATGCCCTCAGGAGGCTTGTCATAATCGTGTCACGCTTTTAATTAACGCTAATGCAACCCGCGTTGTCGCTGAGAAAAGCCCGTTGCGGGCCTGATATGAACATTTTTATCGTCAACTTACTTCGGTTCGAAAAGTTCATGCTAAGACCTCTGGACTTACAACAGGTATAGGAAAAAAAAGAGGCACAAAAGAATAATAAATAAAAATGGCGCTAAGACACGCTTATATAGAACGGTTCCGTATGTGATACGTTATGAACGTATTTGTTAAATAACTCCAAAAATTGTTATCCGATTTCGTTCAAAATAATTTTCCTAATGAATTTTTAGTATGTTCTATCAACATGGAAAGTTTCAAGTCTCTACGTCTAGTAGTTTGGAAATGCTAGGTGGGGGGACCACCTTACGGGCAGACGGACGAACGGACAGTGCGAAATATAAAACTTCCTTGAACCCTAAAAAGAACTTATTTTTTTTCTTCCACAGAAGTTTCTTTTCTCTCGGCATTAAGCAAGCAAGCACTCGATCTAGGCCATTGGTGCTTCGTAAAACCTTCTTTAAAACTTGTATTGGCAACATTCGATCCGCTCTGAATTTTGTCTATCTATAAATTACATTTCTATTAACCCAATGCACTTAATGCTTATTAAGAATTAGCTTTACCCGGCGTAAATAGAGACCGTGGCGCTGCATTAAATTACATTGGAACCTGTAATTTCAAGTAATTACTCGGATCTATTACACTTAGCTGCATGCAATGCAAGCGGGATGCCTGCACCTTGTTTCGTTCTGTTTTATTTGCTTGTTTTAGTTTTAATTCCATGTTCCAATGGTTTAAATAGTAAGCAAACGAATATAAAACCACCCACGCTAATTTGACCTATTCTATTTTTCCCCGTAATGAATGTAGCTTCACTACTAGATCAATTTGGATATGATGAGACGTAGTTTGGACTAGGGCGCATAGACAACCCACATTTGTACCGTCTGTGCTCCTTCAATATCTATTAAAAAATAATTTATATATTTATACGTGAAGCGAAAACTTTAGGTACCATTTTACGAAAATTGCGCGGACGGAGGAGTATGGAATTTGCCACAACTGTGGTTCATATAGAGGAAGGTGTGCGAATGCTAATATTTTTTTATAATATGCAATATTTAAAAGTATTAAATTATTAAAATAAAACCACAGCAAAATCCAGCAATTTACTAATAATTTCTAGAATAGGTCACCCATCTATCACCCGACCGCGGTGAGAACTGCTTAACCTAGCGATCGACTCAAATGCTGGACACTGATTAAGCTATGACGTCCTTATTCCTCACTCGCTTTTAAAACTGCTACTTGTAATGTTTACTTATGTTTTGACGTTAAATTTTTATTGTTACCCTTAACTCGACTGGACTGAAAAATTACCGTTATTTGGACTAGTTTGTTAGAATAGTTAGTAGTTAGGTAGTTAATTACCAGTGTTGTTTAAAAGTCTGCAATTAACCGTTTCCAACGATAAAGTTCAGGTAATTGCTAAAGTGGGGCATCAGGGAATTTTTATCGTTCTGAATTATGTAAATCCATTAACATGACACAGAATTCGATATATATTTTTTTACTATGCCGAATTTTTTGATATTAGATAGTGACCCATTCTAATGCCGGCAGATATAGCTTCACTTCAATCATCTTGTAGTGTGAGGCCGGGGACTTTGTATAACTGGACAAAGTTTTGTAATACTTTGCGGACTTCAAGGTCAAAAATGTTCAAAGACTTTGAACTATGTCTGGCTCCGATACAACACTGGTTATAAAATATCAGACCTCCTCCGAAACACGGAGGAAGAAGGAAGAAAGACGGCACGTAAAACGCTGGGTGCCGGTTAATGTCACTGTGTGACATTTGTCCTGAGATTGTAGAGAAATTATTATTTTTTTCAAATATCTTTATTTAAATCATATACAATACAATTAGTACTTACTAGAGTACACAGAGGAATCCTAGAAGAACAAAGCTTAAAGATAAGTTGTTTTTTACGAACTAGCACATTAAAAACTTTAGGCAAAAACATTGCTCAAATTATGAAATAAGAAGTTAACACTAAAAATAATATTACACAAACTTTAGCGTAGTTTTATGTTTTTAGACAATAAAATCATATGTTAAGGTATAGTTGGTTAACTTAACTCGCTCCGCAGTCACATCCGCTGTAATCTAAGCGGACCCTAGTTAGTACTAGTTTTTCCAATTCCAATCCCAGTTTGTGAAGTTCCTCTTATGATGTAAAGGACGACTCCTTGTCCCCAGGAATGTGAATACGACAGCGTAACAGTCCACTCAAGACTTGGAGCCGACGTGCTGAGACGTCACGGAGCTTTTTGCGGATCAGTCCTACCCCCACCAGTCACATCCGATGGATCAGTGTTACGTGTTCAGGTAATAGGCTAGTTGAATATTTTTCAGAAACTAATTAAAATACTTCTCATCAGAAAAATCGTAACACCCTGCAGGTTTATGTTTTGTGAGGATTATCAATGAAATAAAATGTGTATATTTAGGAATACACGTCAAAAAAAAACCGGAAGTATTTCAATTTTTCTTATGAGAAGTATATTATACCGTGCAGTCAACTAAACCTAAAATATAAATATTTCAGCGAAAAATAGCCCTAGGGCTTAATCTTTTTTGAAGTGAAAACTCCTATAGATTTTATGGCCACATATTTTGACTAAGGTGTAGAGTAAAGGCGTGTAGAGTTGGAGGCGTGGTTCTAAAAGAGATCTGACAATTTTTTGACAGTGCTAGCCATAGCAATATTTTATATGAAAATGTTCTTATGTTATATCGCACGATTAGTCTTAAATAAATCGACTAAGTCTTAGATCTAAAGTGAGTTAATGATACAGGCAGCTTCCTTTCAACGTCTTCTATGAGCCAATCAAAGAATTATTTCAATATCTCCATCCAATACTGAGATACAGCTTTTTAACAAAAAAAACTAATTTTGGTTAAACAGACAAACAAATTATAAAATATCATTAAAATAACCTTTCTATAACTATTACTAAACTACATAATTTGTTACTATAATGCCGTTTTTATCCAATTTTTTGCGATTTTCCAAAAATCAATTTTTTTGTGTTAGGTCAGTTTATGACTAAACGTTCCATATGTTCCCAGGTTTACAATAAATTAAGTATAAATTTATTAGAGTGCGCTAAGCTAGGCATAAGTGTTATTATTCTTAGGTATAATATACACTAGCAACATTGACCTATATTACGTCTGTCGATAGTCTGTTCAAAGCCTTTCAGCTTTCATTTCCCCCAGGAGTTCTTACACCCTTTATTCAACTTTCGTCTTAGATTTAAGTCAATTTAGTAATTTGATCTGTTTCATTTGGACCTGTATTCATCTCGGAATCTTTTAACTTCATAGAATTTCACTTTTATTATTTAATACATAATAAATGAATTATGAAATGATCGAATTAGGAGTGGCATTGATGTAATAGGAAGTAACTCTATGTTAATAGCGGGTTCGATTCCCGCCTCGAGTCTGGGTGTATTATCAATATGTACGTATTTATATATTTCTAAAAATATATTTGTGTATAACATGCGTCTGTTACATATAACACAGGCATTAAGTTGTCTACCTTAGGAACAGACGTCCGTGTGTCATATAGTCCTGTATACTTCGATTTTCTGTCAATATTATCATTGCTTAATATACCTTAGGAGCTAGGTTTACATGTTGCTGTTATTTTTTAATTGACTACGTTTTTATTGAACTTAATTTTACTTTCTTTGAAATTTAAAGAAATTAACTTAATGATATAAGCTTTGTATAAAATTCCATCTCACGTCATATATATTAAGCGTCCTTCTGGGATTTAGAAGTATGCCTCATATAACACGAATCCCATAATTAGAATGTATCGCTGATACAATAAAATATCCACAGAATGTTGCGTAACCTATTTGTTAAATCGTCTTGGTTTCATAAGGTGTATTTTACTGTTATTCATTTGCAAAATTATAAAGGAGATCGCGGGCAAAAGACACGTAAAGATATTAAATACATAGAGTAATTAAAGTCAATGACTTGAGATAGAATCTGTCATAGCCACTAAAGGCGACCTAGTACTGGCTTATATAATCAATTGCGCCCTCATCATCCTCGGCTTGTCTCCGCGCATCCATCTTGTGACGTCATTTACGTGGTAATTAATTAGCCCCAGTACGCGGATGTCTCCTCCACTGTATTGTTGTGGAGCCTCCCAAAAATGTCCTTTGTGGACCCGTTCCTTTGTTATTAACTAAGGCTTATTTATACGATACTTTTTTTCTAACATATTGCAGGAATTCTTAAACAACATAGACGAATAAAAGTCAATAGCTTAACTGAAATGAACAGGTGGAAAAATTTCGCCACTGAAACGTTTAAAAAACATTTTATTTATTGCTTAAAATTATTTACAGAAAAATAAAATAAAAGAATTCTACGTATATATATATTATTTATAAGAATATGGTAAAAAGCATCCAATATTTATAAAAATTTGGTTTCTTATTAATCTCATAAGAGATTTTTTTTAATCATTTTTCTTTTTTTTTTATTTAATTTTATTTTTTCATTTAAAAGAATAATAGGAATACTTTTTAGGTATGTCTAATATTCCCTTTTTTCCCTCCTACTAAGCTTAAATTAAAAGCTTGTATCAGGAAACACGAGAGATTACGATATACGAAATGTATATACGAAATGAAACGAAAATTGGGTCGAAAAAATGTCCTCGTGATTCTAACGGCGCGAAATTTGCAATTCAGGAAATAATCTATGGCCACGATAAGGGCAGAACGCGACCGCAAAAACACGGCCACGTGGAGCCGCTGATAACAGAATTTGGCGAGCGGGCGCAGCTCTGTTTTTACACATTTTCTTCTATGAATAAGTTGCGAGCTTTTTGTATCGGGTATTCGTACATCGTGTGAAAAATAATTATATTATAAATCATTCAAGGTGAACAATACTTTTATAATATTTATAATTAATTGAAGAAAATTAATTTTACCTTTCGTATCAAATATCGTACATGTCGACATATTTGGAAGGATACAAAAATTTGAGCTAAAACCCTACCTATTTTAATATTTTGATCGTATAAGGAACGTCCATTCCTCTACACAATTATATTCTTTTCCTTCCGAAAATATCTCTAAATCTCATATCGTGTCAAAACGATTTCATTCGTGTTATTAACCTCTAATACTGTTTGAACGTTTTGAGGGATCTTTTAGACCCTTTTGGAGTTTCTGTAAGTAAAAAAGTTTGTTAAAATAGACCTTATTCTAAGTATGCTTGGGTTTAAAATAGTTGATATTATTCTGCCAGACAATTATAGTGATACATGATGGTACTTACATTTTATTACCCGATTTTGTTCGTGATATCTTAACCTTTTTTTCGGCCGATGTTGTAATTTTAATGTCCAATTTTTAGATACCTTAGACCATGGCAGATTTGACCACTTATTCTAGCTTCCTCAATATCAGAAGAAAGAGTTATTAAGAACGATCTGTGTCACTTTTTGAAAATATGGATACCTAGGTTTTTCATGAACTCTTCTCACATCTAAGCTCATACAACTCTCGTAAAATTATCTTTTAAAATAAATATACGACGATTGCCTTTCAAAAATGCGTAGGTATAAAAAAGCTGATTGAAAATGAAATAAAGAAAATTTCGTTTTGATTTTTTTCATGCAGGTTTGTGACATTTATCTAGGACGTAACTATTGAAGCAGACCATAATGTTTATAATGTTAAGCTGCCATTCCTTTTGGTCGACAGCCGATTTGGGCTGGCGCGTCCGGGTACCAGTACCTCTTCGTTACATGAGATTGGCGTGAAGCGGAGGCATTGCTGTCATTGCAATTGATGGTATTGTTGTCGCGTTTCTTTCGATTTGTAAGAGTTCCCAGTAGCCTAAATAACTCTTTAAAAGACGTCAACGCATCTGCAAACCTTGTGGTTGCAGCGGACAGCGGTTTGTCTTAAACAACTTAGGTGACTACCTGGTCATTTGCCCCTTATACTATAAAAAAAACAAGTTGCCCAAGAGTTTGCGACTTATTTGAATCAGGTGGTTACTTAAGTGACTAAATGATCAACCCATTTGCCCCCCTTGTCCTATATAAACCTATATAAAAAAAAAACAATGTGGTCAAGAAGATTGCCGACATACTCTTAGGTGAGAATTCAAAACTTTAAACAAAAGTGTCGTATCCTCATGACCAAGTCAACGAAGACTTACTATCCCATCGCACCTGCTTAGAAGTTTTCACGACAAAAATTAAAAAAGAAATGTAAGCAGCATTTACTATTGCTAAACAACGTTCTCTTTAATAGGATTTTCCAGGAATTTTCTACCGCGATTCTTGTAAAGTAGCTGGCAGAAATGTAAGGAAAAAATTTAACTTGCAATGCTTTTGAAAACTCTAACCATGAAGTCATATTATCGCTTCAATTTAAATGTAAATATATGTATATTTGTATGTATGTATTTAAAACGTAGCGGTTAGTTTTAGTAATATTTTTTGAAACGGTATTTGTCCGATATAAAATACAAAAATTATATTCTTTTATAAATAAAAGTGTAAACTTTTCTATATTCTGATATATAACGGAGTCGGAACCCCCACGATCTCTGCAACCTTGTAGTGGACTACTATCACTCAGTGACATTCATCTATTTCCACTGCTTTACATGCCTTCCAGAACACGGAGGAGATCGAATATGAAATATAAGCCACTATTAGAATGGGTCACCCATCTATCACCTGGTCGCACCAAGACCTACTTGGTCTAGCGATCTACTCAAATTTTGACCACTGATTAGGCCACAACCTCGTCGACCGTTCATTTAACACCAATTATAAATATTCCAAGCCGTTATTTTAATGCAGCATTTAATAGCGCTCGCCCTTGTACAATAGGAACACATCTGATGACGTGGTACCTAATCCGGGTTGTTCTCAAGGATCGAGCCGAGCCTGAAAATAGCTCAGGTTTTTAGTACTGCGCACCGGACGGCAATAACGGCTGGGCAATTTACTCCGGGAATCAAACCCCACTATTTTCAGTCGTATTAAATCTATCAATGAGTTTCCGGCACTGCTGACACTTTATACCGGCCATCAACTTAGTGAATGAACAATGCTGTTCATAAATTAAACGTTTCAAGTTCGTGCCCGACTAGGGTGACTATGGTTTGTAAAAAGTAAATATTAGCTCTCTACGTCCCACTACCGAGAAAAGGTCTTTTCCAATCTCTTCCATTCATCAAAGTCCTGGGCCTCTATATATCTTCTGATTTCCAATCAAAAGTAAAGCTTTTCTTTGCGAAGTAATGTTGTCCAAATAATGGAGTAAATGATAAGGAGTAAAAACCGATACGTCACGTTCCTGAGATGATTTTCAACTTTGCCTATTTAAAGGAATAAAAGCCGAGAACTCTAGCTGCTGAAGTGACTCTCCAGTCTCTTTTCAACACTTTTAAGATGAAGTAGATGAGCTTTTTACAGCATAGACATGCGCTATGGAGTTGACATATTCTCTTAAATATTACCCTCAAAGATATATGGATAGTAAAAAAAAAACCAGATTCTTCTTTTCTCCTATTAATCAAGGCTTACAGAGTGTGAAGAAGGAGGAAGGCTACCTTCCTACTCATTTTCACTCTCCAATATATACTTTATAATATAATAAATCCTTTATAAAAAATTTAAGCGTTTGAAAAACATACTCGCCCTCCTTCAAATCGATGGTTGGTATTACAATATGTGCTTTAAATTACACTCTCTTTGGCCACATTTCTTTCTTTTGCTGACCCTCATAAGCTTTGATTAGAAACATCGTTTTGAATACCACAACGGTGATAAAATACTCTATTAAATAACCTAATTTCACTGGATTAATTTTCTTTTTGTCGAATATTTTTCGCAGTATGCCAGCTATACTAAACAGTAGGTGTAAAAGGTTACTTATCAAAAAGATGATAATTAACTTATCAAACAAAATAAAACGATACTTTTAATGTTTAAATGCATGGATAGGATAAAAAAAAATTGTTTTTTCTTAAAAAATAATTCAAAACTGACAATGATAACAAGTAATTACCGTTTCATTGTAATATGTAAACAATTTTTCATGCCTTCTATTGTTTTATGGAGCTTTCTTTCAAATGGATAGAGCGTTGTTGAAAATTGCTGTGTAAATGAATTCTAATTATACTATAATATATATCAGTATTGATTCACAAATAAAAAATGTAGGCGTACTTCAAGTTAATCCTCTGCATGTAGGATCCCAGAATCTAGAGACACAACATTTTGACATGACATGATACTTCTACAAAAAAATGTAAACAAGTATCTAGCGCGATCCCACGATTTTGTCTATTTTTTACGCGAGAGCCCTAAAAATCGTAAAATATTTCCAGGATAATAATACTTTATGTATATATATGTATATGAGTACTGTGCACTCTCATCTTGCAAATATGAAGAATACACGATGTGAAATCTCTAGGATTTTTTGTATCTTCCAATGATAATCGGATAAACTTTTCACAATATATAATTTACTAGAGCTTTTTTATGTCTGATTTATTTAAGGGTCTTAAGTCTATTTAAGATTATGCCAGACCTATCCAAATGAAACTCATACTTCTTACATAACATATAGCATAATAGCATATTTATATTAATGTACAAACGATAATAAACTTTATTAAAGAATCGCAAGATCCTTAAAACTTAAAAAACTGGCTGTCTCTAATGTCAGTTTACGGGCGAAAATTTTACGTGATTACGTCGAACGCTTATGCCGGTCGTATCTCTCTATCGCTTGTTCCGCGCTGTCACTTGCACGCTCGGCTCAGGCGAAACGTTACACTTTTTCGTGCGTGCAGCCGGCGTTCATAAATTTTATGACGTCATCAAGTCAAGAAATAAACTTTAAGGAATATTTTTGACATCATAAACACTTAGTAAAACTACTATTGTATATTATGTTACACAATAAAAGCAGGAATTAATATTTTTACACCATTTTGCTCCTTTACATTGGTGAATTGTCAATCTACGATTTTTGATACACGTACATATAGTACAAAATAGTTTAATGACATTCTAATTAAAAGAAATTTATAAATTAAATTTATTTACCTACTTATATAAGAAAGAATTATTAACTGCTCCCAAAATATTTTGTATTATTAGAAGTATAAATTTATCTTATCGATTATAATATGTTTGATAACTTTTTCATCCAATCAAAGGTTATCATACCGATTTAATGCATTGAGCCGCGAGCAAAAAAACATTTAATTACATTTCATATGTTCGTTTAAATTTTTAACAAACATTTTAAAATTATTTTCTTTTCTATAAGGAGACTAGGATTTTTTGTAGATATTATTGTTTTTAAGCTTAACTGGCCCTGCAAATAAGGTTAAAACTTTGTGCTAGATGTGGGTGCAACGATGTGGGCGTCGAGGGAACTTTGAGTCGGGTACCTTGCGGGTATCTTGCTGGCGTAGTGTAACTAATAATAATATGACTTTTAACAGAAACTTCTCGCGCACCACGCTTTTTATTTTGCGTTTGTTCATTTTCTCAGACTGATGGGGAGAGTGGTGGGGTGACTGCTTATTAGTATCAACCTATTTTTTTTAGTTAAGTTCTTTTACTACTGTAAAAGAACTTAACTAAAAAAAATAGGAAACTCTTTTACTAAAGAGTTTATCTTATAAAGCTTTTTTTAATTAATTTATTTTTAATTCCTACTCCAGTTGGATTTCCGCGAAGTAACGCCCAGTATATCAATCACAAAATGCCGGTTTTTCTTGCGAGGGATTATAACGTTTCGTCAGAGGTTGTGTAATAATTAGCGAACCCTAGCAGTAAGGCGATACTACGATAGAATTAGTTAGGATCCGCCGCGGGCCCAACATTCAATACGGCCATGTGAACCTTCACCCCTATATAATTAACTGCTATTTTACTCGTTTTGTTATGAATACCAGCCGTCTTAGCGTTTTGGTGGCAAGTATCTCTTGTTATATTATTGCTGCCAATAATCAGACACATTTACTGCTGTATCGGAAACAATCAAGTCCTCAGAGGCACGAACAGTTCGAACCGTTCGAGTCGAAGAGTCGATTTTGAAAATATTCGTGCCGGACCCACAGCGCACCTCCATTAGTTTCAACGCAGATTGCACGATAAAGATTTGCGTCCTGTGGGCCCAGCACGAACATTTTCACCCTAAAAACAGTCGATTCTTCGAATGCGAATATCTGCACAACCAAATGGCTTGTAGATGCGTTGGAGGTCTTTAAAGAAGGATTTAGACTACCTTAAAATTGGCACAAACCGAATGAAACGCGACAACAATATCATTACTTGACGTGACAGCATTGTCGCCAATTAACGCCATCTTTATGTCAGAAATAGGCAATGGTACCAAAAGGATTGCAAGTGTGGCGCCACCTCTAATTAGATAAATAGATAGCAGTAAAGGAAGGGGTAGAGTAAAAGTTTATAAAGGTAGATAGAAATGAGAAGAAGGATGGGAATACTACTGCCCTCCTCTATACCTTCTTTAAAATGTGTAAGAAAAAAATATTAATTAATATTAATTGGATAAATAATAATTTTAAGGATAATTGCGTTTCTGTTGTTTTTTTAATTATCATTATCGGGTGTCTTCTCAAAATTAATTTGGCAGTCAGCAAGTCCAAACCCCCTTACGATCCTCAGCAATTTGTTTTATTTGACAATATTTAAATCAGCCCGGATGAAAAAACTAAGAATACGTGTTATATAACACAGAAACAACTCTACGTATTTTGTCATTCTTTAAGGATAACTTAATTGCGTTTCCGTTCCTTTTGTTGTTCTTTTAAGTCGGTTTTATAATTGGATGCACCAAAATCGTCCTTTACTAGACAATCGAATATTCTATTAAACGATCGTGAGGAGTTCCATTGTCTAGACTCTAGACTATTCAATAGTCTGGCTGACCACAAAATTCAGCTCAATCGTCCGTCGCTTCCATTCGTTGTGTAAGCTTATTTTGTCCGATTTTCGTCTATCCAATTTTATTTAAAATCGTTGCTTAAATTTGAATTTTTATTATAGTATTATTCAGAAAATCTAGCGCGGTTGGCACTTTGGTTTTTGATTGAAAGACAATACAAAACACGAATTATAGTGGGTTAATAAAACTTGAGTATCAAAGGATAAAATAAAAAAGTGTGCAGCCAGATGGGTTCCAGCATTACTTCAACAATATGATTTTTTTTTTCACTATAGGCATCGTGTATACATCATACTAGCGCCCCGGTTTTACACGGGTGTAACATAGATTAAAAGAAAAGAAAACCGCCTTAAAGTCTGTAGCGTAGTTTAAAAGATCTATATGTACAAGAATGGGAGATGATCGCGTCGTCAAGATGATATATCTTGGACAACCGAATAGTTGGGTGACCTAGGTATCGCTGGCGTGATGTCGTTGAATCAGACTTTCGTGATCTTCGAGCTGGAAACTGGCAAGAGACAGCGCAGGACCGAGACTCAATTTGGGTTGCTGAGCCGCTCCAGTAAATAAGTACAGAAATGGGAAGCGATTTTGTTCTTCACTGGCAGTGAAGGTGAGTGTTAGTGATCACTATAAAGAGCGCGCTCATACACGAATAGTTCCCCTTTAAAGGAATAATAAAGGTCCTTGACACCATGTATAGCTGACGTGGCATGTGACGACCCTACATAAGCGATACTGGGATGTTTATTAAATACCCTCCGCTTGCACAACACCGACGAATTTTAATTTTAATTTAAAATGCTAAGCGTCGCACTGTTAAACGTAATAATATTAGAGGATCTAGCACAAACATCCTTTCAGTTACGTGTTTTCAGAAGATTGTGTTTTGTGTGGTGTTGTTTGGCACGAAAAAATCTCACGGTCAACTGGATTTACATCGTGTCTATCTGTCCTTCTATGGTTAAGTTTTCAGAAGACCCTAGAGGACCTAGCACGAACATTCTCGATAGTTCTACTTTTACTTTCGAAACAAAACGTCAAATGAAGGTGGTGGTGAAGTGCTTTCATTTTACATGGCCGTTACGTCGAAAATTCGATACTTCCAAGTTCTAATTTCATTCGTACTAGCAATATTTAGCAACTAAGTTGTGTAATTAATGTTTCAATTCATCAATAATAAAAACTTCAGAAACAATGCATTATTTTGGAAAAAAATTGGTTAGCATAAAAAGGATTACAGTGGGCCAACCTTAAAAGATAGATAGATATATTGGCTGGCCCGTTGGCGCAGTGTCTTAAAATAAATATACAAATAAATAAATATATACAGGACTATATGACACACGGACGTCTGTTTCAAAGGTAGACAACTTAATGCCTGTGTTATAGGTAACAGCCGCCTGTTATACACAAATATTTTTTTAGAATTATATAAATACGTACGTATGGATAATAAACCAGACTCGAGATGGGAATCGAACCCACGACCCCCGGAGCAGAAGGCAGGCTCACTGCCCCGTGGGCCAACGGACCAGCCAAAGAATATTAGGAATACATTTTAGGTATATCTAATATTCTCTTTTTCCCCTCCTATTAAGCTTAAATTAAAAACTTGTATTAGAAGTGGGTGCGACAATACCCCAACGGCGGTGGGGTTTGAAACGGGTGCCCTGCGGATCTCCTTAAATAAACAAATAAGACTATTTAGTTATCTAAAATACTGCTCTTTAACATTATCAATAATTCAATGGTATCATAAAAATGTATGTGCAATCACTACATATTTATAGGCGACGTATTGATTTGTAACAATTAATAACGTTATATTACAAAACCAGTAATGTTCATATTTGCAAAATTTCAGTAAATAATATACAGGTGTAAAAGACATCGTACCGCAAACTTTGTGATAAGACTAAATTTAATGTCGTAAATATAAAATCACAAAAATCATTTTCTCGGAAATTAGATGTTACAGATTTTGCCATCCTCATCCCATTCTTGAGCGCGCAATGTACCGTGAGCATTGGGAAGCAATCGTCAACAAAATGTTGACGCGCAAAACAAGTGAACGACCCGCGCCACACTACCCCTGATACGTACGTTTAAGTTTTATTTACATTGCGGTTTGATGTAAAAATAATGAAGAAATTTGTTTCTGATTTAAAATCGCATTGGGACAGATAGTAGTAATGATAATATACAGTATTCAGTTAAAATAATGGTAAAAAATTGCACATTTCAAGAAAAAGCCGACGAAAAATTTCACCACTGCGGAGTGTATAATTATGTACTGTGAACCTTTGGGATGCGTATCCGGTATGATGTCTTTTACACGCTGTATATTTCTGTTCGAGTATTTACGTTCATAAAGTAAATTAACAATACCGTTTTGGCAGCATTGTTCAATTTTGTTTGCTGATTTTTACGGGATTAAATCGCTTTAGTCAAATACTGAAAAGCGACACTAATGTAGTTTATGAAATCTTAGACTATAAATATCTTATTTTTGGTAAATTATGGACATTGCTGTTTTTGAAAGTCCAATTAAATAGGACAAAAACCGCATTGAAAATAATGAACCTTATTGGTTTTCGTGTGGCTTTTGTCCCATTTAATTGGATTCTATGGGAATTTAAGGCCGCCAACGCATCTTCGAGCCCTCCGGTGTTGCAGTTGTCCATGGGCGTCGGTAGTCACTTGGATGAGTGCCGTTTAAAACGTTGCGATCGCTTATTGGAACGCACTTATAATATACGGTAACGTCACACGCTCAGCCGGGTGTTTTAGTTATCATTGCGGATTGTTGTATTTTGTAGTTTCCTTTTTTTATCAATATCGGAGCCAGACATAGCTCAAAGTGTTTGTACCTTTTTGTCCTTGAAGTCTACAAAGTTCTATAAAACTTAGTGAAGTTACACAAAGTCCCCGGCCATACTACATGATCATTCAAATGAAGCTATGTCTGGCTGCGGCATTAATCTCGCTCGCAATGTAAAAGTCAATACCTTTGTTAAGCTTTATGTATCTCATTTTATCACAGAAATATATAATTTAAATGATTCTTGATTACTGTCGTCATGCCTGTTATGTGCAATCAATTGGTGATAAGTGATTATTTACAATGACATGCGGGGTTTTCAGTAGTTCTTACAACCAGGCCAATTGTCTACCGTTTACTCTTTGTCATACAAGAAAAAAAAAACTAATTTTTGAATTATTGTTAAAGGTCGTTGTCGTGTGTGTTTTCGTAATCCTTCTTGAGACGTAATAAAGGGAAATCTCAAATCCTTTTAAGTACTTTCATACAAAAGAACCGATCCATATTGAATTCTTATTTATCCTTAGGCGAATTATAAATGAGTATTATACGATATTTTGTATTCGCAACTTAGTTTATATAATCTATCTCTAACTATATTTGTATAATAGTAACTGGCATTAACCTGCGTCTGCGTTGTTTTCCTCGACTTTAGATCTCCATTTTACCCCTTTCCAACTTAATTTTTCAGGAACTACTTTTCCGATTTGAAAAATTCTTCCAGTGTTAGATAGCCCGTTTATCGAGAGAGGCTATATATCATCACGCTAAAATTGAACTTATTTACGCGCACAAATTCGCGGGCACAGCTAGTCATATATAAAGAGATCAAAATGTCCTGTACACATCTTTATCTTTACTTTTGTAATGTAATAAAATCGTGTTTGAATATTTCTATATTTATTACACGAAAACCGATAAAGTTGATTCTCAAACCCAATATGCCCGAAAATGTCATGAGAATCGGTCAATTTACGTGAATTTTATATATTAGGCAAATAACATTTAAATAGGTTATATATAACCTTTCATATACATGCTTTCCATTATATATCTACAGAATAAGACTCTTATGTACCAACATACTTAAAACGTAGCAAAGTTCTTAACAAGGACGGCAAGATTAATAATTTCTCCAGGGACTGTTTACAAATGATAATTCACAGAGACCCTTTCTAGATCCTTTCACAGAGAACTAAATCCTTGCCTTTATCACTGCCTCAATTGACAGGTTTGGACAGACATTACTGAGAATTTAGAAGGTCTTGGAATTAAACGGTGAGAGGTCCTAATAATTTACAATTTACGTAACAAAATCTTCACTACTTTGTATAAGATTGAAGAAAAGACAAACAAATAATAAAACATCATTAAATTTCAAATTCTTTTTTACCGAATTATAAGCGGAACAAGTCTTAAATAACAAAACGTTTTTTGCCATTTCCCAAAAATCAACTCTTTTGCGTTAGGTCAGTTTATGACTAACCGTGCGATGTATAGTATTTTTTATATCCAATAGAAGACCTGCGTAATAAGTCAACACAATAGTGATTCACTCAATCCTTTCAAATAGACCTGGGGTTTAGCTCCGCTTTTCGCACTCGCATTACCGTAATCACAATGGCAGTCGCATCATACGATATACCTCACCAGTTCGTATTTCACACGAAGCCAGACAAACTGACTGCACGAGTTTGCACTATAAATTGCACTAAACTTTCATTTTGGCGAGCACTTCCGACTGTCACACTCGAAAACTGTTCGGAGTTATTTGTCTGCACTATGCACTTATTGTGGCGCTGAATAGAATATGAGTTCTTGGGTACTGAATGGAAGAGTAAATAGTGCCATTGTGGTGAAAGAAATTGCGAGACAGCTAAAATGTTTTGCCAAAAGTTAAAAGCGATATCTATACTGCTATAATATACAAAGCTGAATTTCGTGTAGATTGCTTTTATTAATTCCTCTTGAATATTAATAAGAGAACATATTGTGCCCTCAATACGAGAGATTCGAGCTCGTCTACATTATAATCTGGCGAGTGCAACATTTAATATGGAGAAAATAATATTTTCTCAAATTTGCGCGGAAATAGTGACATTTCGTTCTAAAAAAAGAATACGTGAAGTTTGCTATTTAGGGACGTTCAAATTTAAGAATAAAACCGCTCCTGCAATGTCGTATGAACTATCATTATTGTCGTGTTTTTAAAGTGCAACTTTAAATTTTAATAGAAGACACTATTCTATGTATAATATAATCTACAAAAAAAATGATTCAGAAAATGGTGGCACTATTTTATTATATTTATAGCCTAGAGTTAAAATATAAAATAGTCGTAAAACTAACGTGCCTAACGTAAAATATTTTACCTTTTGGGCTGTTTGGCTGTGTTATCTTTGCCTTATGAAAACCGTACAAACATAAGTTATATTTTAACAATTGTCTCAATATGAATAATATAACTTTTAATATTAATTAAACTATAAATAATTATTCAATAGAATATTGATTTATTTCCTTGCATTTTTTGAGAAAAGTACTATTTAAGGCTCGGCAGAAACAACAAGCGTGACTCGTATTTTCAAACTCTACTTTTGCGGCAATTGCTTATTTTCTGTGCCTCGACAACAAAATACTACTTAATAGGCTCGAGACTCAACGCTCAAATTCGTTCACGTTGTTTTCTTGGACTTTCATACAAACTCATACCCTTATAACTCTTTAACTTTCATTTTCGCCACATCCTATGTCGATCTCTAAGGTCCATTGTTTGTCTCTACCAAAATCCATTAAAATCTGTTCTCCAGTTAAAGCATGAAAACGTAACAAACAAATACTTTCACATTAGTAATTATTATACAAAATCGTATGATTTACAGGTAATTTTCAATTAAAAAAAAAGCAATTTTGTGACACCAGAGAGCTTACCCATTGTTTGTGGGATTTTTTAATAATTTAATCATACATTTCCGCATAGCAACGCCTGATGAAAACTTTATATATAGCTGTAAATCCCAGTAATATTACAAACGCGGAAGTTCGTACACATGGATGTATGGATGTATGTTTGACGCTCTTTCACGGAAAAACTACTAAACCGATTTTAATAAAACTTTACAATAATATAGTTTATATATCAGAATAACACATAGGCTATAAATTATAAAAATATTGTGTACATTATCCAAAATATAACGATCAATGTCAAGTAAGTAGGAAAAAATTCTGCCATCTGCGAGCTATTCTGGCGTGCGCTGCAAGAACCGTTATAGTTACACGTATATACTGTATGAAGGAAATGTTTATCTTAAATAGTTCTACAAAAAAGCCCGTGACAGCATATATCTATCTTTCATATTTAAGCCATTAACGCCAAAATAGTGAATCATTATGGAACGGGTACGGGATTGGGAAAAGAAACGGAAACAGGGTCAATATTATAGAATAATAGAATGTAGTTAATAGTAAGTAACCAAAAGTTCGGGCAGGATAGTGTCTGCTGTGTCCACTAGTAAGCATACGCAAATTAAAATATTTGTTTGCGAATTACGGCCACCCGGCGATCTTTACGATTAGTGATTCGATAAGGTTTAATACGCTATCTAACCCTAGTTGAGGTTTTTGCAAAGCTTGTGTTCAAAGTCAAGATGGCGACTCAAGGGTTTTGAAACGAAGCACCTTAAAAAAATCAGTCTATCTAGAGAATACAAACTCTTTGATAATAATAACCTTTTATAGAAATATGAAACTTGTCTATGTTTAGAACCTTTACAAATGTCACTCGACACTTGGAAATTTTACTTCAATCGTTTCCATTATTATAAAGCGCTTTATTCGCTTTAATTACAAGCGTTTCTATTTACATCTTATCCTTAACTTTGTTCTATATTGAAATTGTCTTTTAAGAGATTTACATAAAGTCATTTAGGTTAACCATGTCACGAGTGCGTGAATTCTGGTAAAGAAATTTTCATCAGATGAAAGAGATTAAATTATTATTTAAAGTATAAAATCAAGTAATCCAATATATATTCTCGTGGGTTGTATGTATTTGAACCCGTGACCCTACAAAACGATCGCATGTCACAACAACACGCGGAATCTGAATTTTATTGTATCACAAGTACGTATAAACTAAATACTTGACGTGACTTATAAAAAAATATGCTAATTTATAGAACTAACTTCAAAACTAACTAAAGAACTAACTACTTTTAATTCTGTAAAATATTGATGCTTCATTTTACATTTTAATTATAGTTTCTATTCGTCTTTATTTTTTCGTTAATTCTGGCACTTAAATTTTAATTTCCTCTTTCGGAATTCTCCTCTTCTTCCTCATTCATTTTTAACTTTGTACGTAAAAATCAAACTCGCAATGATATGAATGATTTTAACAAAGTGAAGGAAAACTTACATATACTTACAACGAAGAAACTACTCGGAACTGTAATTTTTGTATAGGCTCATACATCCACCAAAAGCGGTTTAAGGCAGGCGTCCACATACCCGCATCGTACGCATCGAATGCGTCGTATCAAACAGATTTTTGTGCAACGCGTCCACAGTATCAGCAGCGATCGGATTGCCGACGCCACTCTATATAGATTTGCGTTCCGTATAACGTCATCGGCACGCATTGCAGCATCGGCATTGCTGACGCGACGGGTAGATTCTTGCGATCCGTACAATACGTAATAAGTGGACGCACTTATATGGATTTAAATACAAATAATACTACAATCCCTTTGATACGATGCGTCCGATCTGTACGATGCGGACATGTGGACGTCTGCCTTTAACTCCCGCATTACACCATAATTCGTCTGTAGACGCAAATGCCAAAGAAAAGGAAGAACCAACTTAAATATGTCTTAAAGTCTTAATTAAGGACTTATGCTACGACTGTGGCGATTATTGTTGTAAATAATGGCTAAATCGCGCGCAGCTATTAAGTAATAATTAAGTCAGTATGAGGAGGTCGTGGCCTAATCGGTGGTCGGCATTTGAGTCGATCGCTAAGTTAAGTTGCTCTGGCTGTGACCGGGTGTGTTTTAATTTACCATAAGTTTATTTACTAGGCTATTACAATCGGTATATGATAATTCTTAGCTTAGAGTGACTGTCGGCTCAACTCTTCCCAATTCCATAGTTCTTTTAAAAGATAATCTTACTAATATTATAAACGCGAAAGTTTGTACACATTGATGTATGGATGTATGTTTGAAGCTCTTTCATCGAAAAACAACTAAATGTGTTTTAACAAAACTTTGCAAAAATATAGTTACTTACGTATACATAATAATTACACATCTAGGCTATAAATAATTAAGATATTGTGTGAATTGTCCAAATTATAGCGATAAATGTGAAGAAAATAGGAGAAAATTCTGCCATCTGCGAGCTATTCTGGCGTTCGCTGCAAAAATGGTTAGAGTTACAACTTTAAAGTGTATGAGAGAAATGTTTATCTTAAATAGTTAAACATTAAAAAAAGCCCACGATAGCATATATCTTTCATGTTTAAGCCATTAACGCTAATATGGTTAATCATTATGGAACGAGAACGGGAACGGGAACGGGAACGGGAACGGGAACGGGAACGGGAACGGGAAAGAAAACGGGAAAGGGAAAGGAAACGGGAACGAGGACTATATTACAAGATAATAGAATGAAGTGAATAGTATGTAACCGAACGTTCGGGCGGGACAGTGTCTGCCGGATCCGCTAGTGTATAATGAAATCAAGTTGCTTTATAATCGCGACTGCACATCTTTTATCCACGTGGCATATTTCGCGTCAAAACGATGCTATCAACATTTCATAATGCATATTTGGTATGAGATAGGTGGCTCTTATCAAAGCAAATTATTAGATATTATGATAATCGCCTAACAAAGCACACGATACACAAATACCTGATCGTTATCATCTGAAGTAAAACATGTTATCATTTTTTATTATCTCTGTTGCTAGTTCAGGTGAGAGAGTTAAAACCTATTAAGCATTATTATCTCCTTTATCATTAATTCGAAATCTATTACAGTGCTCCAAGCGGATATTGTGTTTTTTTTTTTTCGTACGCTGTGAAGGTCACTCTGACCAAAAGCATTACACGATCAGAAAAAAAAAATATATATATATACAAGGGAAGTGTGTTACGACCGTTGACTGGGTAACAACTATCTAAGTACATTGTAATCAGTTTATTTACGACGCCTGCGTACACCAATTTGGTGAGATATAATTACAGTAAATATTTAATATTTACGTAGTATCAGAGGATACTACACAACCATTAAGAAGTTATTTCAGTTATCGTCTTTTTAGATGCTTTTATTTAGTTTGATGTGTCTATTTTGTCGGTTCAATTACATTTTATTTAAAATCCTTACCATTTTTTAGACAAAATATTTATTACATCAGGCGACAACGTTTGCGTTATATATTATAATAGCTGTTTCCTGCGACTCCATCCGCGTAAATTTTAGAGGCTCCCAAAAAAATCCCTCGATTTTCAAACATTTTTCATACGTGCCGCACTAAAATTGGTCTTGATGATATATAGCATATAGCCTTCCTCGATAAATGGGCTATCTAACACTAAAATAATTTTTCAAATCAGACCAGTTGTTCCTGAGATTAGCGCGTTCAACCAAAGAAACAAACAGTTCAGCTTTATATATTAAGTATTGATTTAAATCCGACATATTTAAGAAAGCAAAAAAAAAGTGTTGTGCGTTTATTCGTGCCAAATTTAATTATAAAATCAGACGTATTTGCCGAATCATTTAAATATCTTACTGCAAAATAAATACGAAACAGGATAATACATTTCAGAAACTCATTTTCAAATCCGTGGATACTCATAATCTCGGACATTAGGAGCAAAATCAATTTCCTAAAACTGTCAGCGAGCCACAGAAAAATTATTTATATCAAAGGTTGATAAAGGCCAGGAGATTGGATTACCTTTTAATGTTATTTATTAGCGGCATAATTACATTTAGGGGCTCTCAAATTTTTATCTGTGCTATATATACATATACAGGACTATATGACACACGGACGTCTGTTCCTAAGGTAGACAACTTAATGCCTGTGTTATAGGTAAGGTCGGATAACTTTTATTACAACTGCTGTAGAAACTAGTATTCAAGGCCTTGAAATAAACTTTAATTTGTGATGTGGTTTTATTTTAATAATTTAATATATTAATACTGCATATTTTTAAAAAAATATTAGCATTCGCACACCTTCCTCTATATAAACTACAATTGTGCCAAATTTTGTACTCCTCTGTCCGCGCAATTTTCCTAAAATGGTACCTTGAGTTTTCGCTTCGCGTATTAATATATAAATAACGTTACAACATTCATTGAATTCTCTGTTGGCGTTATTTAAGTTTTAATACACTTATTGACGGCTAGGCCTAGCTAGGTGGAATGAAAAATTTGGGATAGGTCGCTGGCAATAATTAGAAGTGTCGAGCTGTATAATTGTATACTTTACAGATATTGTTTTACCGGATTCTTTATCTTTAATTTTCAACAACTATAGGCAATAATGTAATTCAATAAAAATATGTTACTTTTTCCATTTTGAAGCGATTTATTGGTATGTTTTTTTCTAACAAGCGATACACTTCTATATTTAAAAAATGAGTTTTTTTTTAATCGAGTTTTTATATATTATACAATTTAAACACTAGCCGAAGGCAGGGAAAACATCGCACTTTAGGAGAAACCTATGTCCAGAAGCGGACGCAAATAGGCTGACGATGATGGCACTTAATACATCGTGTCAGATTAGGAAGCAATGCTTATGGACTATAAACGGTACCTGAGTCGCTAGAAGTTTCTCGAAGGCTTCGTGCTTCTTCAACTGGTTGTCAACTTCTTCAACGCTGCTAGTCGGTGAAATTTCGCTACCTGGAAAGATTAAAAAGCAATATAAGACTGCGTTTATTCCACACCGAGTCCATTGAAATCACTGATTGGGGAAAGTTTCTGCCACCGAGAAGGATTATCAAGAAACTTGTTAGTTACACGTTTTAATTATTATTTTTTACATTGAATGAGCTATGAAAACGTATTCTTCATAATAACTGGAATATCTTCCAGAATTCGGAGCTGCAATTTCAGGAACTTTTATCCTTTATATAAAGCCTTCACCTGTATAATACGATATACGATTTAAAACTAACCGTTCCTTTAACATTTTCTTTGTTATTCGTTACTGTAACGTTATACAAAATTGTTCTTCAGAATCAATACTAATTCGTACATTTTTTTTCTAATTATTTGAATGTGAAAATAACTCGTGTCAGTTACGCTTTCACCCCTACAACGCTGAGCCGATTTCGATAAATTTTGGTACAAAGTCAAAAATGTTTTATTCATATAGACTTTACAGTACTTCTGAACGTCATGTGTACAATAATAATTGCTATTATTTTTTAATAAATTATCATATTATTTGATGATAATTATTACGACTTAAAAGCTGAGTTTCCAACAAGCACTGAGAATTGCCCATAAGAAACTCAGATGAAGTACAGAGCTAGCTTTGACGTCGGAGAAGGATATAGTTAGTATACATTTTATGTCGAAAATAAAATTTGAAAGAGGTGAAGTGGGGTTTGAAAGTTTGTATTAAAGTCGAGGAAAACAACGCGAACGAAGTCACCGGTTGAAGCTAGTAGCTGACAGTATTGTTCGTAACTCACTCAAAGCCGCCTCCTGGGCCGCACACAGGTCGTGCAGCTGCTTGGCGTCCCTCAGGAAGCAGTGCCAGTCTATGAGCTGGTCCAGGGCCACCTGCCGCGCCGCCCACGCCCCCTGCAGGCGGGCGCGCTCCTCCAGTAAAGCTGCGCAGCGCTCCTCGACCTCCTAATATCAAAATTATCTATTTATATAGAAGCCAAACGTACCTATCGGGAAATCACGAAAATGGCGGGACGTATATAGATGGAATTTGACAAAAAGGTAATTTGCAGAAGGCAGACGTCAGCTAAGAATGGATTTTTCGATAGGGCCAGTAGACTAGGCGCTTTCACAAGTTTCATATTTTGCGTTCGAATTTTAATGGGGAAAAGGCCGCCATTCAATAATGGTTCCTTTCATCCTAGCATTATCCCGTCTATTACCAGGATCCGTTTAGATTGGAGAGGATGGGGCTGTGGGGATGTGGGGCTGTGGGAAGAGTTAAGATGACCAATTGTCGTCTGACGTCATCCTCAGCACTCCATCAATCTCCGCGATCTCACAATTAATATCACTCAGGGACATTCATCGGGGCCCACTGTTTTACATGCTTTCCGAAACACCAAGGAGGTCGGATATCAAATGTAAACCAATGTTAGAATGGGTGCCCTGGTCACAGCAAGAGGAACTTAACCTAGCAACCAACTCAAACATCAACCGCTGATTAGGCCCCAACCTCATCAATTCTGTAATAGATACCAATTGGCTATAACCGTATCCCTTTACACTTAATTAATCAGGAACCAAGAATATCAGAGGTACTTTGAGCTTTTACAAAATGTCTTCAAACACAGGACGAAGTGTGTCGTCTTGAGTAAACATACTAGTCTTTTGGTAAAGTTATTGTTTTTAATGAATACTAGCGGACGGAGCATACGTCGTGTTGCTTAAATTTTGTCTCGGCTCAAACGTGACAGTAGCCGAAGTTTTTATGAAATAATTTACACGACACATCAGTCAAAGGGTTTAGTGCGAACATCATATTTGAAACCTTTCGAGTGGCCACGACGATAGCCCCAGAGGAGTCAGGACTGAACTGAGCTTCTCACAGATTTACAGACGTTTCAGTCCATCTACCGTTGTGCTATCATAGACTGGAGAGATTTCCAAATAGGCTGAATACCTTTTCTTTAAAAAAAAAAACTGACCTGAGCATTCGGGTGTCCGTCGGCGATCAGCTGCTGCCCGCTGGCCAGGGCTGCCCTGAAGCTGTCGTCCCTGGCGTCTATCTCCGCGCGGAGGGCGTCGTGATGAGCCCGCTGGGCCTGCGCCGCGGCGGCCGAGCGCGCGTTACCGCTGGACGCCATCTCACCGCGAAGGGCAGTGGACCAGGAGGTTACGTCTCGGACCTGGTCCCAAAAAATTGTTCATAAATAAATATATTGGACTATCTGCCGCATGTCGGACGATCTGTGGGTCTAAATCTCTGCTATAAGGAACCCAGGTAGCATACAACCTCGCGGTAAACCAAGAATAAATAAATCAATATATACAGGACTATATGACACACGAACGTCTATTCCTAAGGTGGACAACTTAATGCCTGTGTTATAGGTAACGGCCGCCTGTTATACACAAATATTTTTTTTAGAAATATATAATTACATACATATGGATAATTCACCCAGACTCGAACCCACGACCCCCTGAGCGAAAGGCAGGGTCACTGCCCACTGCGCCAACGGGCCACTCAAATATATTGGACTATCTGCCGCATGTCGGACGATCTTTGGGTCAAAATCTCTGTTGTACGGAACCCAGATAGCATACAACCAAGAATGAGATGGAGGAATTTTTCGGAACGTTATGATAGAGATTGACAATGATTTGACTTGGACAGAAACATTTGGAAAGAGAGAAGGGAGGTCTTTGGTTTGCATTGGGAAAAAAAAGGCTCTAAATAAAATAATTTGGCCATCTAAGCCGACGACGTCTGTTCCTAATAGATCAGTCAGTCTAGATTTCATTTATGTGTTATTGTAAAGTTGGATCTCATTCGATGAAACATATATCAATAGGTAGGGAATAATTTGAACTAGTTAAAAACTATATTACAAAAATCACTTTCGAACGCAACAAAATGCCGCTGTCATTTTGTTGCGACAGCTGTTCATTTGACGAATAATTAATAATAAAAAAATTAACTTACAATAAAGGGTTGCATTATTTTGAATGCATTCGTAGTTTTGTATCAAAAGAATTATATAAGCTATAAGCTAATGGTTGTCTTTTTCTTAAAAATTTTCGGTTATTTTATTTCAAATTTCAAGTTTCATCGACTGAAGTCCCAACTTTATAATGAAAATCTAATATTACTAGATTACAAGGTAGACCAGTATATAAGGTAGAACAACTTAACGCCTTTGGGTTAAGGTAGACAACTTAATACGAGGGCGTGGGCGTCAGTAGACACTTAGGTGAACAACCTGTCCATTTGCCCTTGTAATATATAAAAAAACAAACGATATAACACTCGCCTCAGTGAAGAATTGGTGCAATTTCAAGTGCTGGTGCAGCAGTCGTCTTCGTTCGTCGGCAGCGTTTCTGAGAGCGGCCCAAGCCTCGCTCAGAGCTCGCTGTCGCAGCGCGATCTGCTGCTCGTTACCGCCGGGGCAGAGGCGCTGGAGTCGGGCGCCTTCCTCTTGGAGCACCTGAGGAAAGAGATGACCGGGTAGATATATAATGGGACTATGTGACTCATGATCTCCTGTTCCTGATGCCGGAGCCAGAAATAGCTCACAGTGTTTGTACATTTTTGTCCTTGAAGTGTACAAAATTTTGCACAGCTACACAAAGTCCCTGGCCACACTACATTGACATGATCATTAAAATGAAGCCATGTCTGGCTCTGGCATGAGGTAGATAATGTAACGCCTGTGTTATATATATATATTATATAACAGCAAACTGATACACAAACATTCTTTTCATACTTATGGACGAGGTCTTAGCTTAAGCAAAGGGCCGACATTTGAGTCGTTAACTTAATTGATTAGGTGTCACCGCGTTCGGGCAATAGACGGGTTACCCATTCTAACACTGGTTTTCAAATATCCGACCTCCTTTGTGTTTCGGAAGGCACTTAAAAGAGTGGGTCCCGATTAATGTCACTAAGTGGTATTAGTCGAGAGATTGTAGGGATTCCGGGTATGAGAACAGCCGTCAATCGATCATTTTAACTCTCTCCATAGCTACATACTCTGCATTCTAAGCGGACGCTGCTGTCTAGACCGGAATAACATATTTAGAACCATTACAAACTGTCGTCAAGCGCGTATCCACTATAGTGGATACGATGGGCATGTCCACCATCCTAAGAAGATGAAAAGATAAATTAATACTCAGTTTGGAAAACTTTAATGTGTATATTTTCCAAAAAAATATTTTTATTTATGCCCGAACCTGACTTAGTGGCAAACATACCACCTCGGAAGTACGCTGTTTCTAATAAACAAAGAATTTTTTGAAATCGGTTTACAAATGACGAAGAAATTCGAAATTAAACTAAAATAAAAATAAAGAAATGCATTTTTTTAGTACTTTTAAATAATCTTCGACTTTTCCTTTAAAACTTCTTTGAAATAAGGAGAATGAAACAAAACAAACAGAATTTAAAACGTCCAGCGGTTTACGAGTTTTAGGGACACTGACAAACCACGGTTGATTTATTTATGTATATAGATGAACATATGTAAAAGCGAAAGGCCACCTTACACTAAATCTTGAAAATCAAAGATGAAATTTAGCAAGATTTCACATCCGTTAAGAACGGATATTTCCATAGGGCCAGACTAAGCGCTTGGTTGGCGAGGACGCTATTGTGGCGTCGTATGATGTCTTTAAAATATAAGTATGCCAGAAATTGAAGAAAACTGTCAAAACTTTCATTGGTCCTATATGACTTTTTAATGTATGTCCTGAGGACGCCACTGTGGCGTCCTAAAATATTTGTATGGAAACCACCGGTGAAAGTTTGTAAAAATGATCGCCGCAACGAAACGGTCGAACAAGCTAGTTATATATATTGGAATTAAGATCTCTGTGAAGTTTAAAATTTGAACTAGACTATATGTGATGGTGATATCAAGAGGGAAAAAAGAAACTAAAATAATGCCCGATTGAGTTTTTTGCGGGCTCTTCTCAGCCACATAACTTGACTGCGGTGTAGAGTCAGTGAAGTTACGAAGAGTAGGGTAAGGGCGTTTAGGCTGAGAGCTATGAGGTGGTTCTAAAAGACATCGGATAACTATTTGACTGTGCAAGCCATAAGGGCAAATGTGTGTCTGATGTGTGTCGGCGTGTGTGTGTGTGTACGTATCTGTGTGTGTGCGCAGTTTTCAAAAGAAATATACCAGGGTGGAAGGAGCTAAAGATGGGAGCGTAGGTCGATATGCTCAACCACCGCAAAGGAAGATCTTCGTGTCCGGGATAGTCGGAGTTGCCCGGGGCGCCCGCGCCTATAGAAACCGTAAGTAGAAACTTCGCTAGCGTGAGTTAGTTCGTACGGAGATTTTCAGTGTTTGTACTGCGGTCGTCGTTATCCGTATCTGGTTTGCTTTGGGGTAACCTTTTCCACTCGACACCATTGCAGTTATGTAGGGGTAGCTACATACGTCGTTTTTTCTATTGTCTACCGACCTCAAAAAAAGATGAGATTCTCAATTCAACTGTATTTTTTTTATGTTTGTTACCTCAGAACGTTCGACTGGGTGAAACGATTTTGATGATGTTACTGTACTTCATATAACATATTATATGACGTTACTGTATGTTATAGTGCGTTCCAATAAGAGATCGCAACGTTTTAAAGTGCCCATTCAGATATTCGATATTTGACGACTGCGATCGTTATAGTCCCGGCGAAAACCTCGTGGTGACGCTTAGCGGAACGCACTGTTAAAATAAAGTGACGTCAGGACAACTTCGACTATTTTAGAGGGAATTTGAATCCTAAAATTTATAATGTTTTTTCTGCTATAATAAACACATAAATTTCCGCAGAAATATTTACTTTTTTTTGGCAATAATAGATACTTGAGAACATTATAAACTTATTTTTCAAAATTTGTCGTCTCGCCTATTGTATTGAGTGCTCTCTTTACGTATTCTAAGTGTCTCACCCGTCACCCGCCGCCTTACGAATAAGCTCTTAACATGTTGTTTCAATTTATCACTAGACAGATTTGTTTTACATTTGGTAATTATTCACCCGCTCCCACGACTTTACAGAGGCCTTGAGATAAATTTCTCTAGTTCAATATTTGTTGTATCAGACGTGACCATAAATTTAAAACAAGAGAAAAGGACTGATAGAATCAGGCGTTACTTTGCGGAAATCCATGACATGCATGAAAAACTAAACTACTTTGCTTTAATCCGCGTAAAACCTTATTCAACACTGTGTTAACACCACCTAGTGGCAAATCAAGATAAAACAAATAAATGGCCCCAGAGGAAGGCATATATTTTTTCAAATATTATTTAATCTTTTGATTATAAAATACTCGACTTAATCTAAAACGCTAGTAAAAATATATAATTGTCACCTGGAACCTCCTGATGGCGCGGTCCGCTAGCGGACCTCGCTCCTGTCTCCGGGCCCCTTCGGACGGCTCGCCCTCACTAGAAATAAATTACGGAATCAGGCGACCGAAAATATTTGCTTATCAAACATATGCATAAATAACTAGGCCGTTTCCCTCGACCTTGTCCGAGTAAAATTAATTTTGCCCTTAGATCATCTTAACTTGGCCCTATCAAAAATACTACTAAGTCTACTAAGTATAAACGAATTCCCTGCCAAATTTCATCTTTGTATTTCCCGCGCGTTTCGAAATTCCGTGTTAGTTGATCTTTCGCTCTTAAATATCTATAGATTGGTTAAAACAACTTAAAATTTTGACCATGCGGGCAGGCGGTTTACCCGAGTGATGCCCATGACCCAGAAAGCCTGGAGATGCATAGCCAATCTTTAAGAAATATTCAATTTTTAAGGTTAGCTGAGACAGAAACCCCTACATGATCATTTTGTTGTTCGTCCGTCTGTCAAGGCCAGGAATGCGTAAGGTAAAAAGTTGAAATGAATACCAAAGGTTTGAGATCCTTATAAGCTGTGAAACAATCAACTCTCTAAACATACGCAATCAAAAGATATGGCCCTTCGTGTCACATTTCCCATACATACACAAAGAGAACCAAAACCTATAGGAGACTTCCCGTTGACCATAAATCATAAAATTTGGCATGAAACTATCTTCAAGAACAACTACACGACAAGTACGAAACCCGTAGGTCATATAAAAGAGATGACTTTGTCAAATTAAAAGGAATCTTAGGAAAAGTCTTAATTCTTAAAATAACCTGGTTAAGCATCACGTGATGGTACAGAACCCTCAGTGAAAGAAATTCAGCGATTCCGAAACACGGAGGAGGTCGGATATCAAATATAAACCAGTGCTAGAATGGGTCACCCATCTATCACCAGGTCGCAACAACAGCAACTTAACCTAGCGATCGACTCAAATGCCGACCACTGATTAGGCCACGACCTCCTCAATTCCTTTTCTTCATACACTATATACGTGAAAGTAACGGTTATTGCAGCGCACGTCGGAATAGCCCGCGGATGGCAGAATTTTCTTCTACTTACTCGATATTCGTCGTTATAGTTTAGATAAGTCACACAATATATTTATAATCTATTAGCTGTAGCTCACGACTTCATACGCGTGCGCCATTCTTACCACTTAGAGGTTTAAGAATAGTTTTTGGGTGAGGATTAATATGATGTTTATAAGAAGTCCTTCACAAATAATGCATTCTTTTAGAACAAATTTGATTAGCATAAAACAGGTTATACTGAGCCAACCTTAAAAGATAGACATGTACTGTCACATACTTTTATTTAGAACTTTTGAAGAGGAACAATTTTGTCATACATGACTTTGGCGGAACTTTAACCATTTACCCAGCGCGCGCAGCGGAAGCTCTCAAATGGGGAAAAGTACCTCCGATTTTGAAACATTCTTCATTGGTGCTCAGCTCCTATTTGACTTAATGTGATGATGTATAGCCTATAGCCTTTCTCAATAAATGACCTATCTAGCCCTGAAAGAATTTTTCAAATCGGATCTATACTTCCTGCGATTAGCGCGTTCTAACAAACAAACGCTTCAGCTTTATATATTAGTGTATATATATGTTATTATGATGTATAAATTACATTATGTAACAGTTTCTTAAAATAAATAAAATAAAAATAAAAAAAAAATATTGTAAAGTTTTATTATAATCCATTCAGTAGTTATTCCGTAAAAGAGCGTCAAACATACATCCAGACGTCTAGACGTCCAGACATTACATGTGTACAAACTTTTGCGTTTATAATATTAGTAGGATTCTTGAATAAAATAACATTTGAATTTGAATTTTAATGTGAATTTGAAAATAGTATATCATTTCATATGTATAAAACATCTCTTTCCTACTCGTACTTATTACCAGGAGATGAACAAATTGGATATATAGTTGTTTAATGGATAATAATTGTATATTCTTTGTCAAATGTAGTCGAACTAACTTTTGCATATTTGTCAAACCTCAGTGGTTAATTTAATGATCGTTTGCAATGTGTTTTGTAACAAAAAAAATTATACATATAAAGAGATAGAAAAAGAAAAAACATATACACAATTAGATTAAACAGAAAAAAATATATAAAAGAAAGTATTAGTAGACCGTCTGTCCGTTTGCCCCTTATATAAAAGAAAAGCTTCACATTTAGAAAAAAAGTACAACACTACCTTTTGCTTGGAAGCTGAATTCTTAGACTAATCGGAAATTCATCACAAAAGTATAAAACTTTATAAGGTCTCATGTAACAAATCTAAAAGTTCCTTACGACATATCTCGTTCGTGACCTTTGGCCCGTAATTAAAGCGAAATGCCCTCAGAGGGGCGATAACTTTCTGAATCTCGATGTTCGTAAGAATTTGTACTTAAAGTTCAGAATTATACTCAAAGGAGCTCGCTACGTAACGTTATCGATTTTTTTTACTTACAACATATTCGATTAAAAAAATTCAGTGGCACTCCGAGAGTGCCGACAGAAGTGAGAACCTAAACATATAGTGGTGTCGGTAACGGTAACGGTGTCGCGAGTTCAATGGTTACCAACTTAAATAGTTTTGACAACAAAAGTGTTAGTTATAATTTGAGGTATTTGTTATAATAGTAACGTTTTCATTGAAACTTCGTTTTTTAAAGTGCATTTGTTAATCCAAAATAGGTGTTTATTTCTTGAAGTAAGAAAATTGGAATGATTTCAAAACCTCTTAAACAATGCCGCAGATATTACCTGGTATATAATAAAGTTGTATATAATACTGTTAGAGTAGATTTCGGTCGCGCCTGCGCAGTGCCGGATATGTCAACTGCGCATGAGCAAGTTATAGCATAAAAGTCGGCGCATCTTTAGACCCTTGGCGTGCAATTTGCAAAATAGTGACTACATTATGACTTTGCGCGGCCGATCTACGAGTAAAATAAGCCCTGGAGCATTCGAAGTACTCCAATTGAAAGACAGAAACTGCTGGAAGACTCCATTGGAGCTACTTTAATAGCTTTTTTATAAAAATATAGTTTTTTATAGAAGCTTAAATATCTCCAAATTATAATTATTGCTGGCGCCTCTAGCGTTGGCAGATGGCGGATCCGGCGACAGCGCTGCCTAGCGCATGACATGACATGACACCCACAACAGACGCATGTACCTTTGATCATACAAGAGACTCTAACCATTGTTGACTCAATACAAGTTATTACAAGAAGCATAGTTTAATTTTTAACCCTGCTACTGAACTTAGTCTTATTCTGGAGCTCGAAGTCTCCTAGGGCTTCCGAGTCTTTCCCCTGTTTTTAACAGTTATTGTTTTCAATTTATTGAATCCAAATTTATTTACAACAAATCTGCTGTTTTGGGGCACAAGATACAAAAAAAAGACAAACGACGGAAACTTTTTTGGATTCCTTTTGTCGCGTCTACAGGAAATGATTTGCTTCTAAACAAAAGCTGATTAAATTTCAATTAGATTGGTGGTATATATTTTGGTATTCACGGAATTTGTGACGATTCTGAAAACTTATTTAAAATTTTGGCTCTGCCTGGACATCAACAAGGAAGTATTTCGTGTTGTTTTTGAATGTTTTCATCTTATTGATGGCACACTCAATCAAATATGAAATATAATTCCCCGACTGAACCACCGACAAAATGATCGTTAAAATGTAGGTCCTTTATTTTACACTCCACATCTACAATTTATTGTCGTTCTTGGGGTATTTATCCATACTAGAGATCGCCGGCTGGTCGGAATTCTTCCATATTTTTTTTTGTGTATATATTAGTATATATATATACATACATATATTATAGATCAGTGACCATTAGACCAGAAGTCGCGCTAAGTTTACCCAAGCTTAATACATGGAGTGAACTGGATGACCTGCCCTTACCTAGTAGTCACATTGCATGTACCGAACACCCTGGAAACCTAATCCTAACCGCGACAATGTCACCGTGTATATGACATAGTTAAGTAACTGCCTACAAAAGTTTTAAGCCCCACAATATTGTTATCTCTGCCTTTGTTAAATAGAAATACGACTTTAATAACAGCAACGGGTACCTACCCATTTTAACAAACAAAACGAATTTTCTAAAAGGTTATCCGGCTCTTATTAAAGCCCGTAAAATTGTTTGAAATTACGCACAAGAATACTCTGTTTTAGTGTGTTCATAATTAAATGAAAATTTGGGAACAGCGTCCTGATTTAAAATTAAAAGACTATACGGATATAAATGCAATATTTACCGTAATAAAATTATGTTTATTTTTATCCCTGACCAGCTACATAGCCCGACTTCATCCGCTAAAAATCAAACTTGCGAGATACATGAGACCTTCTTAATCTGGTCCTATAGAAAAATCTGTTCATTGTACGTCCCGCGTTTTTCGAGATTTCGCGATAGATACGTGCCAAATAAGTGGGTGATTCGCCTGATAACAAGTTAGCGTCTCCTTAGTATTTTGTTTTTGTTACAGGGGGCAAACGAGCAGCTAGTAGGCACCTGAGTGCCTACCGACGCCCATGGACATCTGCACGACTAGAAGGCCAACGCTAGCTAGAAGATGCGTTGCCGGCCTCTAATAACGAGTTCAGGTCACCGCAAAGTCTCACAAAGCGAACGAAACGCGACAACAGTACCATCACCTGACGTGACAGCATTGCCGCCACTTCAATTAGACCTCATGGGAGAAAGAGGTACTGGTACTTGGACGCCCCGGCCCAATTCAATTGTATGACTGCACTATCAGATTGCACATGCTTTAATAGCCTTTAAGAAATGAGTGCGCTAGTATTAACATATTTAAGGATATCCGATCTTAATACCGTTCTGTTACCTATGTATGATCATTTCAATGATCGTGTAGTGTGCCCGGGCACTTTGTGTAACTGGGAAAAGTTTTGTAGTACTTTGTCCCCCTTTGTTACTGCTTCTAGCTCCCAGTACATCTCGAGGAACTATAATGGTGTCGTTGCTGCTCCCCTAGTGGCATCCGCTCCAGTTGTTGCAGCAGCCCCCGCTCCGGTAGTAGCAGCAGCCTCTTATGCTGCTCCTGCCCCATACGTCGCAGCGGCTCCATACTCGGTTGCCGCTCCATACTCGGTTGCCGCTCCATACTCAGTTGCTGCTCCATACTCAGTTGCCGCTCCATACTACGCACCAGCGGCAGCACCGTACTACGCCGCGTCCGCCCCCTACATCGCTCTGAAATGAAAAGACTGACCCCGTTATCTAAATGAATAAATATATATGAAATATCAATTGTAATTTTAATACGACCCGAAATGTTCCGTTTTCACTCTTCTTCACCAATTTGTTTATGTTAGTTTAACAGTAAAAACTGTTATGGGAAAATCAAAGCTAAGGGTTTTGGATTCTGTTGTAAACATTAAAAGGAAAGCTAAAAACTTGCAATACATTGGTTGAATATCAGCTATGTTCTGATATCTTTTCCACATTCTCACCCCTTACTGAGCATCGGGTTGAAAATGTGCAAAAAGTTCACTGTTAAATTTATAATATTAGAATATTATAAATTTATTATATAGTTATTCTTATGATATAAAGAGGAAGATAAGTATAAACAAAATAAACCATTAATGTCAGTCAAAACATATAATTTATATTTATTTATATAATTACTTACGTACATTTTATTTATTACTGACAGGCTTCGTTTTTTTTATACACATACTTTTGCACACTTGCACTTTTTTTTTCTGGCATGTCTAATGTAGGCTGACAGAAAATACTTTCAGCATTAAGTTCACCTTTTGTACAACATTTTTTTTGTTGTGCAATAAAGTGAATAAAAAAAACATAACACCAACACAACAGTCAAAATAAACATGGCTACAAGACGAAAAATCTTCTCCATGCAAAAGTTTAACTTAAGTCTAAAGTATTTTTTAAATTCATTTAAACTATTCATCATGTAAGCCGTAGAATTAATTTCGCGCAGGCGCGAAATTAATCCTTTCTGTTTCATGTACGATATTGCCATATAAAAACAAGTCAAATATAACGAAGTTACTGAATTCAGGCGAGCCAAGTTGTGGGTAAAACCCAGTTAGAAGAGCTTTATTACCTTGCCAGGGCATACGGATCCTCTGTGTCTCACTCTGCCCACATAGAGCGGCTCAGCAGAGTGAGTATTGCCAGCTATGACGGCTGATGAAGGAACCTCGCCGTTGCTGGACGGCACCCAGTGGACAGCATGTTGTGGAGCGCATAACACCTGAAATATTTAATTCACATAAAATCAACGCAAATTTGAACCCTCGATAACTAAACTGTAGAGGGACGGGCTTAAATTCGTGAAGTGCTGGGTTCAAACTTTGCTGCGTTACATATGTTGTCAATTATCTTTTAAGAAAAATACCCACGAGTTGTTAGGTTAAAATTTAGGAGTACTAGTTTTTATACGCGTATATTTTTCTGGGGCTTCGCATTTGTTGAAAAAAGAAGTTGAATAAAAAGGACTTTTATTCCAAAGAAGTGAACAAATCTCCATTTTTTAGTATTTTTAAATATTTCTTTCATTCTTTTTCCTTAAACTTTCCCAAAAGTACTGTGCACAAAACCAAACAGACAGGAATCGAATGTATTTATTATTATTATGACTAATTTATGTGCCGATAGCAGCGCCACCTACCGGGTCCTATTTATCTGCAAACCATCTACGAAACCCTTGGAATGCACACAAAAAATATATCCAAATTGGTCTAGCAGTTTGGATAAAATTTAGGAGCAGTAGCCATTGTTATGAAAACTAAGGTACTGTAACCTAACTTACTATCAATAAAGACCCATTAACAATATAATATAGTAGAGACTTCAAACACTCTCAACTGACCTCAAAATTATGAACAGGTATTTCTCTGCCAGCAAAAGGAATGTATGCAGCGCGATGCTTGATGGCCAGCTTGCCTGGCCATTATAGCTTAAAGCGATCTCTTACGGACAACTACAGGCTCGACATCTGCTGGCCTTCTGGTCGTGCAGATGTCCATGAGCGCCGGTAGGCACTTCGGTGCCTGCTGCCTGCTCGTCTGCTCCCTTGTAACATAAAAAAATAATAATAATAAGTGGCCAAGAGTGTGTCAAGACACGCTTATATATTATAAAGGGGTCCGTAACTGATACGCGATAAACGTATTTGCTAATAACTTTAAAAGTTTTTCTCCGACTTCATTCAAAATAAATTTCCTAGTGAGTTTTAAGTATGTTCTATCATAAAAAAAAATTCAAGTCTGTGTCTAATAATTTGAAATCCTACGGGGGCTGCTACTTGCCCGACCAGCCTTAAGGAGGAACAGAGCGAAACTATACTACCAGACAACTGAATGAACTCAACCCGTATATTGACATAAAAGATTGATTTTGTGAAAAATGGCTTTGATTTGTCATGATTTATAGGAAATTTGCTGCATTATAAGAATAATAATCAGGCTTTTGAATAAAAAAAAATATGAAAATTGGAAAAACCGTTTTCCGAAAAAAAACAACATTTTGTTCCGATGTACAGCTTGGAGCTGAGTCGATTCAGTAGCATGGGAGTATATAAGGCTTCCTTGCATACTGTGGACCCCTAAAAATTCGTTGAAAATAAACTTGGTTACCATTGCTAAGCAGTTATGTTTCCAAAGTTCTAGAACTATTCAACTTAGCTCATTTAAGTTTCAATTTGGATGTTTCATGGTAGAATTAGAATTTGCCACGCTATACTGGACACTAACGAACGTATCACTGCAGTATATCGTAAATTTGCAGATTAAACTTCGTCGCTACACTTGAGATGAACACACCCGGATTATTTCCCGTTATATAGGGCCTTAATGGACGTTATATCCGACCGAGTGTGCACCAACCTATAATTTAAATAGAGTAGTTCTGCATTCGAATGTATTTTCCTCTTTTTGTGATATTAAATATATATGTTGCTCATATGCAACTCCCAGGTTTCTCTGCTCTTCGAGTTACATTTATTATAAAATATGATATGGAATTTGAAGAGTCGCAGATGCGCTGTCGGACTTTAAGGAGAGATCTGGGCCACCGAGTGCATTCACAATCCGTACCAAATGAGACAACAATACCATCACTTGACATGACAGCATTGCCGCCATTTCACGCCGATCTTCGTTAAGAAAGAGGTACTAGTACCCGAACGCGCTGGCCCAATTCGGCTGCAGACCGAATGGACTACAGGCTTTTAAATTATATTGTACCATTATACTTATTTATATGTAAACATTGATTTTTACTCGATCGTAATATGATTTTCATTGCTTGATATTTTCACAAAATAACAGCAGAGTAAGAAACTCTGCCATTATTTTGAATATGCGCTCTATTCAATATACATTTATTCGAATGTTTGTGGTTCCCGATATCCCAAAACTTTACTATTCTTTTACGACGCTTATACATTATAATAAAAAATTCTGTTAAATTGAGAAATTCAGCCACTACGGACATCGGATATCGTTAAAATGTCGACATAAAATTTAATGAACCAACTTTTAGCGCGTGTCCGTTAACAAATGGAACGTTTTTATTTTTAATGGAAAAATGTTATAAAGACTTTTATCTATAGCTTCAGATAGTTTTGTAAAATTCGATTAAATTTCGTAGTTTGGAATAAACTTTTAAATGTGTGTACTTTCACGTTTGTAGAATAAAATTCGGTGCATTGTATAGCAAACTGTTTGGCTATTTATTAAGCAAGATTTTTTAAAGATATTTTTAAATTTACGTAAACATGACTATGAGCGCTAGAGCTCTCTGCAGATCTTGTAGAATGTTTTTGTGCAAAGGGAAAGTTTGTTCATTACGGTTTTTTTTACTGATTATAACTTAACTTTATAGGTAAGAGTTGTTTTAATAACATATTTAAAAACAAAAAATAAAAATAAGTAAGGTTCCTTTATTGTTTGGGGACATGAGACACTACTCAGAACCTACCCTAGATTAGTTTGGTCCTTCAGAAGTCAGAGATTTGAGAAAATATGCACATTTTACATATTTCGCCGTTACGGGCTTTCAAATGTAGGGGCGATTAAATCTAATTATCGAATAAAATTTACATATGTCTAATAATAAAAAAAAGTACAAAATGTAAGAATTAAAAAATTAACAAATTGAATAACAATAAAAACTTTACAAAATGTGATAAAAAAAATCATTGACAAAATGAATAGAAAAGTAATGTTATTCAGGAGAAGTAAGTTGTGTTTTCCGGCCTAGGGATCTTGTCTATTAAGACGTTCGATCTGAATTTACGCAGTCCGGTATAGGTCGAAAATGATAATATATGTAGGTACTTGATTCTTAGTATACTGTTCCCACTTAAGTATACTGTGGAACTTTATAAACTTGTATTCAAACTGCACAGTAAACTTATACCGATTGATAGGAAAGCTACCTCATTTCACTGATTATTGTAGTTTGAACTTTGAAGGAGTTCCGTGAACAACGTGCATGTACGAAGAGAATTGTACATGGAGAAGGTACTGTGGAGTATTAATGAGTAATAACAATACTAGTACCAGTAAAACAGGCTTATGTAAATAAGTAATGTAGTTTAGTATGGGAAATAATTTATCAAACCGATTTAATAATAGTTAAAGTTATAAATTAAATTAATTAAAATCTGTAGTGTAATAAGCGTTTTTAGTTACGTGGCCGTTTTTTTTAATGTTACAAGGGGCAAACGAGCAAGCAGCAGGCAGCTAAGTGCCTACTAACGCCTATGGACATCTGCACGACGAGGAGGCAAGCAGATGCGTTGCCGGCCTTTAATGACGAGTTTTGGCCACCGGGAAGTCTCACAAGCCGAATGAAACGCGACAACAATAGCATTACTAGACCTAACAGAATTGGCACCTTGTCTTGTCTTCATGTCGATTTTATGTAAGAAAGAGGTACTGGTACCCGGACGCGCCGGCCAAATTCGGTTGAATACCAAAAGGACAGCAAGCGTGACGCTACCTCTAATTTATAATTTATTATCTGCTGATAGTGGACCTGAATACTATCATTTTTAAAACAATTTATACATTATAGAATTTATTTTCGACGGAAAAAATAATTGTTACGCCGAAGCCAGACAAAGCTTCATTTGAATGATCATGTAGTAACTGCGCAAAGTTTTGAAGTATTTTGTAGTCTTCAAGGACAAAAATGTACAAACACTTTGAGCTATGCCTGGCTGCGCCATTATCAATAAGGAAATAATATACCAAATATTTTCGTCCCTCGTTATCTCTGATCCGTAATTAAAAATGAAAACGTCTTAGTAGCATGAGTTCAGTATTATACTTTCGTAGCTTCTGTACTATTTTCAAGACATGCCTGTGGGATCATAGGTAGTTACCACGTAGTCTGACATCGACACTGCGTTTCATTAAAACTTGTGCTGAAATCTTCAATAGAAAATATATAACGGAAACAAGAGTTAGGTAAAATATCCCGTATGAAAATGTAACGATTAAAATATATTTATTTGATTAATTTGATAATTACTAATTAGGTTTGGTTGAAATTATACTCTTGGGTTAGGTGGTAGCTCTCATTCGCTCGACAGCTTTTTACCGCGCGTTAAAAAAACGTTCAAATAGAACATACGAACTCCCAAGTTTGTTTTCACACTACAGCGCTTCTATAACGCAACGCTTTTTGTCGAGCAATGTTCTATTTTTAAGCTCTATATAATTATATATATGTAAATACGATAAATTTTTGTATGGACAACGTTAAATAAGCGCCAACGCCGAGACTTAACGCAACGTCTTTCAACTCTCATGCGAATGAGGGTTTAAGACGAGATAAGACTTGTCTTGCTAAATCAATATTTTAGATCTAGTCGAGCTTTATTTTGTAGCTTTGAATTTAATTATTCTCTCATTAAAATGTTTTGAGATGGTTGTAGTTCTAAGACGGGCGTTTCTGGGGAACCTCGTTAAACCAAATCGTCTCGTATATACGCTCTATATGGTTTCCATATTATTTAAATTAAAAAACCTTACTTGTCTGTAAAGTCGGTTTACGGACAATAATTTTACGTGATAACGCCGAATCTTAAGGCGGGGCCTGTTTATCGCTTTTTCCGCGCTCTCGTTTGCACGCTCGGCTCACGCGTAACGTGACAATGAGGTAAGCTTTTTCGTGCTTGCACCCGGCGTTAATTCATTTATAAGAAGTTATCACGTCAAAAACAGGTGACTGAAAAAATCGTAAGCTGCTAAAGCTTGATATGAATTATTAATGCTTGCGTTTCAAAAAAACGTTAACATCGAATTAAGCATTTGCATGCGTAATGAGCGGTTTCACATCAAAATTGTTTTGTCATGCGTCGGAAAATAAAATGTTAAATTAACGAAATGTTTGAAGTCGCCCGGACTGGCCGGAATTAAAAATGTTATCTCCAAATGGCTGTCAAGCTTGTTATGGGCGGAATTTTCGGCTGAGCTTTATCATTCGCAACCACATTATTATCTCTACAATTATTTAACTTAACGCCTCGGAAGTAGTAAGAAGGCAGAAACGGATGAAGCCTTCTGACCTAGTGTGCCAATCATTGAAACATTATGGTGTTAGTTTATGTGCACAAGAGCATAGTGCCTTCTCCTTAAGTCATTAGAAACAATAAGATTGCGTTATTGGACACATTCGTAGCATAAGCAATATAAGCATAAGTTAGAATTAAATTATTAATTAGCTATTACGCAGTGTAATCTTATAAAATTTCCTTGTTATTTACTTTATTAATAAAAAAATAATAACTATTATAATCAGCTACCTGTGTCCCACTGCTGAGCAAAGGCCTCTCTCAATCTTTTCCATCCATCACGGTCCTGGACCTCTTTCGACCAGTTTGTTAGGCATTTGTCAATCTTGTCCTGCCATCTTCTTTGTGGTGGGCCGCGTCACTTTTTATTTATATCAGTACGCCACTCAGTGATTATCTTTGCCCAGTACTTCTCTGACATGCGGCAGATATGACCTACCCAGTCCTTTCAACTTGGCTGCCATCGTTGCAACGTCTGTAATTAGTGTTCTGGAACGCAGTTAGGTATTCTGAATCCTGCCCTTTCGTCTGAAATATAAAAAAACAATATTAAAAATATTTAACATTAGCGTCATATAACGATTCTATAGTCGACTAAGAAATTGATTTGCCATGCTAAGGTCGAATGTCGTTTGCACGTCAATTAGTTAAAATACTTACTTTTACTTGTCATGCATTATATTAACTTCTAACAATGACCCTTAGCACAATTTTCTTTAACTAGGAGCTGTCATCTAAAATGGTAAAGCACTTTCTTGGTCGACTTTGCCCTGTTTATATTATTATCTTATTGACGGTCTCCATAACTCTAAAGAAACACTAGCGTTCTGTGCTAGTATTGTTTATTTTAAAAAATGCTTGCAAAAACGCATGCACCTACAATTGCGATGACCGAAATCGCGTAAGAAGTGAAGCAAATATGTAATAGATTCCAGTTTATCATATTTATCGTACGTTGGTTGTTCTAAAACTTAAATTGGATGGTTCCACGCTTCCTCCCAACTTCGTAGACGTGGTTAGACGGAAGTTTATCCTTAGGCTGTTACGCAGTAAACATATTCGATAGCGTGCGATTGAAATTCAGAATCACGTTTAACAAAGTCCTCTTACAACATATTTTTGTAAAAAGGAATTAATGTAAAGAAATACTTGTACTGGTGGTGAAGGTAGCTGGTGGATTTTTCTTGGGGAGCTTCTAACAAATCACATTGAGCATTTTTAGTGGACTGTATATTATATATTAGGTTTCGCTTGGTCCAAAATCTCCCCTTTAAAGCACTTGCCGGTAGTCGCGACGGGAAATAGCTGTATTTCCCTACCAGCTCAGCTCAGCTACCAGGATGAAAGGAAAATAACAAGGCAGCTGTAGAAGGTAAAATAACTACGCACTAACCTGCAAGGCTGTTATTAGACATACCTAAAAAGTATTCCTAATATACTTAAAAAAAAAAATTTGGTTCTAAGTTCCTCAACTTAAGAGTTAAAGCAGTCAGGTTTTTCTTATCAGCGAGCGCTACGAACTTTAAAGCTTGTTGTTAACTGGTGATAATAATATTTAATAACACTTACACATGTAATCTTTACACGATTTAATAAAACTTCAATATGGTTTACCGTCACTCTCTCAAAATCCATCGAAGACAAAGAAAGTAAATAAAATGCCATGGATTTTTTGTATAACCATGTAAAATTAAAATCCATTCATATAAAATATATTACAGGATATTTACATTATATATTCATATGTTTTCTTATATTCTTTCTTACTTCATTCTTCTAATGCCTCTTTCTTATATAAGATAGCGTGAAGTGGCGGCAATGCTGTCACGGCAAGTGATAGTATTGTTGTCGCGTTTCATTCTGTTATTGGGAGTCCCCGTTTTCCTAAACCCTTCTTTAAGTTGATATTGTTTCTATTTATATATGTTACACCACTTTCTTCCTCTTAACTTCAATATTGATTTGGTTCTGGATTTATTAAATGTGTATAAAAAATATCTGTGAAAATTCTGAAATACGGTTTGTGTATACCCGGTGTCAGTTTTCTTTCTATAGGGAATTTTCACGGAATATATTTTTATGAAACTGTAAACGTATCCCGAAGTGCTACTGGAAACCAATTTCTGAACTTTTATTTCATAGACGATTTTTTAAATTATTAAATTGGGAAGTATATCTGTATTTCGCCCCATTTCAAAAACAAGTATAGCTGTATTCGATTTGTCCATTTCAAAACCAAGTATAGCTGTATTCGGCTAGCCCATTTCAAAACCAAGTATAGCTGTATTCAACCGCCCCATTTCAAAACCAAGTACGGACTTAAAACGGAAACTCACAGGATAGCGCATAAACGTAAAGTAGAGGTGACTTCCGAAACACGGATGTCCGATATTCAAAAACCAGTTGCAGAATAAGTCATCCGTCTCTCACCCGACATCGAAATAGAACATAGGAACAAAATACAAATTCGTTTTTAGTATAAATATTGTATTGACCAAGAAATTGGTTTGCTACGAGCCTCAAACCGTTGGACAGCTGTCAAATATGACACGACACATTACGCGGAACAATCGAATTATTTTCGTCCGTTTCATGTGTTAACTACTTTTACAACTAATTTTACAAAAGCGTATGTGTATTCGATTGTTAGATAACTCTTTCAAGACTCGTGATGATAAAATGTTCTTAGCTTAGTACAAACAGATAATTATAGAAAAGAGCGGTGAAATAGGGCAGGCGTGTCAAGTGATCGTCATTAAATTTTACTACCCTATGTCATGAATAGAGAAAAGGACATTTCTTTTTTAAGGAAATAGTACAATTTTAGAGAAAAATAAATTAAAGCGAAGTCGTAGCTAATATCTATATAAAACTACTAAAAAAGTTCCTAGTATTTGTTGTTTTTTTAAGGAGTAACTTGTAAAATTTGTTACATTATGTTCTAGATGCATATAAAATTGCAGAAAAATGACAGAAACGTTTCAGAAGCATCTTTTATTTATGTTTTCTTCTCGGAATACAAAAGAAAAAGCTAAAATTTTCCTCAATTTCTTTAGGAAAATGTGAGTGAGCAAACAATATTTTTCACTTCCGCAACAAGACGTGAAATATCTGCGAGTGTAATGGCGTCGAGGTTAAAAATTAGCTGAATGTGTTGGAATGTCGCACAGCAACGTAAAGCTGATCGCGCACGGGACTAGCCTCTATGTATAAAGATAACTTCTTTCAGCAGAACAAAAGAAACTGCAAGCGTGGCGCTGCCATATTATAAAAAATCTTTATAAAAAAAATCTGCTTAACGTTTGTCCCGTCTTTTAACGGAGTCCGCTTTCCTGTTATTCTGTTTCGATCGCCCTATCCTGTATAAATTAAAGGCAACACACATTCAAATTTTATTTTTCTGTGTCAAGAGGCAAACGGTCGATAAGTGACTACCGACGCTTATGGACGACCGCATCCACCGGACGGCTTTATATATCGATACCTCCCACGTAAGTTATTTTAACCCGAAATTCCCAGCTATACAGTAGAGCGTTACAAACAACTAAATTGTAATATAACAGTCACTTTTTTATATAATATTGTATACAATAATGTAATTGTTATTATTGAATATATAATTGTACACACAAATGTGTCATAGGATGACGATTTTATTTTAATTTACATGTTTGTAACACTCTACTTTGAAGTTGGGAATTTTGGGCTACTACAATTTACGTGGGAGCTATTGACATAATTATTTAATGTTAAAAAAAATAATTATATCAAATCAATTATGTCCAATTGTACAATATGGGTGTGTGTGCTTTACCTGAAATAAATGAATTTATTTATTTTTATATATATACATATATAGCTTAAACACCGACATGCTGGAAGACTAGCAGTTGCGTTGCCAGCCTTAAAAATAATTATATGCTCTTATTGAGAATTTCAGAGTTGGTTAGTCCTATCAGCACAAATGGCAGCCGGAATACAAAGATACGTTCTGCAGGAAGTTCCTTGCTCATCGCACTATTCAATAATTCAGGGATAGTTTATCAAAATGCTATGCGATCACAAGTTTAGCTTGCTGAAACATGTGGTACAAGTTTCAAACTTTTCACTGAAAATTCAGCAAGAAACTCGACGGTCATTCAAGTTAGGAACTTGTAGACTATATTTTACGTTTACACGTGAGAGTTTGTACAGCTATATTCCAAACTGGCGCACAGGTACCCTTTTTAGAGAGGAGAACTGTTCAAAGTTTCTCTACGTTGTACACAGCCCTCGTAGAAACTTGGTTATGGGCCGATAAGGAGTACAGCCACACTGCTCCGGTCGTGCGGGACAATATATTTCAAATCAGTATTGTAAAAATAATGCGCATTTCGAATAAGAGAGAGACGAATTTCTCAGCGTTCTATAATAAATAATAATAATAATAAATATATACAGGACTATATGACACACGGGCGTCTGTTCCTAAGGTAGACAACTTAATGCCTGTGTTATAGGTATAAATGCCCCACATTTGCTTCTTCTTTTATACGTGAAGTTGAGTTTTTCTTCAGTGAAGAGGGAATATTAGTCAATAAGTAAGTAAGTAAAGTAAGTCAATAAATAGAGCTACAGCCACCCACAACTTGGCGGCAATCTGTCATAGATAGATAGATACATAGATGGATGGATGGATGGACGAACGGACGGACGGACGGATGCATGGGTATATAGATTGACTGATGGATAGATAGATAGACAAATAGATAGATATTTATTTACATGTATCTTACAAATGTAGGTAAAACATAGATGTCTTAGATAGAGCATAGTTACATTTTACCTGTAAAGGCGTGCAAAAGGGTTATACAATTCGATAAACCGAAATTGATTACGATTTTGGTAACAAACTGTGTAAAAGGTCTAAAATGACGACACAGTTACGTGTTAATGAATCTATTACAGTTATATAAATAACTGACGGTAGACGAAAACGTAACGAACAACTCTTGTTATGCCAATATTTATTCATTTATGCGACCTCATGCGTCTGATGAAACTGAGAGTAGGTACTTTAAATTGCTACTAAAGTTGTATAAACAAATTAAAAAAGGTATTTAGGACGATATTGTATAAGAAACAATCCTCTGGAAGTTATCAAATTTGGTTTTCGATACTTGCTCCTTTTGCTTCCCAACTTTATTTGGGGTCAGGGCTTCTATTGCGTCCGCGCCAGGATTTTTTTCCTGGGTTGTCAATTTTGAAATTTTTTCTAAATCTTACAAACGCGCATGTGGTTCACCTAAGTGACTACAAACGACCACGGAAATCTGTATCACCAGGAGGCTCACACAAATGCATTGCCCACATTAGAGTATGGATATGCGTCGTTGACCCATATCCTCCACTCCTTCACCATCGTTTGACATGACAGCATTGTCGGCACTTCACGGCGTTCTTATATAAGAATGAGGTACTGGTAGATGACACTCGGACGTCTGTTCCTAAGGTAGACAACTTAATGCCTGTGTTATAGGTAGGAGCCGCCTCTTAACACCTCCCAATCCTGGTCTACTTGCATTGATTTCTTTCCCGCTAATAAACTTTTGTTTTTACTACATCACATAATGGTTTTTACATTAGATACTTCTGAGATAAAAATAACAGTGTTTGAAGCTTTCTAAAGTATTCTTCACCCCGTAAAAAGCCCATCAAAATCTGCTATAATGTTCTAAAGATTATCTTAGTGGAGCAAATACAAGACAAATAACTTTCTAATGTTGATGACATTGGTAAACTATCAATTCTTTTATGTAGAAAGAGACGGTTATTTTGAATTTTCAAACAGTCATTGTAATTTAATTCATTGATACATATAAATAAAATTACATATATCGGTTATGTAAAACAAAAATATTTACACAAACAAAACATTTTATATTTGTCTGTCTGGTTGTTCCGGGTAATCACCGAAACGGTTGTACCGATTTCGATGGAACTTTCACTGGCAGATAGTTGTTGTTACAAGGAATAACATAGCCTACTTTACTTTTACAAAAAAAAAAAAATTTGAATTCCGCAAAAACAATGAAATCCCTCATAATTAAAAGAAATCACGCAGACGAAGTCGCAGGGTACAGGTAGTCTTAAATAAATTACGCTAATATTAATCTCTGTACAGGCAACATCAGCGGCCAGTATGCAGTGCTTGCTGCAATGCCTCGGAATTTTGCTACGACAACAACAGTATGCAACTCTCAGCGTCAAGTCTTCGCACCACGACCACTAGACACCAATTAAATAATAGAATAATATGTTATCTCTTATCAGCTACGACGGCTCCTACCTAAAGTATCGTAAGCCACATTTCTGTCATGTTCACTTTTTACGACTGGCCCGTGGCGCAGTGGCAGAGACCCTGCCTTCCGCTCCGGGGTCTTGGGTTCGATTCCCGCCTCGAGTCTGGGTGTATTATCTATATGTATGTAATTATATATTTCTAAAAATAATATATTTGTGTATAGCAGGCGTCTGTTACCTATAACACAGGCATTAAGTTGTCTACCTTAGGAACAGACGTCCGTAAAGGCCAGAGTGGTCTGAATTTGAATCGAGGACCTAACGGGTTACACTCCGTACTTCTTACATTGAGCTATTAAGGTATTGATATTATATTATATTAAGGTTATATTTTTTTTCCGTTTAATCAGTTTGTACGTTTGTTTATAGGTGTGCGCCGCTTCCCAGGGCTGTATGAACAATTTGCCCCTGGGAGAGACCAGCTGGGGGTATTACGAGACTGTGGCCGGGGGGAGTGGAGCGGTGAGTATAAAATAACAGTGGCACTGGAAACTAGAACATGCAGAGGTGTCGGTACGGTAACGGTGTCGCGAGTACAATGGTTTTTTTTGTTATCGACGCCTTGTCTAAAGAAGTTTTCACTTCAAACGTAACCCTCCTCTTGAATCATTCTATTTATTAATTAAAAATCACATCAAAATCTGTTGCGCAGTGTCTAAGATCTAAAGCGAAAAGCTATTTTTTTTATACATTGTAAATAACTAATTATATTTAACTATATTGTTGGGATGGTCTTATTGTTTAATAAATAAATATTAGAACTCCACGTCCCTTTGGTTTGCAGGGTCCCTCGTGGCACGGCACCGGCGGGGTTCACATGAATCCTAGCACACTATAATGTACTCATACCAAATATGAACTCTTAATAGAGAGGGATCCTTTAGAATCCTTATAGAACCATTATAAAAACTCGGGCGCGTCAGATTAAGATAAGGTCAGTTAATTACATGGTGATCACCTTATATTTTAAGTACCTAACGAACTTAGCGAGAAATAAGAAAATGGGAGAGTCACAAACTTTTTAAAAGAATGTCCGTTCGTATGTATGAAGGAAATACTTTAAGGATTACGGACATAATGTAATTTGAAACATTTTCTCATGACAATGTAGCTAAAACCATCAAGCGCTCCATAAAGCCAAGCTCCAGGCGTTATGTACAACATGATCTTACATTAATATCACCTTTTTTTGTTTCTGCACTTAATCTACTGAATCCAGTAGATCCTCAGAACGCGTTAGTTTCTGCAAATTTAACTGTGAGTTTTCTGGCAAAATTAAATTAGCTTATCGCTATAAAATGCGCTAATCTCAGGAACTACTGGACCGATTTGAAAAAATATTACAGTGTCAGATAGCCCATTTATCGAGGTAGGCTATAAGGCTATATATCATCACTTTGATATTGAATATATATATATTTTTATTTACTTAATTTTACGCGGACGAACTCGCGGACACAGGTAGTGTCCTTATATGCTAGATATGCACAGATTTGGCACCTAGGTACTTATGTATATTCGGCATAAAGCAAAGAAGCAGCGTGGAGCATTAATTATAAGAAGATATTTATTTTCTCAACATCACATTAATGTTGAAGAATGTCAATAAATTTCTGGCGTACTGACAGTTATATAAACATAAATTATTTTGTAACCAATTAATTTATTTAATCAATTAAATAATTGTTTTCAATATTTATTACAAGTCATCATAACTCTAACAGATTTTATAAACAGTTAAAGATTTATGATTAAGACGGTTAAGTTTATATTTGTAAGCATATTGCGCGTTTTATTAACAAGTACGTTTCTCTGCGATTTCTATAATCAGGCTCGAGACCGCGTTCGAGTTTCTGATAACGCCCTAGTCCAAGGGCATCGCCAAAGGGGAACAGGGAGGGGCAGCTCCCCACCCCCCTCCCTATCCAAGAAATTCCAAAACAATTATTTAAGACTCAGGTGAAATCGCGATCGTACTTAGTTCATAGTTTTCCCGACGTTTTGATTCGAGTCCTAAATAATTATAGTGAAAATGATCGCGGATGTTTAAAATGTTTTAAGTCCAAATGAACGAAAGCCCTGGGACTTAAACTTCTTCTTCTTCTTTCTAGCGTTATCCCCGTTAAGTACCAGGGTTCGCTTAGATTGTACAGGATGTGGCTGTGGGGCGAGTTAAGATAACCGATTGCCATCTGACATCGTCCTCGGAACCCCCCACGATCTCTACAACCTTACGACTAATATCACAAAGTGACATTAATCGGGTCCCACTGTTTTACGTGTCTTCCCTAGAAAGGACATCTAAAGCCGCACTAGTATGATCATACCAGATTTGGCTAGGCAGGGGAGGGAACACTGGCAGTGAGGGTGAGTGTTAGTGATCACTATAAAGAGCGCGCTCTTAAACCGACACCTGGATCACAAGTCCCAGGCACTGCTATGGTTCCTTCCTCTGCAACGCGATGGGCCCGGCACCCACACGGTGAATCCATGGAATGCTAAGAAATTCGTCTCTCTCTCTAGTATAGATATAGATTCGTCTCGTCTTAGATATGTCCATAATTGTTTTATTAGTATATATATTCGTTGTTAAATATACTGTCCTATAAAAATCACCTTAAAAGCAAACCTCAATACTAGACAATGGGTATATAAATTTCATTACATTCCAACATTCAAGATCAAATGTGTTTTGTTTATATTGGATCCACAAAACCTCTTGGTACGTAAATTTTATTATGGCCGTAACATTGGCTTTTTCAATAAAATCTTGGTGTGATATTGGTATCGGAGAAAAACAAACGAGAGTTAAACATTACGGTATGACCATAATAAATGTAAAGCGATTTATCGCGGAGGAACCTGTAAAATTGAAATAAACCACGCCTTTACGATGAGCTACCTAAATAAATCTTATGGCCCATAATGGTTACCAAAATATGGTATTTTTATAATCTTTAAGACGTTAAAAGTAACTACTTTTTGATTTTTTCTTGCTTTAAACAAATTTCATTATTTTACTAGCAAACCCGGCAGACGCTGTCCTGTCCGAACGTCAGAAAGCCATCTGACTATCGAATAACGCGATTATTGTATTAAACATTGAGTTTGTAATAAATGAAATGAAATCGTTTATTTTTATTTTTTGAGCGTTACACTATACAAAAACTATACTACTATAAATAATACAGAAATAAAACTTGCTTATACATGTAATGTTAGTATGTGCAGTGTGATGCCTCAAAAAAAGGTGTAACCTCTCACCCTTTGTAGAAATGGGTAATATTTTTCCATTCCTACCGCTGGTTTTCAGAGGCCACAGGAACACACCCACGTTGCTTAGACAACAGTGAGTGCTTGTAACTTAATGTGAACTTTATTGAATAGCAGTAAAGTTCAAATTGACTCTACATTTTGGTTAGAAAACGTTTGTATGGGAAGAAGAAAAGGGCAGTTTTTATGGTTTTCCCTGTAATTATTCGAATTTTTCTCGCCATTAAAACCTACCATGGACTTCAATGAACATTTTAAAAAAGAATTGGTAAAATTGATCCAGGTATTGTTGAGTTATGCGCTTACCAACACATTTTGCGATTCATTTTCATATATGTACATACATAGATGTTACGTGCATTCGGGGTCGTACAAGCGCGTTGTCATAGAATGCTCCTACAACGCGTTTCGCTATAACGCGAAATAAATATACTGTTACTATACTGTATTATAGGGGGATTACAGTATAGATTACTTGATGTCCACAAATTCGTCCACGTGGCTTAATTAACTTTATATTTTATTTAATTCGTGAAAATCTAAACTACTTTGCTTAAATCTGCGAATAAATACGAGGGAACAACTCATGTTTCGCTTCAACACCACGACGGAAAGTCAGTGTAGTGCTGTGCTCAGATAGCGGGTTTGGTAGTGTGGCTTTCGGGTTGCAGCATTGCATCGGTTTTTACCAAAAAAAAAAGAAGTTTTATTGCCAATTGTAATCTACAACTGATAAAATTGAAATAAATAAAATCCTTATGTACTTCATAATTATCTGTTTATTTTTTAACTTAAATAATCTTTTTACTGTGTATAATATTGTCCTTGTCATTGTCCTTTTGATCTATTATTTGTCCTATCGGTTGAACTGATTTTCTACTACTTCCTAATTGAATTTTAGTGCGTTCAGTCTAAAAATGCACACCCCTCCACTAATTAACTGCTACGCTTGCTTGTGTGTGCAGCGTTTTTATTATAATATCAAACTCAACCACACACTGCAAGTCAATGATATGGACGAGCTTGCCTGTTTGCGTCTACATGATATTTTACATGTAGAGGTGAATACTTTGAAGGATTCTGCGTTTCTTTTCCCCAAGCGTGATCGCCACTGAATGACCTTCAGACCCCAACGGTCGTCGGATCTTCGGGCCATATGTCCTGTCCATTGCATATTGCATTGAATGGTAAAATAATATTACAAAAAATAAAAGTAGGCGCACAGAAATGTTTTCGAATCTCAATTTCTCCCAAGCTTTCGTACGGAAATAACAAATGCATTTTTATTACGAATATAAAGGGAATATTCTATTTCAATACATACATATTTCTCTGCGAACTGAACTAGTAACATTTCTAGACTACTAAGTACGAAAGTAGAAAACTAGTACGGTGTACGTTTGAGTTCAGAGTGAGTAAATCGAATCACGTATATTCAATGAAATATAAATGGAAGTTTGTACCAGACGCCATTTCAATGTATGATCCAAAATGTTTAGCTGAGCTCCGCTTGCATTACTAAGAATGCAGCAAGCAGCTTCCACTGTGTTAAAATTCTTAACAACTTCTCGATTCTGTAGATATACTAAGTAATTTCTGAAGAAAAGTGTAAGCCAATATAGCGTATGTTTGACTTTTAAGTCATCAACGCATCTGCTAGCCTTCTGCCTGAACAGTTGTCAATAGACACCGGTATGTATTTATATGTTTTTGCGTTTGTCACTTGTCATGTAATATCTAAAATCATAATTATCATTTATTAACTGTTCGTCAGTTTTGCTAAAGCTCGAAAACCGTTGGACGGATTTGAGTTTTGTGTGTGTTTTTTCATTCCCTTTATTTTAGAGAGGTTTCGAAGAAAATAAATAATGAGAAGTCAAAAGATCAAAAATGTAATTTGGTTGCTACTTCAGAATATTCGAAATAGTTGACGTCCATACTAGACCCTTTGACTGACGTGTTACGTAAAATTATATTTCATAATGGTAATTCAGGTACCCTAAACTCGTCATTAAAGGCCGCCAACGCATCTGGGGCATCATCGGAGTAGTACACACAGCGAGCTGTATGCCTCGACACTGCGACAACTGCGTGAGATACACTCTCATGGAGCTAGGTGGAGTGACGACTTGCGAAAGGTCGCTGGCAAAAGTTGGATGCGTCAAGCTGAAGACCGGGTGAAATGGCGTGATTTGGGGGAGGCCTATGTCCAACAGTGGACTATGATAGGCCGATGATGAAGATGATGATGAAAAAGATAAAAAAAATCATTTTCTCATAAATTGGATCTCAAATTGGTAACTTAGGAAATTAAAAGATGTAAAAATCCGTATAAGATATACATAAAACGCCATCATACATGACAGAAATCACTAACAAACGAAGTTTTCCAGGTTAGCAGCAAGTTTATAATATTAGTTAGGATATCAACATCACCATCATCATTTTCAGCTCGTCATAACCCACAGCTGGGCATAGGCCTCTCTTTGTTTCTATCACTCTCCCCTATCCCTTGCCAATCTCATCCAGCCACCTCCTGCCACTCTTCTTACATCATCCGCCCATCGGGCCATGGGACGACCAGGGTTTCTCCAACCCAGTCCAGGCCACCTACAATTAGGTTCGTAGACCACCTGCCATCATCACATCTAACTCCATTTTAGATCGATATATACAGTTAGGATATAAATAATATTAATAAGGATGAATATTCCTATCTGATATTTGCAGTATTATTCTATAATAATATAAACTTCGTAAGCGCTCTTATAATAAAGCTTGAGAAATGAACGACGCGTCAACGTCATAGGAGCGAGGCCTGATATATGATACTGACTTCAAACCCCAATCAAATAATCTAACATATAATTATTTTTCTCTTTTGGACGACTCATAATGTGAAGTAAGCAATGGTCTTTCTGAATATTTTGATGATTTTTCCGTGTCTGCTGAATTAAATAATCTTTAAAGGCAAGAAGATTTATCTTCATCAGATGTCTATATATATATTAACAAATGAAGCAAATAGTTTTGGTACCATTTAACGAAAATTGCACGGACGGACGAGTATGAGACTTGGCAAGATTGTAGTTTATATACAGAATGCTAGCGATTACTAATAATTGTATAAAATATGCGTTATTAATACGTTAAATTATGAAAATAATACCACACGCACACCAATGCCAAACGATTTACATACACATGTTTACGTTTTACTATGGGATTCTGTTAAAGCGGAGTCTTTATATTATAGTTTTAAACAATCATAATGTACGTAAAGATTTAAGGCCGAATTTAGACCAGCTGGCGACCTCTGGTGTCTTTAAAACCGTCTGCAAATTATCTTGATTACGTGAACTAAAAAGATATAACAGTTAAAATAGGTTTTCCAAGTGTGATATTTTTCATTTACTTGAATAGCACAGAAGGACACTCCAATTTTATTTATATTAAATAAACATTGAAAACTATTTTCAATACTTCTATTCTATGGTAAAACGTTATCTAAATTATTCAGAATCGTTCATCACTCGCTCCAATGCAATATCGACGTGCCGTTCATTTCTCAACAGTTATTACAAATGCAATACAATATACACCCAACGATGTATAATAATTTAAATGTCTCCTTGTAAAGGCGAAGTTGAATTTTTTTTATTTAATACATATGTTATCAATCAGGTATACACTTTCGTACCTTTAATGGAACTAGAGATTGCCGGCTGGTCGAAATTCCCCCACAAACCTTTTTGCGTATCACATAACCAAATGATACAACGACGTATATTTACTAAATATATAATTAATATAACATAATGTTTTCACGATTACGCTTTGACATCATTGTGTACATGTGTGTATAAATCGTTTGGCATTGGTGTGCGTGAGGAGGTTTTATTTTAATGATTTATATTTATAATGCATATATTATAAAAATATTAGCATTCGCACACCTTCCTCTATATAAAATGTAATTATGGCTAATTTCATACTCAGGCGTCTACGCAATGATCTTAAAACGCTACCGAAAGGTTTCGTTTCTCGTATTAATGTATAATTATTTTTATCATGACTCATATTACAATATTGTAAATAAAATCATATGTACAAGAATATCTTAAATATATTCCATATGTAATTTTCATAATTCAGAATGGCTTTCACTACATTGGCTTGTAGTGTTGCCAAGTAACGCTAACCTTTATAATCGTACACTGTTAGCAATAACGCTTGAGAAATGAACGCCACGTTGGCGACACACCCGCGACACTTGAGGAATGATTCCAACCGATGTAGAGATCGTAAATATAGATAGATGACTGATAGACCGTATCTTTAATAAAAAAAAAAACCTTTAACGTATCTGGCTGGATATTAAGCATATATGCTTCAACTACTAATGTATATACATATACCTTACAATAATTTACAAGAATATTAGCTTATAGTGTTGCCAAGTAGAGCTAACCTCTTATAATTGTACAGAATTAGCAATAACACTTGAGAAATGAACGCCACGTCAGCGACACACCCGCGACTTTTGATGAATGATTTCAACCGTTATAGAGATCGTATCTTTAATGAAAAATGTATATCGTGACCAGTAATATAATATTGTAAATAAAACTATTGTGTCTACTAATACCTTATAACCAGCAGTGCCCGCTTAAAATTAGGTAAAAAAATAGATTCATTTTTAGCGCTATAATATATAACCGATAGGCTTCTTCGATAAATGGGCTATCTAACACTGAAATAATTTTTGAAATCAAACCAGTAGTTCTTGCGATTAGCGCGTTTAAGCAAACAAACAAACTCTTCAGCTTTATAGGTTAGTATTGATAAACATATTTACATAAATCTTACAACAATTTACACTAATATTAGCTTACAGTATTGTCAAGTAACGCTAACGTCTAATAATCGCACAGAATTAGCAATAACGCTTGAGAAATGAACGCCATGTCAGCGACACACCCGCGACACTTGATGAATGATTCCGACCGACGTAGAGATCGTATCTCTAATGAAAAACGTTTATTGTGACCCGTATTATAATTTTGTAAGTAAAGTTATAACTTCAATAAAATTTATTTGAGATAACGGTATGTTACAAAGAGGAAATACGTCGATTTTTTAAGAACTTCCTTTCTGAACATTTTCTTAATCTTCTTCAATATTTTGATAGTTTATCTCTTTTTCTAGCTACATGGAGTCACATCCAAGCAAATCAATAAAAATACATCTATCCGTTGAGTTATTAATGGTGTACTTAACACGACGTTGTTTATACGTGTATTATTCTCGTCGTCCATCTTTGTTTCGCAAACGTAATTCTGGTGGTGAAAGTAAAAGAAAAATGATCTAAATTTTGTGTCGGGGCGATAACAAAACCACGAAATTGGATTTCGCGATATTATCTGGAGTCTGGCGGGGATGGTAGTGACAGCGGTGGGCCGATCTCCGCGGTTTTTGCCTTCATCCCCATACAACCGCCTGCACGACTCAAAAATAAAGCTTCATTACGTTATTTATACGCTCAAATAGCCTCAACCACTCTACATTGTCTTTTATCGTAGGGTTGCTCCAGCTAATTATTAGTAAATGTTGCTTAGGGATTCTTCCCCTTTCCTGGATTTTACATAAGAAGTTAGCTAGCTATAGCTTGTGTATACTAAGAGCTGTTTTTCTTTCATCTTCATTCAACCGCCCGCGCGACTTAAAAAATAAAACTGCATTTACATTATTTATACGTTTAAGCCTTAACCGCCCAATATTGCCTTCTACTGTTGAGTTATTGAGGCTAATTGTTACTTAATGTCGCTGAATTCGATCGCCTTTCCGAGATTTTATCTAAGAGGTTATATAAATTAAATGCGGTTTTTGCCCTTATCCTCGTACCTGCGCAAGTCGAATATAATACTGCATTACGTTATACGCTTTAATAGCCTCAACGACTCAACGGTTGAGCTTTATTCCTTTATAAATTGTTCTCGTCAAGTAAATATTTCTAAACACGAATACAAAAGTAATAACTTAATATTCTTTTAGCTAGATTTTCTCATTACGGCTATAAAGGTAAAGATATGGCGTTTTGAATCATTGCAACCGTTACGCCAAATTTGGGACATTTGTCAGATGTCGTTGTTCTCTCGTGAAAAACGATCATTATGTAACCTATACATCTGTGTCATATATGTCTACTACTTTTCGTTATTAAATATGGCTTCCTGGTGTATATAATATGACGAAAATTGAGATGCTAAAATTATCTTTCATTCCATTCCATTTCACAAGAGCTGAACATAAAACAGCGTCTATCCTTTTAAGTCTCGAATTCTCACCTTTTTCGGACATGTGTCAAGACCTGGACTATTGTCCATTGAACGCCTGGTGGTTCAGGGCAAAGTAGATGGTACTAGACCGCGTGGAAGGTCCCCCATGAGGTGACTGACCAAATCAGGTCTGCCACAAAATGTCCTCTGCACGAGAGCACCAGACGCGCGGCTGTGAGAGAAGAAATGCGCCTCGTGGCCGCACTTGCCACACAAGAAATGACAGCCACGACCACTCTTTTTTTATATACAACAAGGGACAAACGAGCAGGCGGTTATATTAAGTGACTACTGACACCCATGGACAACTGCAACTGCCAAGAGTGTAACAATCAAGAAAAAAAATCTTACAGTTTTTTTGTTACGAATTGTGTTGTACAACTAAAGTATGTAATAAATAAATAATTTACTTAATATTAACGTGTAAAATACACCAATTTACTGGTTAAATTGCACGGTATTACAATACGTCTTTTCAATTCCATATTTGAAATTGACATTGTATTAATGTATAAATAATATGATTGCATTGTAACCCTAAACTATTGACATGTTATGCCGTTAACCATTTTTATTCGTTTTATTACATTATAATTTGACATTTTAATAATATAAGTTTAGTTTATTATTTTTTATTTATTTATTTATTTTATGAATATTAGAAATACTTTTTAGGTATGTCTAATATTCCCTTTTCCCCTCCCACTAAGCTTAAATTAAAAGCTTGTATTAGGAGTGGGTGTTGCGGATAGGTTAGAAACGGGCAGGGACATCACGCAGCTATCGCCCTGGGTGCTTTGCGGTTATTGTTTTTGGCCAATCAAATGGCAATAAACACCTCATCTCGAGCTAGTTAAACAAAAAGGTATGCATACGTATGACAAACATTGTTAGAATTTATTGTCCATAAGTCTATAGTATATTTACTGTGTGATAACATTACTAAGAGCTTCCGCAAAATTTTACTTAAAAACAGTCTGAAAATAATGTTTTATTTTCATTTTTTATTCATATTATTTCAAACGAATTCACTATTATGGCGGAGCCAGACATAGATTTATTTGAATGATCATTTTAATGGTCATGTATTATGGCTGGGGACTTTGTGTAGCTGCGCAAAGTTTTTTAAAATAAAGTTCATTTTCAAGGACAAAAATGTTCAAATACTTTGAGCTATGTCTGACTCCAAGATTACAACGTTGTTCAGTGCAACATAAACCACGCTCGGCGTTTCTTAACGGCAAGTTCTATACAAAAACTAAAGCTTATACTAAAATATATAATACACTAGGGAACTCAGCAAACGTAGTCCTGCCCAAACGTAAACTATCCTATCTTTCAAGTTGAATCAAACTGCACACGGTGTGCAAATATTATTAAAATCAATTCAGTCGTTTAGGAGTCCATCGCGGACAAACAATGTGACGCGTAATTTGTCACTCAGGATTATGAAAAATAGCTAGTAGCCGATGCTCAGACCTATTGAGGGCCGCATTCCGGGCCGTATAAGAGCGTTGTACGAGAATATTCCTTCCAACGCTTTTTTCCTATATTGTGGAATAAACCTACCGTGTTATAGGGGGGAATACAGTATTGACATTTTATGGACTTAATCTATAATCGACTTTTACAAACACATTGGTAATGACGTGAAAAAATATCCTTTTCGATTAAAACATTATTTAATTAAAATATTTCCGTACATCTAACGTCGATTATTTCTCATAGCACCTTATGTTTTCCCCTTTAATTTAAATAGCCTAAAACGCCAGGCTCGCCCCAAACACCCCGCCCGTTGACGCTGTGAAGGTCACTCTGACCAACAGCATTACACGATCAGAAAAAAAAATTGTATCTGTGATTATTCACAATTCCTTTAGACTATTAAAGACAAAGTGCAACCAGCTACTTGTTTAATTTACAACACCTGTACTACCTTCAAGTAACATCTCTGATGCCGGAGTCAGACATAGATCAAAGTGTTTGTACATTTTTATCCTTGAAGACTACAAAGTACTACAAAACTTTGCGCAGCTACATGATCATTGAAATGTTCATTCAAATAAAGCTATGTCCGGCATGATATAACTGTGCAGAAGCCGAATTTCAAAAATTAATTTTCATTTTTGATTTTCGTACTGTTTGATATTTAATGGCCAATTTTAGCTGAGAGTGGAAACCAACACTAATCTAGAGCAATTATAAATAACATATAGCTATAATAAAATTAAAGTTTTTAATTAAATCAAAAACAACCACGTCTATATATATTTCTATATCAAAGAAAACTATCAAACGTAAGTTGTATTTATCTTAGTTATGTTAATTAGAGCTATGAAATGGGTACCATTTAACGTTTCTCACCTTAATCTTTGAAGGGATGTGCTTATAAAAATCGGTAGCATCAAAACCAATGTCATAGACATAGGAGTTCCATATTGTATATCTATAAAATTGGTTTTGATGCTTTATTGGACGCAGAGTTTGTAACCATTTAACGAATATCATACATTACACTATAATTAAAGCCTCGATAACTTAAGAAGTAGACGGTTTTCAACCCGGTCAAACCTCGCTCGTACTAACAAACTATTTAATGTGACCAGAAAACAATGAATACATGCATTTCTTGTGAAAATAGTAGATTTTTGTCAGTTACTTTAAACAAAACCGCATTTTTTTTTTTTTTTTTTTTTTTTTTTTTTTTTTTTTAAAAATTTAAAATAAATTTTTAAAATAAAAAAAACCTTTAAACCCAAATAATGTTCGTTTGGGCCCTCCCGCCCTCCCAGAAGATCTATTAAGTAATCCTAAAGCATTGAAACCTGAATTGAATGGAATACAAAATTTCATTTCCTCTGAATGATGCGGCGTTCGATCGCTCAGCTTGCTAGCTGATTTTCAGTGGCCTCCTATACGTCCGACGTCAGAAGGCAGAATACATACAGACACCAACCCACCTTCAATCCACAGCGGATCAGTAAAAAGCAGGTCATTCCACAGGAGGCAGTCCTGTCTCCTCGTCTTCAAAGCATCACCATTCGGACACACGAGCAGCATGTCTTTGCTGCCCACCCTGCTGTACTCTGCAACACTCTGCTCGCACTCACTCATCTCACTCTCCTGTTTGACGTCACAGTCTTGTTTGGAATACCACCACTGCTGTCTGTGGCGTAGATATTCATACTTCTGTAGGCAGTGTTCAATGTGTAACATTCTGAAACGGACAGTTAATAAATATATAGAAAACTAGCTGTTCCCAGCTATTAGTTAATTTTAAGGGTTTTTATTTTTTTGTGCTGAACCCCAGTTAATTTCCTAAGATTGAAGTAGCCTATGATACACGTTGCAACATCACCTATCTGCCAGTGAAAGTTCACTCGAAATCGGTCGTCTTTTCGGAGATTACCCGGAACAAACAGACAGACAGACACAGACAAAAAAATTTACATTCGTTTTTGCTATAGGTATCGTAATATATTCACGTGCAATTATGCAAATAAAAAAATAATAATTTCAATGTTACAGACAGTCACTTGAATTTTTTATATCTAAAAAATTTAGAAATACATAATTCTGATTTTAAAATTTTACTGAATTATGTAATAGCAAAGATGCTTTGTATACAAAGCAAATGGCAATTAAAAAAAGAAATATTAGGAATAATTCTATATATGCATATTATTATTTTTTTTTATCTCCAACTGTACATAAAGCTAATTCTAGGATTAGGCTAAAATATGTGTGACAACAGTCTAGAAAAGTTGGGCTTAAAACGGGTCCTTGTGGGCCTCTCTTTTTAATGTTGAAGCTTTAAATTACTCCTTCTAAATAATCAAATATTAAATCCTCATTAGCTGCTAAGTTAAAAAAATGATCCTTTTGTATAATGTAATAAAGGCGGTCACTGACCTCATTCTGTCAGTTATTTGACTGCACAAGCCATGATCACCTTCTTCCTACTATGCTGGAGGGATTTTGTGTAAAGAAACAGGACCTACTATCGCATTCGTTTCTAGATATAACTCAAAAGCTGCTCCGACTTTTTGACACCTATCTGTTTTGATTCACTCGCAATATTTCTAGCAAGGTTTAAGAAAAAAAAAGAAAGTAAAACTCAAAAGAATATCTAAAAAAACGCGGAATTAGTTGCAAAATCGACAATCGGCATACATCGAGTAGATAAACTTCGGACTGGACCTTTTATCTGACCGTAAATCGGGAGGGACAGCGTTTGCCTGGTCCACTAGTATAGAGCTGTATATATGTCACAACTGGAAGAGTTTCAGCTCTTTTCATTATATGTCTCTCATAGTAGGTATTTGGCTTAGTCAGGAAAAGAAACTAGATCTCAGCATGAACGGTGCGGTTCAATACAATTCAGTCCTTAATGTCATACAAAGATGCCAAGGTATAATGCATAACTGAACGGTAGGATAGTACTTTTTGGTATGAGGCAAAGTTTCATGGAACTTGGAATCTTGGAAGCGAATGTTTTTAAGATTTCGGTCTGATAATATCGTGCGTTTTATTTGAAAGTCAAAATCTTTTATTTTTATAGACGTTTTTATAAGCACTTATGAACGTCATATGAATAAACTTTTTTTTTAATCGTTTAAAAATTTGGTGATAAAATGTACGACTTAAAAGCTAAGCTTACAAGAGTTCTTCGCACCCAGAGCAATTTATTACACTTCTAAACGCTAAATAGTCTGCTTTATAGATTCGTGCTTATAGCAAATATTAACAATATTGTTCCTTATTGCTTCCCAAGTACAATTAACCACAATCACAATTAAGCTCGGTAAACACAACTATTCAATTTGATATACCGCAATTTCTCACCACACAAAATCGTTGTGCACTAATTTTACAGGCCGGCAACGCATCTGCGAGTGAATCCCTGCCTGTTTGCCTCTTCTTTACTCTATACTTTAATATATAGGTGCTTAAATATAAAGCTGAAGAGTTTGTTTGTATGTTTGATTGCTTGAACGCGCTAATCTCAAAAACTACTGGTCTGATTTGAAAAATTCATTCATTGTTAGAAAGCCCATTTATCGAGGAAGACTATAGGCTATAGTACACCGTTACGTCAAAACGTAATCTATTTTTTACCTAATTTTACGCGGACGAAGATGCGGGCACAGCTAGTGTTATATAGAAAAGCTATAGATTTTTATTTTTATTATTACAACCTATATCTGTGACGGCTTTTTTTCAATTTACATAATATACCTTCAAAATTACGACACACCAATAACTTACATATATAATACTTAATTAATAACATTCTGTTTGCAAAAGTCAGTTAGCACGTTTTTTTTAACATAACCAAACCCATAAATGTTGAAACTAAGTTTAAATTGAAACTGTATAAAAGTGGAGCATGTATGTTACCATTTAAAAGGCAAACTCGATTTTAACTTTTCTCATTTTCATCTGCCGCATACGCGTTGCCGGTATTTGGATATATGCGAAAGGGAGATAATTATATTATACTTTATTGTTTACTAGCTTATAAACCTTAATCCTCTTACTTTGCTTTCAGTTGCCGAGAGAGAGAGAAAGAGGCAAAGGATATGCGGAGTCACTAATTAGAAGTTACTTGCTAAAATATACTACCATCTTCTGAACTCGAATATTATGTCACATGTTAAAGCCCCTCCCCCCCCCCTCCCCCTTTTCACCAAAATGACATTGTGCGACAACGGGCAGGGGGGGTTATCAAGTTCTGTGAAGTCACATACATATTTCTTTGTATTTTATTGACAAAATACATAAATTAATCAAAAGAAACTACAGTTTTTTACTATGTGATGCCTGCGTAAAATTTGAAAAATTTTAGCTGCTATATATAGCCTATAGGCTATATATCATCATGCTAAAATATATATAAACTATGTTTCGCGGTCCTGTGCGCGGTTGCCACTCCAGTATATGACTCATACTTAGCCAATAAAAAATATATATTTGAGCCTGTTAAACGGCCAAAAAAAACGGCAAGCAAACCAAATGAAACTCGACTGAAGTACGCGTAGGTTAGTGGCGGAGGGGAGTTTCTCGTTTTTCTATATTCTTACATTCTAAGTGCTATATAAAAATTCAGTAAGGAATTCCACGTAGTTTTTTTTTCTTTTAATAATTTTAAAAAGGTAAAGAAGCGCCCAGGGCAAGTGCTATGCGATCGCTAACCTAACCTAACCAATCCGCAACTGAGCTGAGTTTCATCTGGGTATTTTCGCCGTTATCCTAGCCATTTAAAAGATCACTATCATAATATTACTTCCTATGATATTTTTTAGTCATGAAGAACATAAAAACAAAAAAATATCCCAATTGTACTTAGAGACCCACAGCTTGATATCTAATTGCGCTTCTGTATCCTTGCGTCATCCATGGTCTATACTGTAATGTACCGAATGCACACTCAGTATCTAATACCGTTAAAGTTTAAACACTAACCTTTAACTTAATTAATTTTATTTGCCTATCACAAAAGTTTAAAAGTAAATAAAATAATAATGTATCTGTTAACTCACCACCAACGGAATCCAGTATATAGGAATTGATTAATTGCCAAATACTAAACTCTGTGTTTCCACACATTTTGGCCAAGTTGCTAATAAGATGTTGGCTTTGTTCCGAAAATACTGTTACAAAACTTTCAACAACTTTTGGGTTAAAGATTTTCTGCATAATTTTACGTCGACGCCTCCATATCGGAACTGAAATACATTCATACTGTTCATTTGTACAACTTAAATGATAAAAGGTACATTCATTTTTTTTTCTGAACGTGTAATGCTGTTGGTCAGAGTGACCTTCACAGCGTCAACGGGCGGGGTGTTTGGAGCGAGCCGAAGCTCAGCCGTTCGCGAAGCCCCGGGTGGGGCTTCCGATCGAGAGTCGGTACTCCGCGGGTGCCTCCTTACACAATCCCTGGGCACACTACATGATCATTAAATGTAGCTATGTCTGGCTCCGGCATTACGGAATATTTTTTATGCCTGCAATAGCCTTGTCCAGTCCACAAATTGTACAGATTGCTTATATAATATTGCTAATATAATCAGTCGCAGCCCCGTAAAGTTGTCTAATTGTACAGACTGTTTATGGATCAGCAACAACTCTATTTAGTTGCCTAATTGTACAGACTGTTTATGGATCAGCAACAACTCCGTTTAGTTGCCCAATTGTACAGACTGTTAATGGATCAGAAACAACCCTGTTTAGTTGCCTAATTGTTCACACTGTTTATGGATCAGCAACAACCCTATTTAGTTGCCTAATTTTACACACTGTTAATGGATCAGCAACAGCCCTGCCCAGTTGCCAAATTATACAGCCTGTTTAAGGATCAGTAACAGCCCTGGTGTAGAACGACAATGTTGCCAGCGCGAACACGCGAGCGACAGACACAATTTTGTCAAATTGTACGGTCGGGTTCCCGCGGACGCTGCGCTCTTAAATGAGGCAACATTAAAACGGATCGAGGTAATTGTGTGCCAACATGCGAACTTAAATGGTGTTCTGCATTTAGAATAGGGTTGCCAGGCTATTGCCAGTTGAAGGAAAGCGTCCATTTTGAAAATAATGTCTTAAATGGTATGCGAAGCTTTCGACACCTTAACTCACACCCTAACTCTTAATACTCTATCGGTGTTCGAAATATAGCCTTATTTAGGGCGCGATAACAGTCTAAAACACTAATACTAGTAATTAAAATTATGATTTATTCTAAGGTATACGTTTCCATCAAAAAAAATTTGAAAGAAAATAATTAATAAATTGAATTGAAAAAATATAACAAAAAGATCAAAATTAGTTTATTTTTATATACACTTTGCACTATGTAATGTAATGGAGGGTTAACTTGTTTTTCTCCCTGCAATCATGGTAACATTAGTCCCAATGAAAGCCTTCGAGTGCCAGCTATCTAATTTGCAAACCTTCTGGGTCAAAGTGAAATAGCGTTTTTAAATGTTAGCCTAAATACTTCTACCCTGAAGCTCTCTGCTCTAAAGCGCTTGGCATAAACCTACGTTGACCCCTCGTAAAGCTGCTAAGGCAACCCTTGTGAAAAAAATTATCAGCCGGTATCTTCCAATTAATCTGTGTTCTTTAGTCAGATAAAAGAGTTTTTCAGACTTTGTAAGACTTTTTCAGATTTTATAATTAACAAAAAATCCTAAAATATATTATAACTTTGTATTTTTACGTACCCATTAATTTTTTTCAAGTATAAAATCTGAAAGTCTTTATCTGACTAATGAAGTGAGATTAGCTGGTAAACTTCGGACTGAGAAAATAAATAAGGAAACGTTTCCCAAACGTAAAAAAAAATAGTTTATCAGAAAAATTATAGAATAACTCGGGAAATTGTATTCGTCTAGCCCATGTATCATCGATTTTTATTATAATTGTAATTATTCTACTCGAAGTAAAACAAAAATAACCATTACAACACCTTTACAAAATTACTTCGTGAAAATAATAAAAACTCCATTTGAGTTGTATAATAATAATTAATCACTACCAATGTGGAATTTGTACTCAACAACTATTGTGCCGGGACTCGTGTCGGTCAATGATCTTATTGTAAAGAGTTTCGACAACCACCTTACCAAATTTTGCTTGCGTATTGTTGCTACAAGGGCCGGATAATTAATTTACGAAAATTATTATCATATACCAAAGAGTAGCCTTAATCAGGCGGAGGATGATGATGATGATGATTGTTCTAGAATAGGATAAGTTAGTAGAAGTTAAAACTAAGTAGAAGTTAAACAATATTACTTAATATTTCAGGAATTGACATGTATGTAACAAATGATCGCATAATATTCCTAGACTGCCAAGCTCTTTGGTCTCCATCTCTAATAGAAGAAACTAGTACTAATCCAGTGACTGCAAGGAGTGCTAACATAATGACGATTGACTGTTTACAAGTTGCAGTTCATAAAAATCTAAAGCTCAGAATTCACCAGGGAAATTAACACAGGCATTAAGTTGTCTACCTTAGGAACAGACGTCCGTGTGTCATATAGTCCTGTATATATTTATTTATACATCCCTGTGTACAAACTTTACCTTATTATATATTCTTGCGTTTATAATATTAATAGGATTTTAAAGTAAGGGCAATTTATTTTTAAACCAAAATTATATTTAAACTATACATGAAGTCTATGTGAGCTAGAGTTTTCAGTCTTTTCCGAACGTATGATGTTCATGAATCTTTAATAAGATACAGGACAGATAAGCCATCAGCGAATCAAAGCAGTGGCCATGCATACGAATTTCTCTTTACGAGTGCAAAAACTCAATATGAATATTATTCAAAGGTTTTAGATGGACATTCTATTAAAATGGTTTACCTTGCAAACGTTAGTGGATTTTTAAGAGAGATTTACTTTCCGAATGAATAAATGTTATGAAATAGAAAAAACTATTACAATTCTGTATGGACTTTTGCAATTCAAAAACGGCTTCTATATTTTTTTATAGTCAAAAGTTAAAAAAAATGACAACTGAAGGGAACAAAACAGATTACCGAGCATAAAATATGCTATAAGAATCTATTCAAAAAAGCCTTCAGTCAGAAATTTTCACACCTTGAAGGTAAAATAATATGTGTGAACGTAGTATAAATATAGCAAATTTGGCTCGAGTCCAAACTGGCACTTGCTTATTAAATTCAAATACTCTACTATTTCTTGAAGGTTCTGTAGGTGAGTGAAAAGACAATCATTTTAGAACATCGTTCTAAACGGCTTAGCGAATCAGCTTCAAGCAGTAATGTAGTTTTTTTTTTTTAATAAGTTACAAGTGGCAAACGAGCAGGTGGTTCACCTAAGTGACTACCTCTACTAAATTTGCACCACCAGAAGACCACCACCACACCACCACCTAGCAGATTTGTATCCAGCCTTTAATGACGAGATTAGACCACCTGGAAGTCTCACAAGCCATACGAAACGCGGCAACAGTACCATCACATCGCGTGACAATACGTCTAATTTAACACGATAAATGTCAAGTAAGTAGGAGAAAATCCTGCCATCTGCGAGCTATTCTGGCGTGCGCTGCAAAAACCGTTAGAATTACACGTATATAGAGTATGAAGGAAATGTTTATCTTAAATAGTTCTACGAAAAAGCCCGCGACAGCATATCTATCTATCATCTATCTTTCATGTTTAAGCCATTAATACCAAAACTATCAGGGAACGGAAACGGGAAAGGGAAACGAAACGGGAACAATATCATGGGATATGGGATATCAATGTATTAAATAGTAAGTAACTTGCCGACACGACAGCCTCTGTCGGGTCCGCTAATTAATATAGATTTTTTTTTTTATTACAATAAAGTAATACCTACTATTATTATTTCAACTTTTATTACTGCATTAGCGCAAGCAAAGCTGCGGATAAAGGTAATATTACCTGAAGTAAGCTACGTTGTTATTACACATTTCCCATCCAATCTCCCACTTCTGGGCAAAGACCTTCCTATTCTTTGACCACTTCTAAGACCCCTTCAAAACCCATCTCTTCCACCTTGGGCCACCTAAATCTACGTCGTTCATTGAAACTTTCTATTATACATTTGTATCACATACAAATAACATAGACTGTATTTCTATTGCTAAACGATTTTTTAAATTGTATCTCGGCGCTCCATTGTTATTCCGCAGACGCTATCGCCACTAAAATCGGCACCTTCAAAAGGAACGTGAATTCACTCGGCTTCCGTATTTTATCGCGAATCTGTGACCGCAATTTTGACACACGGAATTGAAAAAGGAGAGCCACTCGGAATGTAATTTTTTGTATTACGCTTATTGAAAGGTGAGTGCGAAACTTTGATGACCCCTATGGTTCGAAAGTAAGAGGTCCTATACTATTCTTGACTAAGTTATTTTGAAAATTTGTAAAATATTTTTTTTTTCAGTTTTATGTGTTAGGTGGTTAGATACACTTAAAATTATAGAGCCTCACTATCTCAACGGTATAAGGTATGGACTGAAATCCGCAAGGTACCCGGTTCAAACCCTTTTAGACAAAATGTGCTACAATACACAAAGTGTCAAGTGACTAAAATCTCGACCTATTGTGTAAACTTTGTGATTTTGTTTTTTGTACATTAAGATATTAGAAATAAAATAAGGCTTAAAATGAAAGTTTCGGCATTTATTATATGAATCAAAGAGATTGCTTTATTCTGCGTCTGCTAATTTGAAATAAAGATATTTATTCAATAATTATACAAGATGAAAGTAAAAAATTAGAAGTTGGTTTAATTCTATGAATTATTTTCGGATAAAACACAGTCTAAATGAAAAATAACTTACCTAAAAAGTACGAATGTTCAGAATTTTAATATTTTTTATTAAATTTTGTAACTTTATTATAAAATAACGACACTTAATTGTGGTGGAATTTGTTTTCTTGAAGATATTTTACTATACCAAAAAATGACTATTTTTTTATGGCAAACTTGTATAAAGTGTTCATTCTATGTAAGCAATATATACATATATTTTATGTATTTACATAAAATATATGTATATATATTGCGCATACAAACTATTTAGTTTGAATGCGTTCTTAGAACGTCAACTCTTGCAGTTTTGAAAAGACACAATCACTTTTTAATCTATGGTGGATAGAATAACCGCATATTTATCGGTCCTTTACTTTAAAAGCTCTAAATACGATGTAACAGAGAGACACACAGGCGCGTCAAAAGGGTGTGTCACCCTTTTTTACATAAATAAATATATAGGACTATATGACATACGGACGTTTGTACCTAAGAGTCTTGAACTGAATAACAACTGAAAAAATGTTATAGGTAACAGATGCCTGTCCTATACAAATATTTTTAGTAGGAATATATAAACATACACAGATAACACACACAGGGTTACTGCCAATGGACCAGTGAAGTTAAACAGTTTTGCGTTGAGGGTTGTAAAACCAGTTGCATTTACGCAACGAAGTGACTAGTGTAATTTATAAAAAAGTATGTGATTTCTTAAGAAAACTGATTTCAAATTAAATTTTCAACTATCAATTAAATTCCAGTAACCGTTAATTATATAAAATAAAACTAATAGAAAAGTGAGCTTTGTGAGGGCTCGCCTAGTTTTTCATATATTATTTTTACATATTAATAATTATACAATATCAAGATATGAAGTAAAATTGTACCACAAAACTGCTCAGGTTGTGGGATAGTGTTAGGGCGAGCGAATGGCGTAAAGTTTTTCAGTAAAGTGTACCACAAAAGTACTCGGATTTGCGACAGTGTTAGGGCAAGCGAAAGGCGTGAAATATTTCAGTAAGTGTACCACAAAACTGTTCAGGTTGTGGGATAGTGTTGGGGCGAGCGAATGGCGTGAAGTTTTTCTGTTAGTGTACAACAAAATTGCTCAGGTTGTGAGACAGCGTTAGGGCTTTGCTTCGCTCGCCCTAATAATGAACTTGATTAACGTTATAATCAAAATATGATGGTTTCTCTTCATTTAATTTTGAAGCTGATTCGTAACGTGAATATTCATCTCCATTGTGTTCATTACTGCCTAAAATAAAATACTTCCTGTGTTGTAGAAATAAAGGATTCATTTGTTGATTTAGCTGAGATTGGTTTATAGTATTTTGTGGGTAAGTATTACTTTCTTTCGGTATATTAATGGGTTGGTACTGGGGACTCGCAATATAATTATTTGCGTCAATAATATAATTATTTTTTTTAGGAATATTATCAGACGTGATATTATTTGGCACTTTGTTTGTATTGTTATGTGCTTTGCTCCAAGCAATAAACCTGTAGTCATTTTGGATACTAATACCTGGTACATTATGACTCGGTATTAAGATCTTACTTAAAATATTATGCAATGTATTGAGTAATTTTCCTTTTATGTTTTTATTTAGAGTTGAGGAAGATAATTTTTTTACATTGCTTTGTGCGTTATGAGACTCCTGTGGCCACAAGTTAACTTTAACTTCCTTATTAAATATCCCTGTATTTTTTGTATTTTCATCTTGTGAGCTATCATCAACGATTTTTGATTCCATTTCATTAACAATATTTTCTATTTCTTGTAAACTTTGGGAAGCCATTAAAGGTTTAAAAATTTTGCGAGGATAGGGCACGTCGATTAAACTTTTTTGGCCTTCACGGAATATAATATTCAAAAAATTCCTTAGATTGGTCCAGTCGTTCTCAAGGTATGGTGTGTCCAAGGGAAATCTTGGTCTGGGTGTAATGTAGTCTACTAGTGACACGGTCTTCTTGGTATACTTGGCTAGGAGTGGTGATGATAAGTAGAGCAGAGCCTTGATGGTATGGCAACCATAGAGAAGCAAGCGCCCTAAAGACAGACCACCAGCAAGTTGAGACAATGACATCAGATCCATAAAAAGGAGAATAAACAGCTATGGCGTGAGGGAAAGGAGACCCAGCAGAGGGTCAATATAGGTTGACGATGATGGTGTAGAAAAATCGGTCGCTGACAGTTCGGGCTGTAAGATGTCACAATCTTACACCTTGGTCATTTCCAGTATCGTTACAGAATCTGTAATTATAATTGCTGTTCAGGTATTTTTATATTATATATTAGTTACTGTGCAGAGTTAATTACTGTGAGAGAAAATACACCAGACAGCTATAACATAATTTACCGGAAATTGCTTCTGATGGGGCTCTGGCGTATAGGAAACGTATTTAATTACCTATTGAATTAATTTTAGCTCGAATTACCGTTATATTAATATTGTTGGCATAAACATTTTGCTAATTAAATACAACGGCTTCTGTTAAGTCCAATGCTACGCTGTCATCTGTATTACTTATAAAAACTAGACGCTAAATATGATTTATACAAAAAAAATTGTGGGTAGGCGGATTAAGTAGTGTGTATTGCTCATTCGCGATCAGTCATCCATGGCGAGCAGACGTCCCGTTTGTGACTTACTTATTATAAATAATATGTGTGATTGAATTGTATACAGTTATCGTTCCACCCTCTTCACTGTTGAGCTGTTGAGGCTCAAATTGGGTCGTAAGGGTAGAATTAGTAGTTCGTCTAACGTACGGTTCCTATTCGGACCCATTCCAAAACCAAACTATACGCAACGGGCCACCAACATACATAATACTGGCAACTTTTTGAGACATATTCTTATTTATCCATCTATCTAATATCTTTACACGAACAATTCTTGTATATATGTATAATATAATATATAAAATTCACGTGTCACGGGGTGCGTTGCTAAACTCCCCCGAAACTGCTCGACCGATTTTCATGAAATTTTGCGTGCATATTGGCTGGGGTTGAGATTCGGTCAATATCTATTTTTCATCCCCCTAAATGTTAAGGGGGACCCACGCGGACGTAGTCGCGGGACGCAGCTAGTCTTATATATAAAATTCTCGTGTCACAATGTTAGTTACCGTGCTCCTCCGAAACGGCTTGACCGATTTTTATGAAATTTTATATGCTTAATCAGTAGGTCTGAGAATCGCTACTACTAGCTATTATCCATACTCCTAAATGATAAGGGTGGCCCACGCGCACGAAGTCGCGGGGCACAGCTAGTTTGTATTATATAATTTGAATCTCGAGAACGACTCACGAAATTTATAGTGCTGGGGGTTTCGGGGGAGATTAATCGATCTTGTTAAGTTTCATTTTTAGAAAACGTCGTTTCAACCAAGCGAAAGCCCACTCATCCAGGTGCTTAAATATTATTACAGGTATGTTGAAAATGAAATACCATCACCCAAAGTCAACCTGATGTGTCCTGATGAGAGACTGGACAAGTGTGATGACCTTTACGATCATATATCAGAGGCGAACAGCTTCTGTGATGGGCATCACACCAGACAGGAGTGCAATTGGAAGGAGGTGTCTATAATAATGGTATGTGTCTATTTTTTTTTTATTAAACACAAAGCATTCACGAAGACCGCCGACAGAAGTGAAAACTTAAAAATATAGACATATCAACGTAAATCCCGTGAACCTTGTTCTAGACGACTTACCTACATTAATTTTCTCCACATACAAACTTGCCTATACAAATATACACTTCGTCGCGCACGCGGTAGTTGCAATCTCTCGTCACACGAAGGAGTGCGTCTACTATACAGACCACGCGGACGACGCAGTTAATAGTTTTTTTAGTTTTTTCGGTATGTGAGGGGGCTTTAGGATTATCTATTTTAGTTTCAATAATTCGTACTCCGTGGACTGGCGCCAGACGGCCGACGCGGCCGAGCGGCCCGCGCCCGCCGCCGACCCCAACCCGCGCGACGCGCACCTCGTGCTGTGGGAGATGCGCCTCTAGCTGACCTGTCACCAATTCTACCCTATCTGACGCTCGTCAACGTAAGGCGCTTGTGGCCTATGGTCGAATGACACCCGTCATCGGTACGATGACAATGGAGATAGCTCGCGATGTCACCTTCGTACACCTCAGTGATAATTTAGTCTGAACGCATTAATACGTGATGCCTTCGTATTTATTCACGAAGGAAATCTTGACGCTCCGAGTGAACTACCTCACTAGGACAATGAAAACTAGATTTCCTGTATCACAGTCAACTTTTGACAAATTTCATTTAAAATATATAAAAAATATGGAATTTTTCACATATATATAGATCACAATTAAGTTTGTTTGGAGCGTCAACAACTGATATTAAAATTGGATAGTGTAAATAACCAGAGCACCTGTAGATTTTTTGTAAATTTAGTTTGTAAACGCTATTTTATACTGTTTAGTATAGTTTCGCTAACTATGATTCCAAGGGCGTAAACAGAGTGTTATTGTAGGGGAAACCAGGCAAAGAAACATTAGTTATATTTAACAAACTGCATTATTATACTAAAAGAGAATACACAAAAAAAGATTTAAAATTATGTGCAACTCATAATAAAGAATAATTCACAGAGAAGAAATAAGAGGAGTAAAAGTTACAATATAGAAAACAGTTATTATGGTTTTTTCTTTTGTTGTTTTTGGATAGATGTTTCTTATACTTATAATTTTACTTTGTCTTTAGTACTGTACCCAAGGTATTGGTAATAAACAGATATCAACATTTATTTTGATTTTTTGGCCACAGAAGTTTATATTTTAATTTTACCAGGATTTGGAATAATTTCTCATATAATTTCTCAAGAAAGAGGTAAAAAAGCCGGAGCAGAAGGCAGTGTCACTGCCCACTGCGCCAACGGGCCAGAAATTTATTATGGTGCGGTCTGAGACACGTTTTCATTTATAAAATCACGGATCCATATTAGTTTTAACAGAGCGGGCTATACCTTTAATAAAACGCTGAGCTGCTGGTATACCATAACCTAGTGCATATTTATTACGGCGCGGTCTGTGGCGTGTTTTAATTTGTAAAATCACGGACCAATATTAGTTTTAACAGAGTGCGCCATACCTTTAATGCAACGCTGAACTGCCAGTCTGCCATAACTTAGTGCATATTTATTATGGGGCGGTCTGTGGCGCGTTTTCACTTGTAAAATTACGGACCGATATTAGTTTTAACAGAGCGCGCCATACCTTTAATGCAACGCTGAGATGCTGGTATACCATAACTTAGTGAATATTTATTATGGCGTGGTCTCTGGCGCGTTTTCATTTGTAAAATCACGGACCAATATAAGTCTTAACAGAGCGCGCCATACCTTAAAAGCTACGCTGAACTCTATAGCTTAGCCTATAGTGATTTTGGTGCGTTTACATTTTTAAAATATCGGACCGTTATGACTTACTTTAAGTTCAACTTTTAATATTAGGATCAGCTTTTCAACCTTACATGGCTATCTATCCTTAATTTCCGATTATCTATGCTTATATACCTATTATTCGCAAAATCTTTACGAATAACCTTAGTAGAGTCTTTTTTGTTTTTATTCGCACATTTAAGTAAAGTTCCTGTGGTAAATATTACCATTTGAAGAGGTCATAGCATTATCAGTGACCGGCATTTGAGAATCGATCGCTAGGTTAAGCAGTTCTTACCCCGAAATATGCATGACGAATTCAAACACTGGTTTTCAAATATCCGACGTCCTCCGTGTGTCGCAAGACACTTAAAACTGTGGGTTCCGATTAATTTCACTGAGTGATTTTATTCGTGAGATTGAGGAGTGTAGATTTTGGGGAAAACAACAGAGAGTAGTTGGTCACCTTAACTTGCCTTACAGCCATATCCTATAAATTACGCGTCACGTTGTTTGTCCGCGATGGACTCCTAAAGTACTGAACAGATTTTAATCAAATTTGTATACCGCGTGCAATTTGATCCATCTTGAAAGATAGGATAGCTTAGATCTCAATTTATAGTCGCAAATAAAAATGAGTCGCTAAAATGTATACACGTGCATAACTACCGAACGACTGCACTAAATTACATAATTTCCTTTTTGTTGTGTTCGTTATTGTTGGATCTAAGTTTGTATGACAAAAAGGAATGGCAAAGCGAAAGCAAAAAAAGGAAATGGATTGGAAACTAGTATGAGTAGAATGGGCCGAAACTTCGAGCTCAAGCTTCAAGATGTGGGCAATTATAGGATAAGGCGACGATATATACATATAAAATGTACCACCTAGCCATTTGGTCCAAATATAAAAACCGAAACGGTTATTATTTAATTTCAGATTTAAATTGGATTCCGCTGGTGAAATTCTTGACGGTACGGAGACCAAATTCGGTGACTCCTCGAGTGTTAACGGACCCGGCGAAATCATGATGCGTGGTCGGCACGTTTTTATGGGCTACTTAAATGACGTAGCGAAGACCAGAGAAACCGTTGACGACGAAGGCTGGCTGCACTCTGGGGACATCGGTAGACTGGACAGCAACAATTTGCTATACATCACAGGCCGAATAAAGGTTAATGTTTCTTTTTTTTTTTAATTAGCCCTTACTAGGCATTGTTATTTATTATAGAGTTCCGTTCGCTGTATGTAAACGGACCGGACGAAAAAATTAAAAAAAAAAACCAGGCATAGATTTTTTTAAATTCTGAAACACAAAAAAAACACACAAATCTATGTCTAGGACTTCAGCTACTTTTAAACTGGTACTCCTCGCTACTTATGAATATTAAATTCAGAATATATAAATCAAATTATAAGGTGATATAATACAAGAAGAGGGCAACGAACGATCTCGAAAATAGATGGAAATATTTAGGTCAATGCATTTAAAAATCTCAACGTAATTAGGGTCATATAAATCAAAGGTACCTTGCGGATTTCAGTCCATACCTTATACCGTTGAGCTATTGAGGCTCTAATAATATATTATAATATTAATATATATATATATATATATATTATTAGTTATTGCGTGAAGTAGTAACGTATATTATAATTTAGGAGTTTCTCAAAATCCATAACTTCAGATACATGCAAACTTAAAGTCTTTGAATCAAGACTGTTCTAGTATTGATAGTAAATCCATAGTTTAAGGCAGATTTCCATACATTATACAAACACTGTTATTGCGTCACGTGGTAGCGTAATGTATAATATTATTCCTATATCGGATATCACGGAGATGTACCTCCCTCCTCCTATCCACTCCCCACGTAAGCCCCTTTTATTGCTACACAATTGTCGATTACGTAGAAACGACTTGGTTATCCACGGATTTATCAATATTTGCCTAATCTACATGGATTATAGACAATATTTTTTGACGTGATGACGTCGCATAAATGGATGAACATCGGCTGCATGCACGAAAAAGTGTCACGTTCCGCCTGAGTCGAGCATACAAGCGAGAGTGCGGAACAAGCGATAGAGAGGACAGATCGGTTGCGGCGTTCAGTATCATTACGTAAAATTATCGTCCGTAAACCGACTTTACAAACAACCAATATACTACGGAAAAAGAATTATTAAAATTAAAAAGTAATTTTTTAGAAGTCTGAAATTTCTATGTGGGATGGCTAATAATTATTACCAGTAGATAGAAAACCATATTAGCACTAGTAGTAATAGAAGTAGTAGTAGGAGAAAAATATACTTAAACCTGTGAGAGCTCGGTTCAAATCTCGACCTTCATTGTCGTACTGTCTCGTAGCATACACTTTTTAAAAGAGCTTTAAATCTAAGGGTAGTGAGTATATAAACATAATACAAAGTGTCCCTAGTATTCCCTGTATGTTTTTTGAGTGTCTAATCGTCATAAAACCCAAGCCTCACCCCTGACATAATATTGAAATGTAGGGTATAGGTAAGTCGGTGAGCAATGGAAAGTCCCACTTTGTCAGTGAGACATTTTTTAGAGGAATTGTGTTAATTTTTTTAGAATAACTATCGAATCGCGAAATTTTTTGAGAGAAGCGTTCGAGTTCTTGAGAATTTTTTGTCTGAAAGGAACGTACCAATTGAGAGGTGTTTTTAAATCAACTTATACATACATATAAAAGTGCAAGGTCACGAAATCTCCAACCGCGGGACGTACGTCGAATTAGTTTATAGTTAGTAGACACCCGTTAAGCCTTCCTTAGCGGATTTCTACTAATTTTTTGATAGTGCCAGATTAAAGAGGTTCAAGGTCTACTTATTATCAATTCATGTCCCTTCAGAAATAAACAATTGTTACGTTGCTAAAATATTTATATTAATACTAGCGGACCCGGCTGACGATGTTCTGCCCGAACGTTGGGCTACTTACTATTTACTTCTATTATCCTATATTATCCCCGTTCCTGTACTCGTTCCCGTTCCCCCTCTCGTCCCCGTTCCCGTTCCCGTTCCCGTTCCCGTAAATTCAAATTGACTCTACATTTTAGTTATAAATCGTTTGTATGGGAAAAAGAAAAGGGCCGTTTTTAGGGATTTCCCGGCAATTATTCGATTTTTCTCGCCGTAAAAACCATCCTTGGACTTCAACGAATATTTAAAAAAAGAATTGGTTAAATTGGTCCAGGCGTTGTTAAGTTACGCGCTTACCAACACATTTTGCGATTCATTTATATATATATAGATTAGAGGCGTTGCTTTTTTCGCCTTGAATTGTACGGAAATTGTCTTTGTTTTATGTCATTGTCATTAGTTTTATAACATCCATAATATATGTCATTAATCATTTATATTTTGCTTTATTTCTTAAGCATGTTCTTTTTTTTTCTTTTTATAAAGAATATTAGGAATTTATTTTTTAGGTATGTCTAATATTCCCTTTTCCCCTCCTACTAAGTCTAAATGAAAAATTTGTATTAGGAGTGGGCAATTTGTTTGATAAATCAATTGCTTTTATGAGGCGTTATGGCGGGCTTGCCGTTTATAGGGAGATTGAGATATTTATTTGCAAATGCAATCATCATATAGTTCTTTAGTTTCTAATTTTGGAGGATTTTTTTAAAAAGTAAAAAAATATAGGTTATTAGCTGTGCCTGGACTTCGTCCGCGTAAAGTTTTACCGTGATAATTTTAACGTGATGCTATATAGCCTATAGCCTTCCTCGGTAAATGGGCTATCTAACACTGAAATAATTTTTCGAATTGGACCAGTAGTTTCTGAGATTATCACGTTCAAATAAACAAACAAACAAACTCTTCAGCTTCATATGTTAGCGTAGACGTTGTGAATATTTATTACAGAAATGGATATTCTATATAATAATAATACAAGAGAAAGAAGTGCATATTGTATGAATCTCTATTACTGGAGATTGATATTTAGATCCACTAAAACGTTACAAAAGAATAAAAAGTGAATAAAATTTTAAAAATAGAATGCTTTATGCATCGTAGAATTGTAGAACTTCGCAGAATAGATACGATAAAAATTTTATCTCACGTAATTTAAAAGTACCAAACAATATGTATTCAAGCTATTGCCTTCAGACAACCTCTAATAAATAACATCAATAAAGACAGGTTTACTGTCAAGAAAATGTAATAAATACTAATTAAATATAAGACTTGTAACATAAAAGCCTTTAAAACATGCGAACAATAGACAAATAACTTTTTTTTTTTCAATATAGCATAGCCATGAGCTTTTGTTAGCAGCATAGAGTAACATCTTTGTATATATTAAAAATGTTCGTTGAAATACGTAAATAAGGAGGGGCCACATCAGCATCACGGTAAATTTTTAATAAAGGTTATTCTTCTTCTTCCTAGGTAGATTTGCATTTAGGTCATTTTCGTTTTTCAAGAATTTCTTCATTTACTTAGAAGAATTTGAAGGGCTTTAGAAAATATTTTTGAAATTATATGCATATATCAACAATAAATCATTGTACTTATTAATAATATAATAGTAAAATTTGTCAATGTATTTTCTATTTATATATGTATATAAATGTTATTACAATGTACGTTCATTTGGTAATTAGCGATTGGCGCGGCGTTACTGTTAAAGCCGTCTTTAATCCCGGTCTGTCAATGAGGCCATTAAAACCGTATCACAGATTATTTTAGTCAGTAAAAAAGACATGATGTTTCGTTTAATTTCGGAAATTAATGATTAATGACATAATTTTTTTATATATAAAATGTTCAGAAACGTTTTAATAACTAATATATTTAAATCAAGTCCATCAAACATATAATTCAAAACCTTCTATTTTTCCTGGAAAACGCATTTCAGCAACCCTATAGTAAAAAGCTACTTTCATCAGGTGTGTGGGACTCTAACATTATTTAAGCATCGGACATTATTTCAGCCCTGGCCAAATCACAAATTCATCAATTTTTGCAATTTGGTTACACAGGCTTACAAAATTTCCTTTTAACATATTATTTAGATTCAGGAAATTTGAAAGTTAAAGTGAAGTCAGGCTATTTGTAAGCTTCGGGTGATTGAAATTCAAATGTATGTTGAATGAATTTCAATATGAAACGTTGTTATTGAATGTCTTTTTCAAGGCCTATGGATATTTCCAGAACTGACACGTGAAGGTGAGCAATTTGCATATAAGTTGCTAAATCACTGAACTGTTATACCTCCATAGAACAAAGGCGACATATGCAAAAGTTTGCCTACGCAATAAATAATTTATCACATAATTATGATGCAACATTTCTGGAATAACTGTTTAGTATACTTCACTATAGTAATCTGATTCAGGTAGTTTCCTTCATCAAGCTCGTAGTTTATGATAGGCTGATATTCAATAGTCAATACTCCTGAAAAGTGGTATTCTTTTTTAAGTTAAATTCAAAAGTGGATCTTTTCCTATATATAGTACACAACTCAGCTAAAGTCTACCTTTACTAGGTTTGATAAAAATGCGTCCATAGGAATGAAGTTTCACGCATTTTCATCTGGGATCATTTTTAAGATGTTTTGATGAATGAATGAGTAAACAGTTTGCATGTCTTCTAACATTAGAAGTCTTTGTTCAGAGATCTCGACTCAAGTGAACAGTATTAGGCAGTTGTCTAATAACTGACTGAATTATATTTTGTACTGTACAACCGTCATCTACCTCTATTATAACAGATCTATTTTTGTATAGATAGATTTAATAGTTAAAAATAGGCAGAACTAATAAACATCATATTGCTACATAATACCTACAAATCTGCTCTACAGTTTTAAACCTTATTTAAATCTAATTTATTAAGTTAATCCTAAGTGTGCAATATGTCTTTAATTTCAATTGTATTTAACTCTTCATCTTTTGGCGAGTTTCGACACAGTTTTTTTTATAGTAGAAATGGGCAAACGGGCAGAAGATCCACCTGATGATAACTGGTTTCCGTCGCCCATTGACATCTGCAACATAAAAGGTGCCCATGAGTTGCCTGACTTGAAGACACTCTAAATTCTGTCTCTACCAACTTGTAGAAAGGTATCCTGAAAATCTTTGATGCAGAATTGTCCATTAATAATTTATTTCGTGAAAAAAAGGTGTCATATATTTTTTTAACTAATCGCTAGTCACTTAAAATTTAAAAATCTGATCGTAATGTTGATTGCGCAACTTAGTGTAGAGATTTCGTCATTGCGGCCACGAATTATAAAACTTTTGCCGTTGAGCTTGATGTCCTGGTAATTAGGAAACATGTTTTTGAGCCAAATAGCCTTACAGCTTTACAGACGCAATCATTTCGTACACACCAATATATTTGACATATTTGACACTATTCTTGTTAATTACTCCACTTTATATCATTTTTAAGGCAGATAAAACAAAGTTCTAAAATTTAGGCAAATACAATATCCTATACTACTAGTGTTCTCCTAGTGATTGGAATTCGACTAGAAATTATCTTTAAGAATTTACCTAGCCTAGCCGATAAGTAAGCACCTTTTTTATCTCTCTTAATACGGGTTTTAAGTGCTTAATCCTTCAACTTGTTTTACGGCGGGTTTCTTTTGGATGTTTTCCTTAACCCCAAATCACGTGATAAATTACCTTTGAAACACTTACACACATTTATAAATATCAAAGGTAGCTTGAGTTAAGGCTGGCATTCCGGATACATATTGTTGAATGATATGTTTCCCTTGAAAATTGCTGTGATAAATGGTTTTAAGTGGGGTTCATTACATGTTAGCTAATAATGTTGAAAACAGTCAGATGTGTATTTTTTAGTACATATCCTATCATATTATATAGGTAGAAAATAAAGAATGTGCCTATTTCATGCCAATGGACACTTCTTGTCGTATTTTTTACAAGGGACTAGCCATACTATCCCACAATCGATACTTAATCGATACGTATATATGTATAAATGTAACAAAATTTGTAAAGAGACAGAAAATCTGACGACATCCATTTAGCCCGTGTCGAAATCTGCGTTTATTTTTCTTTCAATATCATTGGCTATTTTGTCGCAAGAGCATCAAATGAAACTATTTGTATGCTGAAAATAAAGACAACCCCAATTTTGCCACTATACCGCCAATCAAGACTATTTTTGCTTATGACGCTCGGATATGAAGGTCTCAGAATAAATAAACAAGAAACTACAATAACAGTATCCAAACCCGTGATCACTTATTGTGTAGAGAAATTCATAATGTAAGAATTAACACTTTCAAACGTAAGAAACGACCCAAAAATTTGGGCTTCGTAAAATGCGAGATTGCTTCTTCTGGGAAATGGCCAGATAGTTTGTCAATTAAGCTTCGGATAGGCAATCGTTAGTGCGATCCTTAAAAAATTGTTTTTTTTGTATTATATTACGGTTTCATTAGCAAGGGACTTCAAGATTTGCCAAATTTCATTTTTCATATTGTGATTTCTTTTTTTTTATAAGAATTATTTGAAAGTTCTTTAGGTGTACGAAAGCACTTCCCATAAACCACACTTGTCTAAGAAACAATGTAATGAATCCGAGCACGCCTTACAAAGATATAAATTAGTACCAAGTTTCGTACTAATCGAGGCGGTCGCTTGGCAGCCGGCAAGCGACATTCATATGAACACGCCAAATGGTGCTCCATACATTTGCAATTCTCTTAGCTTTGACCCTCTGCGTAACACCAGAGCGCAGGGTTGACACATCTGTGCTTCAGATTGGAAATGTTACGTGTCAGCGAACATTGGATGTGCACGAATTTTTGATTGTTTTATCTACCTTTAGAGATGCAAAAGCTGAATAAAGATACATATTTCATACTTTTTAGCCTAAATGCTTACTATAGGTATTGAAAGTGTATGTGTATTCGTTAAAAATTATGTACAGAAGAACAAATATATCCGCCCTGAATATTTTTCTTTCGGCATTTCCTCTTTTAATTTGTGTACACTACTTTTGGAATGTAATTGAATGAACGTTGGAATGAGTACATTTACAGCACATGCAAAGGCAAGAGTTAGATGGAAACTAAACTTGACTTACTAGGGTAAGTATTGTATAATAAATATAACTGAAATAAAATTATTTAATGTAATCATTTATAAACAACATTTTAAAATTTATTTTCTTGTTTCAGTTTTAAGGCGAGATGGAACGATCCAATCAGATGATATTCAAATTGCAATGATATTTTATCCAAGTTGAATTTTACAAGCTCTATTGATGAGATGAATCGGATGCATTTATCGAAATGGACATATTAACGCGGTGGGTTGTTGCTATTTAATGAGAAAATACTATATTTTATCCTACTATATGTTACGACGTATCCAATTAACCTTAAATTATTTCTTTGTTTCCGGTTACTTTACGTGGGATGGAGCTGCGCTGAAATCAATCAAAATCGAGACATGAATACTTTGTGTAAAAGTAATGCCATGTATTGGTTTAATATTCTCGCATGGTTGGTTGTACTTTAATCGATGAAAAGGGGTTCTTAGTGTATCATGTTTATCATTATGATCATTTCAAATAGCGTTGCGACTGCTAATATAATGTAACAAATTTATTTAAATTTAAACTACTTGTGTCTTTATAAAACTTAACACTAGAAGTGAGTAACATTTATTCAATACTATTGCAAATTCTTAAAACTTTATATCTAATGAAAAATTGATAATTACTTCTACCACCGAAAACTGATAATCAGTTATTTTTATTAGGTGACAGCCCTGTGTAGAATTGTGTGTTACATAGTGAAATATTGAACGATATATAGTCTTAACGGGTTTACGTTAAATTAAGAGATATATCAAGAAATCAATACGGATCAATATACATATAGCTCCACGGAGTATATTGAAATGTGTTTTGTTTACAGGTATATGGATTAAATAATGAGGTTTTTAAGACATAAGTAAAACAGTAGATGTCGTTCATTGCAATAAATGGGCTAATAATATCTAACAATAATGATTATAATTCTTGAAGATAGATGTCTTAGATAAATAGTGTCACATTTTCTAACTGATCTGTAACTTCAGTTTAGGGAAAAATATTGATAGCTACATAAACAGGCGCGTTATTAGTTTAGGCTGAAAGCTCCTAAGCTGGAAATGCTATTATTACAAAATCTTTCACCATACCTAGTTCAACCAAAACACTTAACGTCTCCTTGGGACTATATTTGTAAGTTGCAAAAAGATTCACGATAGGGCTCGAAGCGAAACGCCTCTTGCCAAGTAAATGTTGAGTTTTTAAAGAAAACAAAACCTATACATAGCAACTATTAAAGGATAAAAACTTTTCTTGTTTCTTTAGGTGCATTGTATGAATTCTTCACTATGAGGTCTATAAATAATTACATGTAAATTTAAATTTACCTTCAATTCGCTCCATGACTTTCAATACTGGATGTATGTACATAGGCTCCTTTCACGGGCGCGATTTAAAAGAGAATTATTAACTTTAGTATTCAAGCAATGGTTCTCAAATTAATATAATTTTTTTAATATGAAAGCAATTTGAGCAATGGGAAAAATTTACTAATAAAAATCAGTCCTAAAATCAATATAATTAATTTGACTATCGGATCCGGCTGACGTTGTCTTGCCCGAACGTTAGCTCGTCTAATTGAAAGGTCTAGTACGAACGCCACCTATAGGAAATATCTGAAAAAAATATAAACAATCTAGAAATAACGCAGACTTGAGAGAGAGAGAGAAACGTACATTTTTAGTATTTTGAATATTCTTTTGGGTTTTCCTTTCATTCTTATGTTTTAAACCTTCTCTAAAATAAAATCAATATAAAAAAAAATTACGAAATTCAATTCGGTCCAGCAATTTTCGAGTTTTAGCGTGACTAACGAACGACCATTGATTTTAACATATACATATAGACTAGTAGAACAATATTGATAACTTAGATGTGCTGCCTTTTTTCGGGAGTGATATATGTTGCGTTGATAATTGCGAATAATTTTAAAGTATAATTTAAATTACGCCCAGCAAAATCAATAAGCTAAATACGACTCATCATAAAAATATATCGTGCTGAAAATAATGTCCCGTTTTACCGGAATGTATGCATATAATAATTTTCATGAACAATCAAATAAATTTAATATCCGAGGTATGGTTTTAAATGCTATTATAGCTGCTTGGAGCAAAAGGCTTGGGTATAAAATATAAAAAGAGTAACACTTAAACGTGAACCGCTCGCCCTCGGCTAACTGAAACAGGGAAATGGGTTTCCCCAGCCTTAATTATTAAAAGAGCGGTAACTATGCTTTGCTTGTAATAAAAACCTGCACCAAAATTCAGATATTTCGAAATTATTATTTTTCATTTGTTGCATTGCCATTGGGATGGAAATGAGCCTTCATTTCCAAACGATTAGAATTCAAAATTCTATCAGCGATTATATTCCTTAACGATATATACCTACTGTTGAAAAATAAATCTATAAAATTGATAACAGACAAAGTCGAGGGTTTAAGATAGTTTGTTCGATATAATTCTCTTATACATAACGATAATTGAATACAGAAATAATTAATACAAACTTCGCTAGTGGCGGGGGATGTGGTTGCAATTTACGAATCAAATTGTTTTGCAAAGTAAATATCTTTAAAAGCCTTTAGCGCATTACTTTTTTAGTTGCACAAATTTTTCATTCAGATTAAGAGAAAATTTCTCAGTAATCTGTTTAATATTGCAGTAAAAATATTTTATGATTCATGAGGCAAGAGGCATTTAAATTGTATTTTATACTTAAATTGTACTGTTTCGATTTTGATCGTGCTGCGTTGAAATATAGTTGCAAGTAGCGATGATGATAACAGTGTCCCGCTGATCATTAATGTCTATGATGAAAGTGTCGCTGGCTGAGTTACAAGCTTCTATATTGAGCAGATTATTATAATTATGGCTTATATTCATATTAATATAACTTTTCATAAGATTATATTTGAATGTCTCTTGTCTTTGCTAAAACTAAAAGTAAAGGTAACATTCATACACTAGATTAATTTCCTAGTCGAAGCCGGTACGGAGATAAATAATAAACTAATACATAAAGATGGCTATTTATAAAGCGGTTAGTGTAATGCTGTAAATGTTTCTTGATAAAACCTTTTTGTTAACGAACTATTATTATTATTTAAAATCTCAGTTTATATTAAGGGGCTTTTGACCAATATTGACATGTCAGCCAAAAACTTTTATTTCATCTGACCTAATTTAATCTGAAGTTTTAATATTATGAAGACACAATTCGTTCATCTGCAATGAGGCAATCGAATCCCTGATCAGATAGAGCTAGTGTCACATATACATTGTACATATATGGTGACATATTGTCATTACCCCTAGCCTTAACTTGTTTTTATTAAAGGAAAAACGGGAATATTAGACTTACATGGTTTTACTTTTACAAAATCGATTATATATAAGTAAGAGATACTATTTTCAAAATTTCATAATTGGTACACGGTGACATTAATTAATTCCAATCAAATATTATATTCCATTTATTAAGGGAAATGAAAGTAATCAAAATGTCTTCTGTAACCTAGAGAGTGTTTAGTCTCGGCGTGATATTGTAATAATTAAGCTATAAATAATTTATATAGCTTTTACTGGTGCTTACGAATTTGTAATAGAAGCAATAAAGCCGATACTAATCAATAATATTATACATTGTTCTAGTATTTAAGATTTGTTTTATAATTAAGCTATAAAAATGTTATCGTAGTTTAAATGTAAGTGTTATAATTGTAGACAATATTAAATATTAAAAAAATGTTGTTTGTTGGCCATATATTAATTAGTTAGTAGGCCTTTATTAATTAAAGAAATATGTAAATGTCACCTGGTGTCTTTAGGAGCCCCGTAAACTTCTTAGTAAGTTAAATTCTGAGAATTTCATGTAATAAAATTCTGCAATACATTAAAGGGCAAAATTTTTAGTAAAATTTACACATTTATTATGAATATAGTTTATATTTAAAATAGTAATAATTTGTATGAATAAATGATATTTGGGCTCTTAGTATAGCTTAACTGCTACCGCAATTAACTTTAAATAAGCGTTAAAACTTTAAAAATAAACTTAGCAAGTGCGATAACGAAGCCAATGCCAGTCGCTAAAGTCCGTTTATTGAAACGTGTAATTCTTTCAACTGTTCAAATTTGAGTTTGCATACATACATACAGAAAATATAAGAATGTTGAAACTTAATTCAACTTGAAATAGCATTTATAATTTGCTCTTTATTATAGTTTATGAATGTTAATGACTTTATTATTATTTTTTTAAGTTACTAAGGGATGTATTTTTTGCGTCACTGCTCACATTACTATTGTTATGACTGTAGAAGGACAAAAGACATTTAAAATATAATCATATTATTAGTCTATATTAAATTCCTTCTTAGTTGCCACTTTTTATAAAAAGATATAACTTCACTAAGTGGCTGAAATAGTCATATGTAGAAACTCATTAATTTCCTATTTATATATTTCAACTTATTATACGGTATTGTTATTTAAAGTATTAATAATTAATTATTTATATGTGACTATTAAATTTTCTGCGACGATGTAGTTGCACTTGTCGATGATGAGAAAGTGTTCCTGAGGTCCCTCGGGTAGGTTTCATGACGAAACAAAGAGCTGTCTGAGACTCAAGGCTCTATGTCAAAGAGAAAATTTATGTGTCAAACAAAAATAATTTATAGTTGTATCTATTTAAGCGCATCCGTTGATTCCGTATAATAAGTCGTATATACTAGTATTCTGAATATTAAAACAAAAATGTAGCTTTTTGGTTATTATATATATTTGGTATATGAATTGTAAAGTAACAAGTATGTTGATAGATATAAAAAGTATATATCTAATAGGATTTCTTTAGACAAGACAATTTATATTGGACGCCTCTTGTGTCTTCCAAATTGCTATTTCAACTTGATAGTTCCAGCACTTTTAACTCTTAAATTAAATTTTTAATAATTGTGATATTTTTTTCAATTTTACAAACATTATAAACATTTAATGGATAAAATACTTTTTCACGTACACGTATATCATGCGATGGTCTTTTAAGTCGACTGTTTGGCGGAGAGCGTCGTAACAAAAATGCTTTTATTTTGTACACTTTCATAATGTACTATTTTCATTTGCTTCTTTTTCACACTTAAAACTTAACTGAAGCCCAGTTTTATTGTTTAAGAGCAGACGAAACTTTTAAAACATCATTTTGAAATATTATATCTAGCGTAAGTAATTATTTGTTGGATATTAAATTTCGGCATTTTGATAAAGTTGAAGTTCTTTCTTTGAAGGGCGAATGTAAACTATTAGTCTCGGGCACCAAATATGATCATTTATTCATACTATGTTCGTATATCTCACGCACCGTTACATATCTGGTTATTTAAATGAATATAAAATTTACACATTTAGATTGAGATATTACCACCCTCCTCCATTAAATAAATATTATATATATATTGTTTAAGATTTGTGGAATAATTGAAACATGTACTATGGGCTCGCGTAGTTCAAATGACGGTGTCGTTATTTTTATAGGGTTCCGGGGTCCAATAAGTAATCCTTATAGTTTCACTCTATCCGTCTGTCCGTCCATCTGCCCGTCCGTCAGTCCGAACATGTGTAACTTCTACAATTATGAACAGAAATTCATTGAATTTGGTACAGTTGTGTATTGCGTATAGATTTTATTTTTGGCATCATAAAATAAAAATACTTTAACTTTTTAGGGGTGGCTCTCATACATGTGAAGTGGGATTAAAAAAAAAATTCTCATTCAACTGCAACGGGTGTGGTTTCAATGAATAGCTCATATAATATAAAGGCGAGATTTCCTACACAACTTCTTTATTGTGGGTACCATTTACTAGTAATTAGCCTTAAAAGTGTTTTGCAAGCCGCCCCCCCCCCTCTAGGATTTCGAAACTGCTAGATGTAAAAACTTGAAATTTTTCATGTAGATAAAATATATAGAAAAATCATTAGGAAGTTTATTTTCAGCGAAATTGGACAGTAGCCTTTGAACATCTTTTACAATTATTTTTGTCGCGTACCAGATGTACGATAATTGTAATTTTAGGCATGAATATGATTAAAAAAATGATCTGAATAAGTATATGAACAAAAATAAAGCTAAAAAAGTAGTGTCCTCATTGCTCTCGAAACTATACTACGATAACTTTAAGAATGGTGACAAATATAGTCACATGAATTGGATTAAAACCCATTTGAACATGGAACGTCATTCAAATGGTCTATTTTCAATTAAAATTTACAAGTTCGGTTTCATGTGATAGATTTTGTGCTTCTGTTTCTGTAATAATATTGTCTACTATTAAAGTTACTTAAAAATACTTTTATCGCGCATCAGATACGGGACCCTTCCATACGAGCGTGTCTTGTCACGCCCTTGGCCATTGTTAGGGTTCCGTAGTACTACAAGGAACCCTTATAATTTAGCTCTGTCCGCCCGTAAGGTGGCCTACCCCTAGCATTTCCAAAGTATTAGACGTAGAGACTTGAAATTTTCCATGTTGATAGAACATGCTAAAAACTCATTAGAAAAATTATTCTGAACGAGGGGTCGGGTATTTCAAAATCAGTCACCTATCTATCACCCGGTCACGATAATAACTGCTTTATGTAGCGAACGATTCAAACGCTGACCACTGATTAAGCTACAATCTCCTCTTATTTCTACTTTAAATGAATTTTAAATAAAAGTTGTGTTATATTTTAATATGATTTATGCCGGAGCCAGATATAGCTTCATTTGAATGATCATGTAGTGTAGACGCGGACTTTGTGTAACTGTACAAAGTTTTGTAGTACTTTGTGGACTTCAAGGTCAAAAATGTACAAAGACTTTGAGCCGCATATGTCTGGCCCCGGCATTAGAGATACGATTTTATTATTTCAAATAGATAAGAACAAATGAAATGAATGGCAAAACATTTTATTTTTAATGTTCTCAGTGTTTTTAATTTAGTCTAAGTTATGTTCTAACTTTTTTATTTAATATCTGAGAATAATTCTCAGCAAAATATTTTCATATGCGATTTATCAAAATTATGAGAATATCACTGTTGTCATCACTATAATAACAACTTCAAAAGTCGATTCAATTTGAAATGGTGTTATGAAGTCATAATAAACTTGTAAAACTTCAATAATAAATATCAATTTTAAATTACGGCGGTGAATTCGAAAGCATGAATTTCATTGCTAAAGTGAGAATGGTTTGAGATCATGAAATTAGCGTTGAAGTTTGCAATAAAATTATCTGTGAAGACGCTGCGAGGATAATAAAATGTGTTTGCACTTATTACTTGCTTTCTGTTGGCGATTTCGTAATATAATATGGTTGTTGTAGCACATTTTTTTAAAACTATCAAAGGTAACAAACAACCATACAATTTGCCTGACTCCGAAGTCTGTAAAAGCTTGTAAGAATATTGCTATGTATATATGTATACACTCTTTCAAAACGCCATGCTCTAAAAGAGCATTCACTTACTTACCAAAGCTGCTACATGGCCGGTCAAAGCAGTCTCTGAAATCAAAAGAGCCTAAGACTTTGTAAACCTTGGACTGGCCTGTTGGTGCACTTGACAGTGGCACTGCATTCTGTAAAAGTGCATCTATTCTTAGCATAAAAAAGCCTGAGGAGTGGGTGCAACAAGGCCCAGGTATTGATTTTCTGTATCTCTATTAGATATTTTTTCTTCAAAGGGCAAACGGGCGGTTCATCTAAGTAACTACCGACGCCCATAGACGTCTGTTCCACCAGGAGGCTCGCAAAATCTTTGCCACCCTTTGAGAAGGAGTTTAGACCACCGGAAACTCTTTCAAACTGAACGAAACGCGACAAAATTACCAACACGTGACAGCATTGCTGCCACTTCAGGCCGATCTTTTGTAAGACAGGCGTACTGATATCCGGATGCACAGGCGCTATTTGACTGCAGACTATTAGCGTAGAGGTACATACCTCTAAAAAACGTGCTCTTGTCTATAATCTCATTAACCTGCCTACCTTAGGAACGACCATGTGCTCAATAGTCCCAAACATTTACTTATTTACTTCATTTTTCTTTTCCTTTCTTTGTATAATCGACCAAGAAAGTGCTTTACCATATGGGATAACAGCTCCTAGTTAAAGAAAATTTTGCTAACGGTTATCTTTAGTAATTAACATAACGCATAACAAGCAAAAATAAGCCTTATAACTTATTTACGTGCAAACGAAATTCGACCTTAGCGTGGCAAACCAATTTCTTGTTCGACTATATCTTTGAAATAGAATTGTTTGTATGAAGATATAAAAAATAGTAGGCGATATCCTAATACCACATAATCTAACAGCGCACTAAAATGGGAGTGTAACATAAAACCACCGTAAACTCGATCCCAATTTGATCGTAACCCGAGATGCCTATCGAAACGACGATGTAAATGTAAAAACCTACGGATTTCCACTGCGTAATTATATTGGGACCATCTTGAAACAAACCCTGTCTATATTCTGCTCGTATTTAGGATATTTTATTCCCGTAACATTATCGTCTACGAGTACGCGACCCGGAACTTCCCTAGCTTTTGCTGTCACTACCCCTATACCAACTGTGACTGTAGTATCCACATCTTTTTTCTCTTGTCCAAATGATTTTCTGATATGGCCAGTTAAGGGGATCAAATCTCACAATTTTACGGGGACGAGGTCGCAGGAAACAGCTAGTAATATAGGATAACCATCAGGCTAAAGCGGAGTAACATATTTTTAACGATCGAAATCCTGTACCTATTACGAAAATCCATTAGTTTTCATTTAATGGACGCGTATTTTTGCGAGATCGTAAATCCGCTGAAGGATTTCACTCTAAACGCGGCTATTAAATCGATTAACGCCAGTTGGTCTGTGCGCTTCATGACTTTTATATTAAAAAACTTGAGCCTTCGTATAATTTTTATATACTACTTGACTCTAGCGCAATTGTTTTTTAAGAAAACTAAAATTTCATTAAAGATAAGTGAATGCAAAGGCAAGTGACATCTGCGATCTGCGTCGATATTCACCCCGGTGTAACGTCTGCCAGTTTGGTCCTTGTTATAATTTTTGAATGTTTTTAAGTTTGACATACGACCCCACAGGGTTTTTGACCCAAAAGCATTTCCCAGGGACAAAAAAAAGGGCTTTTGGCCATATTCCCGTTGTCACACAATGTCACTGAAGACGGCTTTGATGGTCATCTTTTATTGTTATTTTCAGGATTAAAACATCTTCAGGTAAACTTTCATGTTTTTATTTTTCATTATAATTTTACATTAAATTACGTGCATTTGTATCAAATTTAGTAGAGGCATGAATATGAAAAGGAACAACATCAATCCTATAAAAATATGAATAATTATTTTTAAAACTCCTAAATTTTACACATGCCAGTTCGCGCTCATATGAAATCTCCTTGATGCGTCAACAGTCACCTTTTTTTTATTAACATTTTTATTATTAACTTAAAATATTACTTTCTACATATGCCCAACATTACTATAACCGTTTCAGTAATTTTTTTTACAAATTTGTTCGAAGATTAAGAACGACCATAACCTAACTTTTAATTTTCTATTACATTTGTAACTAGAGAACAGCCTCGAGTGAAATATGCTTGTATGGAATATACATGTAAACCTAACTCTTTGATCACTCTGTTTATGAGTGAAAACCGCATTAAAGTCAGTTATGCGTACAAAAGCTAGAATAAACTTCATTTTTTACTATGTAAAGATTACTTAAAAATTCTTATATTATCAGAGCATTGCTCTAGAATAATCATACAATACAATTTTGTTAATTTAGTAGCTTAATGTCAGATAACATATTTGAATGGATATTAAGTCGTTTTTTTTAATCGAGCAAACTGTCACATTTATGTATTCTAACATGCGATGTGTCGATAATGATTCTGTTTTGGTCAAGTTTATATGTTAATGTGAAATATCACGGCACCTTCCATTATTATTTATTTTTATGAGAACTACATGGAGAATTCTACTTTATAGGGATCATTATTTATGACGCCATGACAGTGCATTGGAAATCATCCGCGAGGCAGTAAGCCTCTTTTATCGCAAGAGTTTCTGTCAAAAGGTACTGTTATAATTTCAAGACGTTTTGTTCTGTGTTTAGCCCAGGATATTTTCAGCATCCTTGTCTAGCACGTATTGTTATAAATATATGGTGGGATTTTTTTTGTGGGTTTTTCCCAGCCATATTTAGCGGCTCTGATTTTAAGTGGACTGTATATAAGATTTAGGCTTTACTGGACCATAAATCTCCCCTAAATGCACTTAAATGCAGCTACCAGGATGAAAGGGAATAAGAAGGCAGCTCTGTAAGAGGTAAAAGGAGCACGCACTGACCTGCAAGGCTGTAATCCAGGCAAGTGGGATTCCACGTGGGCTGAATGCGGTGGTGTCCGGAGCGAAGAGAAAGTTTTGAGTGTTTGCGAGTCAGGGTCGAAAAATTTGTTTGAAATTTCGCCCTCACAACATTGATGTCCTGAAATCCACAACCGTGCGACTCTCAAGAAACATCCTATCTAGCACAATTCTCCTGTGGAATCTACTACCAGCTTCGGTATTTCCAAACCGCGTTTCAGTTACTTAGGGACCGCATCTGCAAGCCCTCTGGTGTTGCAGTTGTCCATGTAGACACTCAAGTGAACCGCCTGCCCGTTTGCCCCTTGTTATATAAAAAAAAATAAAAAAAAAACTATATATTATCATACTTTTTTGAAAACTTTCTTACCGAAGCAAGTAGGTAGTAAAAATAACGTAAAATTCAATTTGGCTTTGGTGTTCTATAGATACGATCCAGATAAAGGGCAACTAACCTTGTAAAGATTATCTATGGCATTTCGGAAAGGTCAAGTGTATATAGGGCAAGAAAAGATTATATCGTCTTAAATTATACCATATACGCGTTAAATTGGTCTACAGTGGCACTAGTTCGCCGTATTAGATTTTGATGTAGCTTTTTCAGAAAGAGTGTCTGAAAATGAAATTCTAATGCTTCAAATATAATATTTGTTGTTATACAAATATCTAGGGGAATGATCCCCTAGATATTTGTATATATAGAACAAATATTATATTTGAAGCATTAGAATTTCTTTTTCAGACATTAAATTTGCCTACTTTTGATGGCAAAAGTAGTCAAAATATACAGACACTATTTGTTTCGGCTTTTTATTAATTAAAAAAAATTGAAAACATTTTATTTATTTTACGGTGGAGAAATTACATTTATATGCTTTATTACCGAGGGTCATTATATAGGTATTCCATTAACAATTCCAATTAGCTTCGCTAAATTATGGTTTCGAGTAAATACTGGTTAACATAGAAGTAAACCTAATAGTCATCACACATCAGATAAAATCTAAAAATATTTTCTTCAAACAGAATGTTAAAACTCTTTTGAATCGTCTAATATTTTTTAAACTATCTACACTGATTTGAAAAATGTCGATTCACGAGAAGAATCAGCTGCAGGTCGTCATGGCGATGGAGTGCTGCCTCTATCGATCCAGCTGTTGCTTCGAGGTCCCGGATGTCCTTGAACTTCGGACCTTTCCACCCGACACACGACAGCAGGAAATTTCCTTATATAACAAACACCGCTTTTCCCTAGAAGGTCACACGTGATACAAATGTTGATTTCGCCATTATCACGATTTCCTTGTATTTACTTTTAAGATAAACATTATAAACTATATCATTAACGTTTTTATGACCCTAAAGCAGTAAAATAAAGTAAAATATTATTTTTTTTAAACACAGATGAAAAAGGCCTGTTATAGAATTGCTGGGCCTTTTTTTTCAAGACTAGCACTGATAATATCTATGTGTCGCTCAATGGAATACCACACAACAATAACCAAGCCACCACTACAAAAATAATCTTAAAAATTCATATAAGAAATTATAATAAAATACCAAAATATTAAGTATGTTAAGTTGAAAATTTCCAGAAAATTAAATCTAAAGCGGTCCAACCCTTTGAAACCCATGGGTACAAAGGTGTAAATGTGCACATGTGAGAATAACATTAAGAACAATTATTGCCAAATACAGCTGCGATTATGTTAACCTATCGATGCGTATTGTACAACTTAAGACTAAACATAGTAATAAAAAGGGTATATCAGGTAAACCATCATGAGAGCCTGTTTGGGAAGGAAACCATCACCTGATTAAGAATATAAAAGCATATTTTTATTGTAATAAAATTAAGCACTCTGACAAATGCATGCTTATCCCAATAAATGTGATATTTCAATGGACTATATGGGTTCTCGAACAAGCTTTAACAACCCTACTCAGCCAGTAGTACTGCTTTTTGGTTCTGTAAGCCTTTTTTTTCAAATACAAGGCAACCTCGATTTAACAAATAGGAGGGAAACAAAAATAGTATTCGTTATATCAAGTAATTCGTTGAATTGAGGTTTGTTATGTTGAGGTTAGGTTGGTCTAAAATTCGTTATAAGGAGGTAAAAGAATAGTTTTACGAACAAAAGGGGGGGGGGGGCTGGCACGTGCTCAGGGTCCTCATTGCGATAATCTCCTTCCGGGTTACAATAGATATAGAAATAAACATATATCTACAGTCGTGTCGGTGTACATACAAAACTTTGCAGAAATCTATGACACGCAGGAAAATTAAATATGAATTAAGCTTAAGCGGATTTAAGTAATTCTGAAGTAGATGAAAAGTAAAACCCAAATAAAAGAAAAATTTTCAGAAGTAGCGAAACATTCACACGACTTGCGCACATCATTAATAATAATTTTGTCTACACGCCGTTGCGCTAAAGTAAATCGTGACAAATTATTTTGACCGAGTGCGGCGTTACTGTTACGGTGTGACAAACTTTGGATGATTAGACGATCATTCTCGTTTTCTACTCTACATACATAAAGATTAAATGTCCGTCAGTATAGTCTCGCTAGTCGCAAACTCGTTGATATTATTGAGTCGTGTCACCGACAAAACTAACAAACTCCGCTCTCGGAATACGTCGTGTAAAGTTTCCTCTCCAGAACATACGACAATATTTGCCTTCACCTTAACAACGTTGTTCAATATTGCGTTCAAATTTTTACTCAAATGTATATATTTACAATTTCGAAACCTCCCACGTAAGTTGTTGTAACCCAAAATTCCCAACTCTACAAGTAGAGCGTCACAAACATGTCAATTGAAATAAAATCGTCATGATATAACACGTTTGTCAATAATGACGAATACATAATACATTGTATACAATAATATATTAAAAAGTGACTGCTAAATTACAATTTAATTGTTTGTAACGCTCTACTGTAATGCTGGGAATGTGGGGTTACAACAACCTACGTGGGAGGTATCGATTTGTTCGAATTATTCACTGGAAGCAACTAGCGCAGTTTGGAGTTACATGTGCTCAAACGCTGAGTTACGTTCGATCGCAAGCTTTCTTTCTTTTTTGTTTAAGGCTGCAATTATAGTGACATTTGCTAATCTTCAAGCTTTCTACTTGAGGAAAATCTCTCAATAAAAGCTGCATGACTGACCTCCCCCACAGGGTTACAGAAAGTCTCTATGGTACTTAATAACAATTAAATGACTTAATATGTCAACAGCTTGCAAGTAACTTAGGGGCTAACCATTAGTCATGTGAGGCTGGAATAGGGATTTAATAAAAATCACGAAATATCCAAAGAGGGGATGGCGCTGTAGTACACATATGATACATGATCATTAAATGCGAGATTTCTAAGCTGAAAATGGCGATAACTACCTGCAACCTTTCAGTCTCGACTTTCTTATCATGATCCCTAATTTCAGAATAAAATAAGATTACACTTTGTATCTGTATTTACAGATAATATTTTAAACATTTTAAGATTCTTTGTAGATATTAAAAAAACACATGCGATGTTGGGGGAGGAGGGTTTAGTCTTAAATCTTATTACATATTACCAAGGGAAGGGGAGGGTTAAAAGAGTTAAAAAAAATCATGTGATTAATAGACTGCCCAAGTTTTTCCTTCTAGTAGAAGTACCCTTACTTGCCGTTATTTTTTTACAAATTAAACACCATTATATTTTTTTAAGGATGAGCTTGCTTCACTACTGGGCATGAAGTGTGCGGTGTATCACACACACACGTGGGGTGGACAGCCAAGCTTACACAATGCTATGGTGAGCTCCGTAGTGCCTCGTCAAGATGCTGATCAGTTCAGTGACCTTCAGGTATATAAATGAAAAAGTGACTATTTATATATAATATAAATCACCAAGCACTAGATCTCCTATACAACGCTCGTTGTTGACACTCAATAATTTATTTGAAAAAATTGCACTGTGTGTCATATTTCAGAAGAGTAGATAAAACTCATGTGTGTGTGTTTCTTGTACTTGTCTTGTGGATGCATTGTGCATCCACACTAGATGATCCGTTTTCCCTTCACACATTAGTCCTGGCTTAGGACAGGCATAAATACCTAATTCACTTATCACTTATTTAATTGATAGAATCAGGCGTTACTTTGCAGAAATCCATGACATGCATGAGAAACTAAACTACTTTGCTTTAATCCGGGGCGAGTTAAGATAACCGATTGCCATCTGACGTAATCCTCGGAACCCCCACGATCTCTACAACCTTACGACTAATGTCACAAAGTGACATTAATCGGGATACGATTAATGTCACATGATAATGCTAGGATGAAGCAATCTCTAGCAATCGACTCAATATGCAGATGTAGTGTTCATTATCCTTAAAAAATAGATTACTATCCAAAATTTTCAAGGCCGAGCTAACACCTAACGTATTCTGCTTAGCTGTTTGTCGTAACAACTAAAAAAAATTCTTAAAGATTGGACTAAAGTTAGTAAGGTCACAGTTTGATCTCGAACACATTGTGCTATTTTGCACTCACTTGCAGCACATGTAGAGAAGGATAATTATGATATAATACGTGCACTCATGAAGGCCCAACCATCAGAATCATGCAGCTATATGCAACCGACGTAGGCTGTCATGCGAGCGGCAAACAAAAGCCGGTAATTACTCAGCACCGGCGGCGGTACCGATTGACTTTGATAAAACGGCCCAACCTACTTGTTTAGCGGGATTTATTACCTGCGAGCTCCTACGTCCGTTACAGCGATCGCGAATTTTGGATGAGTTATTGCGGTGATATATCTCACAGTTCTCGCACTATCACTACCTATCCCTGGTTTCTATCGCTTCTAATGCTATCAGATTAAACTTCGTTTCTTGTCTCAATAAACTCTTCAGTTGAGATGCTTACACACATTTTTAGTGTCTCTTCTTTTTCAAAGTACTTAACATTGTTTTTGGCAGAAAAAGTAGCTTATTTGTATATATTTTGCGCTACTTTATCTACGTCTAGATTAGCCGTTCTTTGAATTCTTTTGTTAATATGTAATGGCTAAGGTAAGAGATGTAAGTCAGAAATTAGTTAACATTTCAAAGAAAGATTGAGGATCTGAAATTAGAAGAAGATTTTCGAGCCTTCTAGTAGTGCAGGAGTCCATCTTCTTCCAAAAACTGCGCAAACGGAGGAGTATGATATTTGGCACAATTATAGTTTATATAGAGGATGAAAACGGGCTAATAATATTTATTGAATAGGGATCGTCCATAAATTACGTCGCACGAAATTTACGATTTTTAACCCCCTTCTCCCTCCTTGTCACAGATTATCACATTTTCTATAGCCTTTCCCCCTTGGTGTAACGTCACAAATTTTCTAATTTTATGCATGTATTAAAAAAATAAACAAAACAGCAGTTTCAAATTTTTTTCAATGTTAATTTTTGAATTTTTTAAAAATTGACATGTGACGGTGACGTCACAAAGCCTTTGACCTCCCTGCCCATTGTCACACAATGTCACATTTAGGTGACCCCCCTCCCCTTTTAACGTGTGACGTAATTTATGAATAACCACATAGGTAAATATTAGCCTAAATAATTGCTATAAGCTAATTACTAAAGGCATCTGACACTCGGCATTTTGTTCTATCTTTTGGTTGACCTTTTGATACGATCGCATTCATACAATCAAATAAGGCAAGTCTTAATTAACTTGAAGTTGACGTGACCAGCTCGCATAATGAAAAAATTAGTGCAGACCAATTTAGTGCTATGAGTATTATGTTGAAGTTCGGGAACGAACATTGGTGTGGAATTTTTATGACAGAACCTAAAAAATCTGCAATGCTTTTAGTTCCAACGCAAATCGTGACGTCCTCCGCGTGCCTAGGCGCTTCGCAGGCTTCGGTTCAATACCTCCATCCGATAACCTCCTCCACAACATGTTATTGCATCGGGCTCGGCCTCACAGGAGGCCCCCGTGAAGTACCGACTCGATCGGAAGCCCTGTCAGGGCTCCGCAAACAACCGAGCCTCGCGCTTGCCCCAAGCCCCCACACGACAACGCTGTGAAGATCACTATGACCAACACCATACTCAAACACGAAAAAAACAAGTATCCTCATATCTAACAATCTATATACATATATAAAAATTAATCCCTATTTCCCATATTCACGGCATCACGCGTGAACTGCTGGATAATTCTTTTTTTGTCGTGTCCGGAGAAGGTGCTTATGAAATAAAATTTAAGAGTACTCTATGATGCAGTGCCGGCCTTCGTGATTTTTATTCGAGGGTTTTACACCTTGCCTCCAGCAGTCTTTGGAAAGATATAAATGTTAAACAGTAAACGTGTGGTGTAATATGAAATGATGTGTAGTATTTATATACATTAGTCTTATGCCGAAGGTTGACATAGCTTCATTTGAATGATCATGTAGTGTGGCCGGGGACTTCGTGTAGCTGCGCAAAGTTTTGTAGTACTTCGTAGTCTTCAAGGGCAAAAATGTACAAACACTTTCAGCTATGTCTGGCACCGGCATTAGTAATATAGTCTTTAAAAATTTAGTACATACAATATGTTACACAATTATCGTTAGGTCGGGAATAACGAAGTGCTTCCTGCCGAGCTGACATTGTAGCTAACTGACATATCTAGCTATCACCTGGAAACTCCGTGTTGCTGTATTCGATGTAATGAATACTAGATATATATGAAAAATCAGGCCAAAAAGTTACAACGTCCCCGACGGCGGGGACATGGTCCCGAAGCGCGTCAACCTACTTACGTCCCATAACTCCTTCATACATGGTACCTACGGACTTGGCCTTGCAGGAGGCACCCGCGGAGTACCAACTCTCGATCGGAAGCCCCACCAGGGGCTTCGCGAACCGCTGAGCCTTAATTCGCTCCAAACACCCCACCTTTTGACACTGTGAAGGTCACTCTGACCAACAGCATTACACGCACGGCAAAAAACCAGGCCAGTGCGAGTCAGACTCGCGCACTAAAGGTTCCGTACGATCACGTAATACTTTACTAGGTTATTTTAAGGTTTATACTCTTCATAAGACTTTTGTTAATTTGATAAAGTCACCTGACTTTTTTTTTATTGATGTTCTTACACAACGGTTTTCGGAATTATTCCTATTTTTGTACTTCAAGATAAAGGTTCTTGCCAAATTGCATGAGGCTAGATTAACAGGAAGAACTGTATAGGTTTTGATTCCCTTTTTGAATATACTGGGATATTTTGAGTATGGGAGATGCGACATAAATGGCTATAACCTAACCTAACCTAACCTAACCTAACCTAACCTAACCTAACCTAACCTAACCTAACCTAACCTAACCTAACCTAAAAAAAAAAAATTTTGTCCTTCAAGTTCACAAAGTACTACAAAACTTTGTACAGTTACACAAAGTCCCCGGCCACACTGAATGATCATTGAAATGAAGCTATATCTGGCGCCGGCATAATGAAAGTAAAATTTTAAAACTGAATGGGTCCAAAATATAACGATAAATATCACGTAAGTAGGAAAAAATCTGCCATCTGTGGGCTATTTTGGCGTGCGTTGCAAAAACCGTTAGAGATGCACGTAAATAGTGTATGAAGGAAATGTTTATATTAAATAGTTTTACAAAAAAGCACGCGACAGAATATATCTATCTTTCATGTTTAAGCCAATAACACTAAAATAATGAACCATCATGGAACGGGAACGGGGACAATATTATAGAATAATAGGACAGCGTCTGCTGGGTCTGCTACTTTTTTTTCTTATAAAGGCCATAATATTGGCAAATATACATTGTGAAGCAACTGTTTTACCTTACAGTTTAAGGGTCTTTTTTTTAACTCCATGCTTATCATGGATTTTAGTCACGTAACGGTCGACTATATCAGTTATGCGAGATAAGTATCTGCGGCATTCTTGGCTGACAAAACTGGCAGCGTGGTTCAGGTATAGAGTTGGCACAGCGCACGGTCGCAGGGTCGATGCTCGCTCGCGATCCCAGCACCGATAAATCTTCGTGCGGATTCTTCTCGCCGATATAATCATTCTACATTGACAATGTTACAACATGATCTAAATAACCTGAATGTATCTTAATATATAATTATTGTAGCTTCAACTAGGTGGCCTATGTCATTATTTGTCAAACCTACCGTTGAAAGTCTCCTCAAAATCGATCCAGCCCTTTCGAAAATTTCCCGTAACAAACCTTGTTCTGACAGTAACGAAAACTACCAAAAAATAATGATCTAATTTGGTACAGTCGTTCGGAATTTATGACGGTACATACATTACGGATATAGACCTGCCCTTGGTAGAAGATGCTGTGACAATAGGTATTGCATCTACTAAGAGAGAGTAGCTGTCAAATAATTACGTTATGTGACGATTGCAACATATCGCGCCCTACGAAAGGTGTTTTCGATCACGAATCGGTAATACAGACTTGGATTTAATGACCATGTATACACTATACTGACGATATTTGCTATAGCAGAAATGGGTGTATATTTATTGAACCTCCATTAAATCTTTTATATAACACCAGCGTCCCCGCCTATATAATAATATAATATAATAATATATCTATACTATATACAAATAAAGCTGAAGAGTTTATTTGTTTACTTAAACGCGCTAATCTCAGGAACTATTTGAAAAATTCTTTCAGTGTTAAATAGTCCATTTATCGAGGAAGACTATGGGTACCTATGTCATCACGCTAAAATTTAATCAATTTTTTTACCTAATTTTACGTGTACGAAGACGCGGGTATAGCTAGTTATATTATCAACCTTCCTCATTGGCGTAGCTTGCAGTAGAGGGATCTTGTATCAAAATATGTTAGGGGCTCGAAGAGAGTTCTGCCTTGCGTGCTTGTTGAGCCCGAAAAAAAATCAATTTCTGACTTCGGGTATTGGATTTATTGATACGGCTGATACGGCGCTAGCTACCCCCTTGATTTTCCTCTTGATTAACTGTTTAATGAAGAAAACCGCATTAAAATCCATTGCCTACATTAAAAGATCTAAGCGTAAAGAAACTGAAAGCGATTTTAATTTATACTTTGTAAAAGAGAGGCAAACTGACTTTACTACCAGGGGTTTACTACCAGCTCTTCTACCACTACTGGTTTACTACCAGAGGAGTTGCAGATGCGATTTTTTTTTTAAATATATATATAACAAGGGGCAAACGAGCAGACGGTACGGTGACTACCGACGCCCATGGACAACTGCAACACCAGGGGGGTCCCTGATCACGCGACTTAGGTGGTTGAGGTAATCGTCTACATCTTGGTTTGGTTCGAAGTACGCGGATATGAGTGTCCGACAGAAGTGAAAATGAACCGTCCGAGGTGTCGGTAACGGTGACGGTAACAGCGTCGCGAGTTGACTGTTTTTTCACCATCAGAAAAAATGCCCAACGCGCCTAAAGAAGTTTTCGAAATTAAAAAATAACGCATGGAGGTTATTTGTCCGAGATGCGGAGATCATCTTATTGTACTAGTTTAGAAAGTATGTCCATTGAGGAGGTCGTAGCTTAAACAGTGGCCGGCCTTTGAGTCGATTGCTACGTTCAGTAGCTCTTACCGCGGCCGGGACATGGGTGACCAATTCTAACACCGGTATTCAAATATCCGACCCTCCTCCGGGTTTCCGACCTGATTAATGTCACTGAGCGATTCCTCCACATCGATTTCGATGATGGAGACCTAAGAAATTATCGATTAGTTCTTTTAATTCTATTATGTGCCCTAATATGGCTCGCTAAGCCGAATTTATTAATGAAAACCTTATTTATTAGTCGTGAGATTGTGGGGTTTTGGGGGTTCCGAGGATGACGTCAGTCGGCAAATGGGTCATCTTGACTCTCCCCACAGCCACATCCTCTGCAATCTAAGGGGACCCTGGATAGCTCTTAGAATGAGTCCCATTAGCAGTTGGTCTCGTTGTCGTCCCAGGACGAGGCGGGCATCAACAGCATCCAGACGGAGGTGCTGCCGCCGTACGCGGACATCACGCAGGTGACGCTCGCCGGAGCCCCCTACTTCCACGCCGAGCTGCCCAGCGGCGAGCAGCTCTACGCCAAAACCAAGCACCACTTCCCGCTACAATTCGGCAGGTGGGCACACCACGACACCTCACACACATACACACTTAAACTCACACACACATATGCACACAAAAACATGAAAAACACACACTTTTGGAGCCGGTGTAGCTCAGCGGTAGAAAAAATGAACTGGAATTCCCAAGGACCCGGTTCAAGCTAAAATTCTAAGGCTACTATTGAACCCACAGCAAGCACGAATTTTACACATGTATGCGGGGAAAACAAAAGTATAGGCATGCCTAGTACGATCGTGGCTTTATTGTTGCATTACGGTTGATTAAATCCTACCAAGTTCGGTTAACCAGACCATTTAGGAAATATAAAGATCTCCCCGTATATTAGGTTGCTTAAATAATAAGGAAATTTGGCATACGAAATCTTGATTAACAAGTCTTAAGCCGGAGCCAGACATAGCTTAGTGTAGTTGCGCAAAGTTTTGTAGTCTTCAAGGACAAAAATATAAAAATACTTTGAGTTATGTCTGGCTCCGGCTTTATTTAAATTAAGGCCAATGTTGCACGTAATATAATTGGATACATCGAAGGGCTTCGTTTTGATTAGATAATTAGCATAAGTAAAATAGCTCCTGATTCTGTCAGGAATGAAAATGTACTCTTTCTGGCTGAACGGTATCCTAAATCTTTAGGACTCCAGACAAAGTGAAAGCGTAACAAACAATTAAACAAACTCAAAAATCCATTTATAATATGTTAAGACAGATAAGATACTATAAAAGGAGGTCGTGCCCTAAACAGTGTTCGGAAATTGAGACGATTGCTAGATTAAACCACTCTTGCTGCGACCAGGTGATAGGAGAGCGACCCATTCTAACACTGGTTTATATTTGATATCCGACTTCCTCCGTGTTTCGGAAGGTATGTAAAACAGTGGGACCGGATTAATGTCAGGGAGGAATATTAGTCGTGAAGTTGCAGAATACGTGGGGGTTCCGTGGATGACTTCAGATGGCCATCGGTCATCTTAATTAGCCCCCACAGCCCCATCCTCTGCAATCTAAGCGGACCCTGCTACTAGACCGAGATAATCAATCAATGTTTACAAACGTGAGAAGTATATATGCCAGACATAAGTTTTGCTTCTACATTAAATGCCTGCTAACATTCGAAATGCCTGCGACAGTCATATATAGGTTAGTACTAAACTATATAAGTGTTGTATCAGACGCTTCCGTTTAAAACGCATGTACGGTAACATCGCAGATAGCAACCACAGTCACGTATGCAGATTAAGCAGACGATAGTTTCCGGATCACCGATGACCAACCCAACCTTCGCCAACAACACGTTTGCCTTAGTATTAATTAGCTTTACATACTCCCATAGAGTCACTCTCTGTCTTAACCTCAGATGGGAGTCATTGGGCTAGTCAGTGATCTTTGTCCTAGCATCGCACGGAAGTCACTATAGGACAGTTGGATAATATTTTTTTATTATATAGAAGCATTAGGGATCATTAGGGTAATTAGTTTAATTTTAAAATATATTAAATCTAAGTAATAAATGCGTTTTCCTTGCACCCACCGCTGCGGCCCAAGTTAATTTACCTTTAAATAAAAAACTTAACCGCATGCACCGTATTCGCACGAGAGTTAAAAAAGCGTTGCGTTAAATCTCGACGTTAGCACTTTTTCAGCGTCGTCGATACGAAAATATACCCTATACGTTTATATATAGCGTTGAAAATAGAACATTGATAAAAAGCGTCGAGTTACACAAGCGCTGCTGTGTGAATAAAAACTTGGGAGTTCATATTATAATCTATTTGAACGCTTTTTAACGCGCGGCAAAAAATCTCTCGTGGGAATGAGGGCTAACTCTATTAAAGAAATTCAAGTGACTCCATCTATAAATCAAACTGCAGATATTCGTATGAAATCCGTAAAGTTCTGAGCATAAAGTCTAGAAGTTATTTGTCACGATGCCTAGACGCGAAAGTTTTCTTTGGCTCACGGACTACCCACTTGTTATAAATTTGGCGTTGTACAGTTTTACTTCGCGGAGTAAACTCGTAGTAATGGAAAAGTTGCTCGCTGAGAGTCAGCCAACAAGAAAATTACCCAACTCATTCTAATTCATACTTTACAGAGCTTTATCTCGATGAGGTTTGATTAAAGATAGCTGAATTATATTTTACTATTATAAACGCAAATTCATTTATTGGCAGAGTCTATCCCACATAAATAATACAATAAAACCGTATCTCACAACATAGTAGAACGCCCAATCGTACCACACCGCATCGTACCGCTCCGCATCCCACCGCTCTGCTTCGCAATGCATCGTACCCCTCCGCATCGCAGCGCATCTTATCGTACCGCAACGCGTTGTACACCTCCGCGTCGCACCGCACCGCATCTTATCGTACCGCAACGCATTGTACCGCATCACATAGTAGTGCAAACCTTAATATTGCACTATGTAAAATGCATAGAAAGAGATTAGACTCATGCTACCTTTAACCTTAAAATATAAAGCAAAGTGTTTTTCCACATCAAATTACGTACTCACAATCAGCAATTACGTACTCTTAAATTCTGTTTAAAAAATATTTAGTTATTTTTTGTAATAAAAATATGAAAAATAAAATATTTTAATGATCTCAAGTATCTAATACACAATGATGCTTTTAATTCGAACAGAATTCAATTCTGAGACGCTTATTTAGACGTTTTAACTCTCAAGAGTTCACTAAGGGCTCTCCAGTGAAGGATCTT